>VWZK01017475.1:0-26274 GCA_013396935.1 Baryphthengus martii | reverse complement strand
CCCTCCTCTGGACTTGTTCTATCAGGTCTATGTCCGTCTTGTACCGAGGGCTCCAAAGCTGGACACAGTACTCCAGGTGAGGTCTGACCAGAGTAGAGGGGCAGAATCACCCCTCTCAATCTGCTGGTCACACAGATTTAATGAAATTAAGTAGAAAACCTTCTGGGTATATAATCCTTTTTCATGGCTAAAGTGGTTTGCGGTCTAGCTTAACTCTATGGGGAGCAGGCTTACATTACATCAAAAGAACGTCTGCAAATGAATTTGCATTGTTTAAATAAATTTAGTTAAACCCAATATGAGTTAATCAGTGCAAATTTTCCAAAGAGTCAGTTTAAAAGGCAGCTTAATGCAAAAACAAAAGGAGGAGCTTGACAGAAAATACATAACCTCCCGAAATGGCTTCTTTCCAAGAGGTGATCAGTACTTTCTGAGGACAAACAACAACTCCCACTTGCTATGGCACTCAGGTGAATCCAGCTCTCCTCAGCAGCAGGCCACAAGCGTGGAACTAACGCTGCCGTGTTTCTTGCGAACGCTCCCGCTCTCTTGCTGGGAGAGAGCTGTTGAGACGGTAGAGAGAAGGGCGCCGAGATGAGACCGCGGTGCCTCGTACCCTGTACTCAGCAAAACAATCACCTTGGAGTCCAAGGCTGCAGCCAGGTGATAGCCGCTCTCAGAGGAGCGGGCACTACCCACAGCCTCGCCCGCAGGCCTCTCTGGCTGCCTCGCTCATCACTACAACTGTCAAACAAATGCTGTGCAATTGTGTCATCACTAAGCCTTTACGCAGTAATAAAAAGCTTCTCAAGATTAAAAACTATGCTAAATGTCTGATAGATACGATGAGCAAACCCGTCCCACCTCACATCTATTCATTAGACAATAGCAGTGTTTTATTCAGTAGTGGGTTTCCAGCCACAACAAAAGTGGCCGCAGCTTTACGTGCAATCAAAATTAAGTAGCTTATTGATATGGCTGGATAAGCAAGAATAAATATTGCTTCAAGCACACTGCTTTGCAGCTCTCGGGATAAACAATGTGCTCCATTCATTACCAAGCAGGGAAACAGCAGGTTAAACTAATGTGTTCCTAACACCAAATGTCGCTGCTCTTCTAGAAGACAAACACACCGCAAAGTACTCGTCGTTGCAAAGTGTGCAACTTCTCAGATTTTAAAAAAATTAAAACTCCAATTCTCAGCTTGGTGTTTTTAGCAAAATTGGAAGGAGTTTGTTTTTTTCCTGTCACGACTAAAATGACTAAATATTATTAGAGATACTTCAGCTAAAGAGAAAGTTAAGGCTTGTTTTTCGCGAGTTTCCTTTTCAGAAGCAATGCTACAGCCTGCTTAAGACATTACACCTCAGATTTACTCTCTTTGTTGCAGAAGGTGCAGAGGGCTAAGAAGCATTTGTGGCAAGTCAGTGTATTTCACACTCGATAAGGTGAGGTGTTCTAGTCTCACCACAGAGCTACCTGCTGCTTTAACGAGAACTGATATTTCTGCAGCGCTCTGCAGCACTGTCACTATTAGAGCTTTCCACAAGGCAATATAAATAGGAGTGTTAAAAAAAAGTAGTGTTAGATCTGGATCATCCATGATATTTTGACGTTAATAAATCAAAACGAAAGAGGGAGAATTTGAGATCAGTCAAGCTCTTAAAAGACCAACGGCCTCTGTCAGCCTTGGATCTGCTCCTCCATTTATTAGTAAGAGAAACAGATCCAACCTCTGATTTCTTTGCTGAGAATGTCAGTCAGCAGCTCCTAAAGAAGTGCAGACCTCTTCCAATACCATTTTTTTTTCTCCCAAGGAAGAAGCTCATTACTATCTGCCAGCCATTGGCTAGTACAGATTTGGTTTCCTCCAGCCCATTACCTTGCTCCTTACAGTGGAAAAACAGTAACCGTTCCTACATTCAACTGCTCCAGTACCCAAAGCAAAATCCAAAACTTTAAAAACGTATTATCTGCTATAACTGTATTTCTTTGAACTCAAAGGTATATTTGGAAGAGGTAGTCCAGGAGAAAAGGGTTTCAAGTACCAAAACCTGTATGTCCCATACCAAGCTGAGAGACCTATCAGCACACCGAGGAGCTTTTGACTGAAGTCATGGAAGTACAGGGCAGTGCAGAGGAACATGAACACCCAGATCATGGTGAGAAAACACAAGGAAACAAACAGGCCGTTGATCACAACACGCAGCTTAGAGTTCTGGTCCACGGACAAGCCTTCCAGCACGGCCATCTCCTCCACAATCATCAGGGCACAGTAGGAGAGCAGAAAACAGTGCCCTGAGATATCGAAGCCGCTCCAGATGCCGTTCCCCTGGTGGCACTCCTGCTTGGTGGCATACAGCCGGCGGGGCTCGCTGACTTCACCCGAGGTAGAGCACGTGCCGGTGAGATTCTCGATGTACGTGAAGAGCCCGGTGCAGACGTACCAGACGGCAGTGCCCACCAGCAGCGCGCTGAGACGCCGCAGCACCGTCAAAACGCTCTTCGTGGGACCATAGAGGAACTTGCTCTTGGCAAACTGGTAGGTGGTGACTGCGATGAAGGGCAGCAGAAGCCATAACGTCCATGCCCAAGCCACCTTCACAAAATATCTGCCAGAGAAAAGTCAGGAGAGAGACACGCATGTGTGAAACTTCTCAGGAGCTGGTAAGTCGTGGTGCTTGAAGAAATAGGTTTTCAAGGTCAGTGTTCAGAACCATCTAAATTCGACTTGTGCCCTCCCCTCAAAGTAAAGCATAGCTAAAATCTTAACCCTCTCCCTACTATTTCTCCCAGGCCCAAGACCTGAACACCCTCAACCAGGTACTTCAACTACTTCCTAGGCAGCGTTGCCTCAGCCCCAGAGCCCTCGCTCAGACTTGCAGTTCAGTTTTGCAATCGCTTTTACCCTACAAACCTGCTCAACCCTGCCCTACTCAAAATGCAGCTGCAAAGAATGTATTTTTAGCTTGCCACCCTGACCACAGTAACCCTTTCTCTGATTCTCTTCCTCCAGCTCAATTATCCTTGCTTTCAAAGCCCTTCACAACCTCAATCTCTAAGATAGCCAGAAGGGCTGACTCTTTTCCCTTATCCACTCACAAAGCTTTTCCTCCACCATCACATTAGAGAATAAATTAAGCAGCACACTGTGTTTGTTCCTTTGCTGTTCCTTCAGTTGATGAGAGCTTTTCTTCTGCATACACAAATCCTTCCAACTCTAAATTCACTCTCTGCCTGGAAAATTTTTGCTGTGATGCCTAAATCTTGAAAATCAGCTGATGACGTGCTGATACCCTAACAGGAGACACTCGTGTGTGACTAGTTCTCTTTTCAAATCTTAAAGTAGAGCATGTGTAAGTGAACTTACTAATGACTTAAGGAGACCACAGTCTGTGATCTTCTTTTTCCCATTAGCACCTTCCAATGTATCTTGCTTCCTATCAGCTGGTGGGAGAGGTAACCCATGAGTTACCTCTTTTTACCCACATCCTGGTTTGAAAAACAGAGACAGCAGAATTCTGGTGTGTGTCTGAGCTACAGCTGGACACACACGGTCATCATTTAATCATCTCCTCAACACTGAAGACAAAATTGAGTAGGAATAAAGTTCTGTATCTTCATTAAGATCCTAACAAATACTGTCAGGGTCTTGCCCAGGATTTTGAGGAGTACCTCCTTTACTCTTAATTTTATAGTAGAAGTGGCATCTGTGTGGTATCTACAACTGCTACTGTGGAATAAGAACTGAAAATCAAATCCTGTTTTTATTGAGCCAGTTAAAAGTGAAGAAGGCTGCTAACATAACTGCTGCCAAGCAAGTAATTCGTGGGGAAAAAAATTGCTTCAGGAACTGTCAGTACAAATAACCTTCCTCCATTTAAAGAGGGAGAATTGAACGGCAGTAGGTTTTTACTGTAAGATCAATTTCACTAAGTGTTCCTGCCAATCCTTCTTTTCAATCACACTAAAAGCAGCTCCATTCCTACATGTCACTAAATGACAAATTCGAATCAATAAAGTACAAAATCCATCAAATTGCAAGGGAAAAATAGCAATTTCAGCTTTGCTTTCTGATTAGTAGCAGGTAAAGGACATGTGCACTGGCCCAGGTCACCGCCTTCCCTGTGCCCTTCAAAATGTTCAAAGGGAGTTTTAAAGAATGACTAAGGCAGTGAAATCATTCTTAAGTACTAGCAAAGGATGGCAGGAATTCTGCTTTCACAGAAGACGCTATTCAGCTTGCTTTTAGACCAGTTCAGTAACTATCACTTTACTCAAATATGAGGAATTATCTGAGATCTTAAGAAAGAAAAAAACTCCTTTTCCTCTTCCAATAAAAACTGAACAAGAAACTCCACTTATTCTGAAATCTTACAGTTCTGTAGACTATAGCAGACGTTAAGACTGGGAAATCAATCAGAAACCGTCATTTCCACCCTCTCCCCGCCGCCGGCACAGCCTTCCTGACCGCTTACCAGCGGCACCCCACGAACTCACTGCCCTTCCTACCACCCTACCCGGGCGCCGAGACCAGCCCGGNAGGGCCCGGCGCGGCGCGGCAGCGGCAGCGGCGCCCTGACCGGCTGGAATCCGTACGGGAGCCCGCTGGGAATCTATATGGGAGCCCATCTGGAGTCCATCCATACGGGAGCCGCCTAGTCCGGTGTCGCGGAGACCAAACGTGTGCTTGGAAACTTTCGTGTCCCGCTCACCTCTGTCAAAATGAGAACAGAGATGACGCTTTGCAGCCATCACTACGTGGCCAGGTTGCTTCCAGAGCAGAGCAGCAGAATAGATGGTCTAAGGGACTCGCGAAGTGTGGTATCTATACCATAGAATCATAGAAATGTGTAGTCATTTAGGTTGGGAAAGACCTGTAAGATCATCGAGTCCAAGTGTTAACCCAGCACTGCCAAGGACTAAATCATGTCCCTCAGCACGACTTCTCCAAGGCTTTTAAACCCAGACAGGGATGGGGACTCCACCGTTGCCCTGGGTGGCCTGGGCCAGGCCTTCACAACCCTTGTGGGGCAAATATTTTTCCTAATATCCAACCTAGACCTCCCCTGGTGCAATTTGAGGTAATTTTCTCTTGTCCTATAAATGAGCATCCACTACTTACAGAGTAAGGTGCCAGCTCCTCTTTCAGAGGAGCTCTGAAAGAGTCTTACCATAACATTCAAGAGAAAATTTGAAAATTTCGTCACACGGCAGAATTTTTAACCTGGGGCATAAGAGAGTGGGAGAAAGTTTTCCTGGGACTCTAAGGCTCCCACGCCTTTTCAGTCTCCATGTTTATAGCTGAAAGCGGTGTCCAAGCCCTGGCCGTCACTATGGTATTTGAGAACTATTTCATCTCTTGAACTGCTGCTGCTGTCATTTCAACTTAGTTTTTAAAAAATAAGAAAAGCATCAGCAAGCAGAGAAATGGCTAAAGGAACAAAGAGGCTTTATTCATCCCAATGGCCTCAGTAAGAAAAATGTGAGAGGGGGAAAAAAAGCAGACCCTATCTGAGACAGGACGGGAAAGGATTTCTTGCCAGAGCGCGTTTCAAAGCTGGTTTGAAGTCATCGTCAGCAAATCTATGACAACATCTGGGCTGAAAGAGCAGAAGGACACATCAAAGCAGCCCCAGTAGATACGGAGAGTTTCAGCTAAGGAGGTTATCCGGGGTAAATGGCATTTGGCAATTTATTAGATGTTGTTTTTAATCAGACTGCCACGGCCATGTCTAGCACTTCCAGCCACAGCATTGTACCCCCGAATGAGAGAAGACAGACAGCTGCGTTCACTCAAACGAGCGAGGATGAGAGGGGCTGGGAGCAGGTTTTACAGAGGCCGGCATTGTCTGTCTAAATCCCCCTCTGCCTTTGAAACCTCGCCTCCTTTGCGGCCCAGGTTTGGGTCTCTGATCTCCAGACTGTTTGCAATGCGTGCGAGCTGGAGGTGGCGAGCTGCTCGGCTGGTCGCTAATGAAGCATGCTGTGGAGTCTACCACACGGCAGGAGGATTTCATAAGCTTGGCACCTGTTCCAGATGAATGGAATTGATGGCATGGGCTGGAAATGTGTCTATCTTCAGCTCAGCTTGAAATGTCTGAGGATTATCTCTATAAATCGTGGGTTCTCACAAGTGCAGTGAGCAAAGCTCAGCTGGGTCCAGGTGTCCTGCAGATTTAGCGTAAATCTCTACTTTCGGGCCGTGTATTTGCTGCCATATGCAGCAGCCAAGGCCAATAGTCCTTTTGAGGAGCCAGTTGCCACTCCTCGATGAAGAATTAGAGAAATAGAATTTGGTTATTTTAAACTGCAGAAAAAAGCTTTTATTCATCAATAGGGAGTAAGTTTTGTTCTAGAGAGATTGCAGGAGGTTCCCAAAGAGCTCTAAGAGACACCTGGTCAAGCTGCAACAGGTACAAACCATACTGAACTGAATTAATGTTAGGTGTAGTAGATGTGGCTGTCCTTCCCTTTCTTCGTAGCTTTGCCCTTAACCTCGCCATGTCACCTCAACACATCACTGCCTCATTCAAGACAATGTCATCCAGACTGTCTCATTAAAAAAAAAAAAAAAAGGTTGGTTGTTTGGGTTGTTTTTCTTAGTTTGAACCAAGCCCCCCAGCACATTGTTTCAATTTCATTGAGAAATCACGTTTTGCCTCTGAAGTGCACAGGGATAGATTCACTAGGAGCTGTAGAACCACTTTCAGAGTCAAAGGATGGTTGGTGAGCCTTGTGCCTGCATGCCCAGGCAACCAGAGCTTAGGATGCTTCTTTGGACAGGCAATATGGAGATCCCAGCCATCTGAGCAGAGGTTTGAAGTAAGATACAACATGTCTGGGAAGAGCAACCTTACTCTTGAGCTGCGGCAGGCTTGGAGGAAATCTTTCCTGGTCATATAATCCATGTTGTATCAGGTGTTTCACTATCCATTGCAACAAGAGCAATGACACTCCAAGTTGTTAATTATTTTAAATACTTTGGGTGCTTAGATAATTAATTTGTATCATTTTGGTGATTCTGTTAATCATCCGTTAATCACTTTGGTTGTGAAGAATTCTGTCACGCTGATGCGAGCCTGTGGTATGGATACCTTCCACAGAACTGAGGAGCCTCACCTGGAAACAGCCACCCCAGTCTCAGTATACGGTTAGTGGAGAGACAACCCTAGAACCCTTGCCATGAGTCTGGGGCAACCGTACACCTCATTTGGGTGCTTAAAGTTAGCTGTGGAGAAATTCAGACTTATTTTTTTGGCGAGATTTCTAGGTCCACTGCTCTCTTGCCACCGAGAAAGGATTCCTGGAGGAAGAGGAGAGAAAAGCTACCCAAATTTTTTTTTACAAAACACAAGCAGTGGCTCCTTTCTGACCTAGGTTTGGTTGGAAGTGGGTTCTCACAGGCCAATTGGCCTGACACCACAGGGAAGATGTGACACCACAGGGAAGATGTGACACCACAGGGAAGGTGTGCTCCAGGGGCACCAGGAGGAGATGGTGGGTACCTATCTGAGCATGCTGCCCAGGAGGACCAGCAAAGCCACCATCCTGGGTCCATACACTCAGTGGGGCCAAGTTACCCCAACTAGTAATGAATGGCCCATTTGGACCTGGGCGATCTCCTCTTTTCCCAGCTTGTCCTCCTGCCTCACAGTGATTCCCACACTCCACTGGCATCTGCTCACTCATCACTGCCTGACCAAGGGCCCTCGCCAGCCCCCCTTGCCCTTCCCTTTGGAAGGCAGGTGCTGGTGGCAGCCGAGCCGCTCATTCCTGCCGAGCCTTCCCTGCTTTCTGTTTTCCTTGGTGAGCGCTGCTCACATCTCCATGATTGATTGTGTTTGAGTTCGATCGTGGAGCGTTCCGGGATGTTTGCATGAGAGGTGCTACATAAGCATAATTTGTGCTGTGTTTTCTTTGCCTAATAGGAGCTTAAGCTTGGAGTTTAAGATCGTTTTGGCCCTTTGCTGAGATACTGTCCATCAGCCTTGGTGCTTTGAGCTCCGCAGCCTTCTCTATGTGATGTCAGCTTAACGAAGAAAAGATTAAAAAAACAAGATTGTGCTTTGTTCCCTTTTGTTAGTGATGCCTTTGAAATGCAGCCCGGGACAGAGGCAGAGCAACCTTCCCCTCACACTGGCCTAGATCTTTGCTGCCCATTTCTGATGGGGAGGGACACTCTTCCTACGCGCCCTGGTCTTGTCATCAGTCTGGGTAGAGCCCAGGTTAAGTATCGCTCCTGTCAGCAATTGCTGCTTTATTTGCAGAGGTGCTGAGTTGAGAGGCAGAAGGGAGACGATGGCAACTCACCGTCTGTGTAGCTGCCCAAACGAATGGGAAAGGCCTTTCTCAGTCCTGAAACCCCAAGAATTTTGGAAAAAGGTGTGGAAATTAACCCCAAGGAATTTGTACAGACTGAGCCATCGCTGGACCTGGCCTAAAAACCTCTGCAGGTCACACATTTCCCCTTCAACTCTCCTCAGATGAATAGGTAGGGTATGATTTGAGCTGCAGGGAATTTTCAGCATATTTAGTGGTTGTATCCACAGACCAGAATATTTTGGGAAATGGGGCAAAGCGTAAGAAAGAACCAATTCATTTTTCAGTGGCGCAAACTTTATTAATGCTACAAATTAATACCTACTGCTACAAAATATTGACATTTCTTGCTCTGCATAGCCAGACTGCAGCAGAACAGACTAATGACGGGTTTTAATTTACAGGAGAGGATGGTCTTGTGATGAGCACGGACTCTTAGGAGCTGGGTTTAATTTGTAGCTCTGACAAACTCCCTCTTCAGCCATAGGCAAGTCCCTTAACCTCTGTATCCCCATACCCTGAGCAGGATACAGGAGTGGTTCTGTTCCCCTCCTTCTTTCAGAGACAATAGTGAGGTTGCAGAGGGATATGATAATGGTCTGAATAACTTCAGAGTAACCAGAGTTCACAAAGACGTAAAATCGTTACTCTTCTTACAGAACAAATTCAACGGCTCATTAGCAGATGAAGCGGGGATGAGATTGCACGTGAAAAAAAAAAAAAAAATTACATAAGTGTACATGTGCTTGGGTATAAAAAGGTCTTAATTAGGTATGTTTATCTTTAATTGCCTGACTTCTTTGAGCAGCTGTAGTGGCTGCATGTACAGCTACTTGTTAACATATCCCTCCTTTTTTTGAATATCACGTAATTCACTCCTTCTGTGTCTACCAGAGAAAATCCTCCACCCCCCCACACCCGCCCCCTGGAAAATTTGAATTAATTTGATTCTTGCTGTGTTGTCTTTCGGTGGTAGCTGCTGGGTGGGTATTTCCCTGAAGACTGGGTGAGCAGTGCTCTCCCAGCAGCACAGTTACACACACAATCAGAACTGCTATAGTTGGAAAAGACCCTTAAGATCATCTAGTCCAACTCTACCTGTGCCACTACTACAACATCTCATTAAGCACCATATCAACACAGCTTTTAAACACATCTAGGGATGGTGATTCAACCACCTCCCTGGGCTGCCTGTTCCGGTCTTTGATAGCACTTTTGGTATAGAACTTTTTCCTAATGTCACAACTTGATGCCATACCCCCTTGTCCTATCAGTTGTGACTTGTGAGAAAACACCAACAACCACCTCCCTACAACCTCCTCTCAGGCAGTTGTAGAGTGATAAGGTCTACCCTCAGCCTCCTTTTCTCCAGACTAAACAAGCCCAGCTCCTTCAGCCTCTCCTCACAGGACTTATTCTCAAGGCCCTTCACCAGCTTAGTTGCCCTTCTCTGGACCCTCTCCAGCACCTCCGTGTCTTTCCTATTCTGTGGTGCCCAGAACCGAACGTAGTAGTCAAGGTGCAGCCTCACCAGTGCTGAGTACAGTAGAACAATCACTTCTCTAGTCCTGCTGGCCACACTACTCCTGATGGAGGCCAGCATGTTGTTAGCCCTCTTGGCCACCTGGACACACTGCTGGCTCATGTGCATCCGGTTATCGATCAACACCCCCGGGTCCCTTTCTGCTGGATAGCTTTCCAGCCACTCTTCCCCACGCTGGTAGCGTTGCAGGGGGTTGTTGTGGCCCAAGTGCAGGACCTGGCACTTGGCTTTGTTGAAACCCATATGATTGACCTCAGCCCATCGATCCAGCCTGTCCAGCCTTCCTGCCCTCAAGCAAATCAACACTCCCACCTAACTTGGCGTCATCTACGAAATTCCTGAGGGTGCTGTAACTCCTGCCCAGTCCGATTCACCTTTCTGTTAGCCATGCGCTAAAAGCGTTGGTTGTTTCCATTTATTCCCTTTCTATAATGATTATCAATCATAGATGAAACATCAGGCAAAACTCACAATGGCGGTTTCTACAAAACCCTTTGCTGGGTGACCCTTGAGCTGCTGTACCAAAGTAGTGCATTTATTTTTAGATGAAAAAACTACCGTTCATTGGAACTGGTCAAATATGGGAAGGAAATGATCTGTGCTTATTCATTCATATTCAGAAATATGAACTTTTCAAACTCTACTGGTGAATTTTTAGCTCATGTGTTTACAGGAAAGAATCAGAGGCATATATTCAGGTGTAAAATCTGGAAATGACTCTGTGTTGATTAGATGTAGGGACCACAGTTAATAGTCCCAGTTTCTTGACCGGACAGCTGGCACAGCCAGCCACATAACATGTGCTGTGCCTATTTCAGTCAAATATATAATTACAAATATTAAGTGTAAAACTGAAAAAAAACCCAAACGTAATATTTAACCTGTGCTTTACTGGCTTGGTTAGTTATGTAAGTGTTGGCTAAAGGTGGGATTTGAATTTGTCCTGACCATAATGACTACTGAAATCCCCTGTAGATAAAAATAATAATTACAAAAGATGTTCAAAGGGCAGGCTGAATAGGCAGTGCGCTCAGGGTTGTCACAGTCTTAATTTGGATGCTTAACATAATCGTTAATTATTTAATTTTTTAATTACTAGTTCAGTTACCCATGTATTTCCTGTGTGCAGCGAGTGTGACACCTCCTGTCGCATTGCTGCGCTCTTTCACTGCAGGGCTGCCTCACATCTCAGTCTTCAGCAGAAGAGACAAGGATGCCCCAGGCTTGGGGTTTATTGATGGGGGGCATCTGAAAGACAAGATGGGCAGAAAGGCAGTGAGGTGAGAGGACAGGTCGGTGCGAAGCGTGCTGAACAATGCCCAGGTCAGCCATTCCCAGCGTTAGGGCAGCAAGGGAATTAATTTGCTTCAAGAAGAAGCCTAGAGCTGTACTGGTGCCTGAGCTCTTGTCTATCACCCTTTTCCCCAGGCAGGACTCTTCCCTTTAGTTTCTACCAGAGTTCGGGAGCACTTGCTTTACTGTGGGAGCCTGTGGGAGGCCACCAGGTGTGGAAGAACTGCCGTTCGGGTTAAACGCTCCCAAACAGCAGATGAAGCCTGAAGTGTTTGTTCATGAGCTTTTTCACCTTCTCCAAGGCATCTCACAGTATTTTCTGTTAGTCACAAGAGGTTGGCAGGACCATTACTGGTCCATTATGGTCTGGCCCAGTTTCCCCACATTAAATGGGCCAGACTGGCTGCTCTCAGCCGAGGAAGCACATCCCAATCTGCCAAGAACTGAGCATCTCCCAAAATACAGTGATCCAGTCTGCATCTTACCATATGGAAGGAAGGTATGGAGGGCGGTCAGCAGCGTCACTGGCAGCCCACAGAGGAGGTGAGTGATGAAGGTTGTGCTCCTGCTACTTTGACTCTACCTGTTCTGAGGATATTTTTTTCCTCCTCTAGCTTTAAGTTTGGTGAAAAATAAAATTAAAACTAAATCCTAGTTCTTTAACTAAATCAGAGCCTTTACCAGCTTCACTTAAAGAAACAGGATTCTTTTCACAAGTGTTTATTTGTACAGCTCAAACAAGCTAGTTTTTTAAAATATGAAGCCACCACAGATGTACGACTCAGCCCAATCTCTGTTGACACCGTTCAGAGGTCAGGAAAAAAATTACATGAGAAGCATGTTCTGCCACTTTGCTGAAAAAAAAAGCCTTTGTTTGGGCTGTATATTTTATGTAGGCTCCAAACAATCGGCAAAGCAGATCTTATCCTGCTGTAGGGAAACAAGCAGGACCCTAGGAGGAGATGGAAGATGCCAGCACTGTGGTGGGTGCCCTCCACGAAGAATGGGGGCCACGGTTCCCCTCTCTGTAGAGCCATGCTTTCGCACACCACCAAGAGCTTGTTCCCCCCTGCCCCGAGACGTCAGCACTGCTGGGGCTTTGAACTCCACTTCAAAGCTGGGGCTGGTGTGAGGTTTCTGTAAACCCAAAGAAACAGGTAAATATTTGTCAGAGTCAATTAACCTTCCTCATCACCTCAACAGTCATCTATGCGAGACGGCTGGAGGGGTTTCGGCAGGCACAGAGGGGAGCCTTGTTGATCTACTGAACTACTTCAGGAGGTGGGCAGACACAAAACACTGCGGTGAGGAGACCTGGAGGTTTTCCCCTTAGCACAGTCATGAACTCATGGAGACATCCCATCCTTTCTGTCACCGGAGCAGGCAGAAAGGAAGGTCCTTTTCTCGCCTGGGGAGAAGACCTGTTCTACTCCTAGCACTGCTACTGTAGCTTTATAACGGCTTCATTCATCCCAGTTACTCCAGATGGGCATCAGCTGTTCACTGAGCTGGAGAGCACATTGTATCTCTCACATGCAGTCTCAGATTTGAGAGTAGGCATTGGGAGCCACCCACACCAGATGACATACCATCATACAACATTTCTATGAATTCATCAAGTTCTAGTTTCTGACATCTTCCCAACCCACTTACAGGGGTTCAAGGTGTTGGTTTTGGAAAGAGGGCTTTACCAGGTCACCCTGTCCATGGTGTCTACTGCAGCAGCCGGTGGAGGGGAGATGCGGACATGCAGCAGCTAGCCCCAGCCGTCAATCCACCAACCAGCGCTCCAAGGTTTCCTCTCTCTTATCAGTACAGCATGAGAATACTGGCTTAAATAAGAAAAAGGGAAGGGGAAAAAAAACAGGAGGTGAGCACCAGATGAGAAGGACGAAGAAGTATGAGGCTGGTCTCATTCCTCACCCCCTGGCCAAACCTGACCCAGCACCACCCCTGCTCGGCCATGGCCCTCAGGGCAATGCCACCCTCCCTTTCTCTGAGCCGTGAACCCTCAGCTGGATGTTGACAAGCACAAATGGATGCACTGGAGCTGTAACGGGTCCAGCTAGGAACTGTGTGCAGCCCTTGAGGGTGCGCAGTCCTTGGCTCTGGGATGCGTGTGGGAAAATGCTGGGAAGGCTCTGGGGATGCCCCTCTCCTTGTGCCTGGGGCACAGCTCTCACCTGCCCTGGTTTCAAGGCAGAGAAAGATGGGTGTGCGGGGCCCGATCATGCCAGCGGGCTCAGTTCAGCAGCAGCACATGGGCAGCAGACGGGATACCAGTGTTAAACCGCTCTCCGCGTCTGCCGGGGAAGTGGAGCGGGGAGAGGGACGTGCCAAAGACAACAGCTGTCTCGGTGAGCTCAGTGTTTGCTGTCCTGTGAGACATCGGCCGCAGGGCAGATGAGCTCTGGTCTTTCCTTCACTGAACACATCCCTCGGAACTGCCAGGTGGCTCTGCGGGAGCTGGCACCAGCACATCTGTGAGCAAGAGGAAGGCTGGATTGTACCACGCTTGCCTGCGCAGGCTGCTAGCAGCAGCGGGGAGAAGGCTGCAGCATGAACCTTATCCACCCTAGTCCTTATCAGCCACCACAAGCCCAGGTCCCCGTGAGGCGTGTGCTCCAGGTACCAGTGCGTGACCAGCTCCACTGCTGTTCCCTCCTCATCGTTCGTGGCACGTGGACAAGGTCACGCTGGCAGAGACGTATCAGCACAGGCCACCAGCAGACTCCTGTGACGCTGTGTGAACACAACCTGAGTGATGGAGTCATCGATGAGTTGCAGGAATTCCCCATTTAGCCCCCTCTGTACTTCAAAGGGCAGATGCTGGGGAGCATGGGCTCAGTGGAGCAGCCAGCGCTGAGTACCCTCAGATCAGGTAGTTATCTTCAGACGAGATGTCCCAGTTCCAGGGTTTTCAGACATTCACATCTCCTAGCCAGGGAGAAAAAAACCCAGAAAGCATGTCAATGCTGAGAGAGTTGTGGAGAGAATCACTCCCATTCTGGGTGTGTTCAGTTAAACTACAGAACACAGGTTTGGACTTTCCAAGACTTTGATTGGAATCTGATTCCCTTCTGTATCTTCCTAGATATGTGGAATTTTTTTCCCAGTGTATTTTAAACACCATCATTCATCTCTGGCAGATCAAAGCACATGCACATCAGGGAGTCCTGCCTTGCTAGGACAGTGACCGTGGTGTGCACCCACCACGAGTGTCCTGGTTGAGAAACCCAGGCCATGCACTGACACACCAACCCCTGACTAAGGCCAGCAAAGGTGTCCCTCCTCATACAGGAGCCCTTTGTGGTAGGACCGCCCTGGAATGGCTTCCCTACCAAGCAGAAGGATCAGCTGCTGGCACTGGTGATACAGCCAGCGCCAGTCATCCCGTCTGACACTGAGAGGCCTGACCATGCTCTGGCTGGGCTGGTGGGCAGTGTAAAGTTCTCTGGGGTTTACGGCCATGCTTCAAATTCTTTGGGCAGGAATAATTCGCTGCCAGGCAGATTAACCCACAGATGAGGAGAATTCTTAGTCTTGTTTTTGACATTAAGCTCGCGCGGGCAGGATCTGCGAGTAACCCTTGCTGTGGCTGCTGTGGACAGTGACCCAGCCTCCATTAACAGGCATGGAAATACATCCCAGCATGAAACAACACAAACTCTTCCTTAATTCCCAGAGCAGAGAGGTGATGACCTCCTTAGCACATGTACCAGAGAGCACTGACACTTGTACCAGGTCAGGGGCAAGGAGCAGATGGCAGAAGAAAGTCTCTTTCACTTGGAAGCCAGGGAAGCTTTAATACGATCTCTGCACTCCAAATACGGGTTCTACTCTTTTTTTCTGGGCACAGATTATCTATAATGGTGCTGTGCTCTTTTGCTGCTTGTTTTCTCCTTCAAAAGCTTGTGGGATGGCCCAGCATGTGAAGGAGGCATCGGTGTGCTCCTCATCACCTTTGGCTCTTCTCGCCGAGCTTCTGCATTCCAAAGGAATGGCCTTACCTATCTCCCAGCCCGAGCCTCTCCCAACCTCTTGAGCACAACACAGCTTCACAGAGACCCTGTGACACTGACCCAACATGTCTGGCCAGGACCTCCAGTGGCACGGTTCCTCACAGGCTTTTACCTTCTTGGAAAAACAAAATTTATCACTTGTGGCAGACAGGGTGTCTAAGTTAGTTCAGAGGCTACAGCTCCTTACGGTGTCTGGCACAGGCTGAGCCCAGGTTGCTCCTTTCTTTATATCACCTGGCAACTGCTTTTGGAGTCAGAGCTCTTGATTTCCATTCCTTTATAACTCACATACGTGCTTGGCTCAGCCTCGGGCTAGCAATCCAAAAAGCAGGAGGTTGCTTTTTTGGACAGTCAAGTGCATGTAGGCCCCCAAACTGCACATTTTGCCGTAATAAACATGGTCCAAGACAAATGAGGAGAAGACAACGCCTTGGTAAGTCTGGTGCATGGCAGCTGTCATGGTATGTCCACAGGGTCTTCAATCCCTGCCTGGTGTGCCTGAGCAGGAGCTGCACAAGCTGTGATTGCAGGACAGCGTAGTCTTCCTTGGGGAAGGCTATGGAAATAAAGCAAAAAAAGAGCATCCCAAGATTGTTGTTTTCTGCTTTTCCATGCTTTGTCCAGCTTTAAGCAAAATGGCCCTTGCAAACATCTGGGCCACCATGGTTGAAGCTGAGAAATTTCATGTCTAGACAGACAGAAATCTGGTGTCTTGCTCCCATCAGGTGGGAAAACTTGGAAGTCCCACGAGAAAAGAGAGATTTCTTGGCAAAGATTCTCAATAAATCTTTACGGGAGAGCGGAGGGCTGAAAATATGAAGTGTCGATCAAGCTGCTCACATTCTGTGGGCAGAAAACAGAAAGTCCTGAGATGTGCGGGTACAGCAGGAGATTTTAAAACCGTGGAAAGATATTTGAGACTCCTTTCAGCTTCAATGCCAGAAACAGGCAGATGTCGCCGAAATCCTGTGTAGTCCTGCCCTGCTCACCTGGAAGGGCAGGACCAGCTCTGATGCAGAGGTGGTCACCAGCGACCCTCAAAGCCTGGGTAGATATGATCAGCATGATAGTACGGATGGAGAAATATATACGGAAGGTGGTTTGCCCAGTGTCACTCAGGAGACAAAAAGCTTCAGGATTACACCCCTATCTCGCTTATTAGGCGCTTACCGTGCTTCAGCACTGCTGGCTTCCCCAGGGAGTCCCGTGAGAGCTGAACCGCTGCTGTTTCTCAGCCTTGTGAAGAGATGTTAATACACTCAGAGCCTGTATGGGCACATCTTTCCTTCCCAAAGCCCCTCTGTCTCCTCTGGATGCCCTTGATAGCTCCTGTGCTGTGTCTTTCCTCCTGCACCACCTTTCTTTGCTCACCTGAGTCTGCTTTTAAAGCCACTGTTATTTAATCTGACACAGACAAACAAACAAGCACCAGCAACATTTTTCTGTCGCAAAACCATTTTGCAGCTGGAGACAATGAACTGATGGGGATGGTTGGGTGGGTGTTTGCTGGTGCCATTGGCTCGTGGTGGCTAATAAAGACCATGGGCACGTGAACAGTGAGGCCAACCCCAAGAAGAAGAGTAATGGGATCAAGACCTCCCTGTGCAGCCGTGACAAACCGCCTGTGAAATGGTGCCGGGTGCTCAGTTTGTATCTTAATTTTGGTCATGGAAAAAAGGGAAGGGACTGTACACACAGGGGCTGCAGTCAGGCTGTGGCACACACCCATCCAAGCAAGAAAATTACACTGTAAGGCTGCCAGGATATCCTGACTTTGCTTCACCATATCTGGGCTTTCAGGGCTGTGATCCACTAGCCCCCCAACCAGCAGCTGATCCAGACCTTTGCTGGAGCTGCAGCATTTCCCGACCTTTACACAGGTAGCACTTACTGTGGCGGATGCCAAGGAAAGAAAGGACCTCAGCTCTCCCTGTATCATGTCTTTTGTTCACGCTGGTTTTGCCCCATGAGACGGGGAACTCCCACTGGGACCCCTGAGCGGGACCAATGGGTTTCCCACCTCTGAGCCTAAAGCCAAACCGTGCAGGTGGTAAGTACAGTAAAAATCCCCCACCATCGTCATGTTTCCAGGGCTGTTGACTCTGGCTCATGTCCCTGTGCATGGACAGAGCTGGGCGAGGGCTGCACCCACATGGGCGAGTTGTGGGTGTGCATGGGGATGGGGGTGGTGGGCACAGCACTGCTGTGGGGCTGGGGGTCCCAGTACCCAGCCCAGGTGCAGCTGGTGAGGAGGTCACAGCTGATGTCTGGCATCCAGGTTTGGGTCTATCTTGGTCTCAGCTGACTTGTGATGTGATAGGTCCCACTTGCTGTTGATCTGTTAGATTCTTCTGACATTGGCAGAGTGTGGTGAGACCATGATGCACCTGCAGCGCCAGCCTAAAAAATAAACTTAGCAAACAGCAGAATAACTATCTCCAAATTGTGCTGAGAGGACCTTCCATGTTATTTGTTAAGTGGATATCTAAACTTAGCCCAGTTACTGTAAAAAATAGCTTTGCAAGAAACTACTGTCCACAGCGCTCAACTTCAGAGACATTTATTTCCAGAGCTGGCAGAAAAATTTCTCACCTTTCAAAGGCTCCAATTATATCTTGGTGCTGGCTGGAACCAGTGGCCTTCACAGCTTCGCTACAGGCAGTTGCGGGCTGCTAGGGGGGACCACAACTCCAACAGCGGGCACAGGCAGAGAGGTGGGGATCTGACACTCACCTATTGACCAAGAGCATAACGTAGGATCCCGTTAGCCTCAGTAGACACCTTAGGTAATACCCTGTTGTGGTTTAATCTCCGCTGGTAGCTAAAAACCACGCAGCTGCTTAGCCACCACTTGCTCCTCCCTCCCTTCCCCTGCCGCCACATCACCTCCTGTGGGATAGGGAGAATCAAGAGGAAGAAAAAAAGTGAGACCCTGGAGGCTGAGATAAGGATAGTTTAATAAAGCAGCACAAAGAAAGAAGAAAACAATACTAATGATAGTACTAATGAAATGACAGAAAAAAACAAGTGATAGAAGACATAAAGGCTCTATCCGTGCCCAAGACACCAACTTTCCCTGCTCCAGCCACACTGAAACCACATGCTGAAGTAAGTTGAAAACAGGCACCCTCACCTTGGGCCAGCCCTCCTCTTATATAGGAACATGAGTCAGTACGGTATGGAACATCCCATTGGCTGGCTCAGTTGTTCATCCCAGCTGTGGCCCCTCCCAACTGCTTGGGACAGCAGCTGCTCATGATAATTAACCCAAACTGAACCCAGGACATACACCCAAAAGAGGCGGCTTATACTTTTTGTGGCTAAGGCATTAGTCCTGCTGTGTTTTCAGCTGCAGTTGTTGCTAGCAAGAAAAGCTCCCAGGATCAGGCTCCTTCAAGCCCTGACCTGTTGCACCAGTAAAACGAGCAAATTGCAGCTTTCAGAGCTGGGGCAGTGCCCAGGTGGCCTTTGGAGAGTGGGTCAGTGGCCAGGCTGTGGGCAAAGCTGCTCTGGGCCACCCCGCCAAGCCCAGCCTGGGAGATGGGACCCATACATGCAGGCTCCTACCCACACTCCCGACTGCCGGCTCCCTGTGGCATCACTGTATGTAAAATAGGAAAGGGTTTTTTTCATTTTTTTTTTGTTTTTTCTCATGTTCGAGAAAATATGCAGGCGGCAATGGTGGGTCATGAAAGACTGATGCACCTGAAGCAGAGGCGGGCGCTGGGCATCATATGAAAGGTTCCAGGATCGTGGATTCTGCTGCAGAGAACGCAGCTGCCAGTCCCTATAGATGAACGAACCTGCCTCTGGCACGAGGACAATCGCATGGATGGATTTTACAGCAACATTTATGGATTGCAAACAGTCCTACTAATCAGGGAGATGTTCAATGTCTGTGTGATCAGAAAGAGCAGGAGAGAAGAGGCACCTCACGTTTATTAATGCAATAGTAGCCCCAGAGTCTGGGCTAGGTTTTACGAGCCGCTGGGCCAGGCTTTACAAGCCGCTGGACCAGAATGCTGTGGTAGGCAGGCCATGATCCCTTGAGGACTTGAGATAAAGGCTGGAGAAGACTTGATCCTCTCCAACCCATCCTGCTGATCACTCTGCTGCGGCCCTGCTCCCATGGCTGCACATTCAAGTCACACACATGGTGTGCCTGGCATGAGCTGTGCCCCAGGGCTGGCTCAAGCACTCTTCTCTCCCACTGTCCCTCCTGCCATACCTCCCCTCCTTCTGGAATCATGGCCTCAGCAGAGGTGAAATATTCCTCTCTAGGGGGATGGTTGCGTATGGTCCCAGCTGTGCTGCTGCTGCCAGCTGGCCACAAACAGCAGAAACACCACGCGGGAGACACCATCACTGCCCAGGTGGGTTAGAAGGCAGTCTCCAAGAGGAGTATTCAGCATGGGCCTGGGATCAGGAAAAGTCCAGTAGGAATCAATAACTGAACACTTCATAAATAGTCACCTCCTTCAGTGTGAGATTTGATCTTTCTGCACCTCTTCCTCCAAGGCTCAGCTTGGTTCAGAAAGAGATTCAGCATTTAAAAGGAGCTGATCTTAATTAGCAAGAAGGATGACTCTGAAGTCCTTAGACTTCAGGACTGATCTCACTTGGATGGGGTCAGTGGGGTGTTTCGCTCCAGGGAGATCACAAATAAACTTACAGGAGTTCAGCCTGGGTTTTCTCACATCAAAAGATTTGGAGATCAAATCTGACTTTTAAGTCAGAAGATCTCCTTTCATAATGCATGACAGCAAACCAAGCTTTGGATGTGTTGGACCTTTACAGGCCTCTAGAAATGCAAAAAGCCACCAAAATCCCCCCTTCCCTCCCTTGCTGGGGTGGGCAGCAGAGTTGCTGGAGCTGTTGGGGCTGGGCAATGAGCCTTTGTGCCAGTTCATAAGAAGGCAATATTTTACTAGAGTAACAGAACTTGGGCGTTAGCTGGGAAAACAGCTTTGTTCAAATAGGGCTTTGATTTTGTTTTATTTTACCCTCGTAAAGAGAAGACTTCTGCTATGGAAAGCCACATCAGCCTGCTCCAGGAGTAGGGATGATCAGTGATCCCAGCAGATCCCGTCCCTTAGCAAAGGGCAAAGCCCTGCTCAGTCCTGTGTGGGCTCATGTCACCATCTGCCACCTCGATATACGGGTGAAGGGTGATGCCTGAAGCAAACAGGTGGAAGAAGCAAACATGACAAAGAAATCCTAAAAGTCCCATTATGGCTTATTCTGGAGTGAGCTGCTATGTCAGTTGGTCTTAAAAGCGTCGGTGGGCGTCTCTGCCAAGACAGGACTGTGAACCCAGTGATTTATCTCTTTCTACCCCCCGACACAAATGCTCATTAAAATGGGAATTTGCCGGTGCTGCTGCTGTATCCAGCTGAATGCGTGTGCTTCTTGGCTCCCAGAAAGGTCCTCGCTGCAGATACCGTGTGCTTTGGCAGCTGGGCCAGTCTGGGCTGCAGGATATTACGCCTGGCAGGGACACAAACCCCTTCCAGTTCCTGGAATTTGGATTGTCTCGAGGAGTGCTGATTAAGCAGTGCTTTCAATCTGCACCCAAGACAAAACCCTTGCCTTGCCTCCACGCAGAGGCTCAGTGCAGCTTGGCTGCTGTGTGGCACTGGGACCTGCTGTGGGTCTGCTCTCCCCGAGCCCCAGGGAGACAAAAACTCAAAAAAAATTTCAAATGCAAAGCTTTGTAGTTCGTGGTGCTGGATGAGAATTCACACTCAGAGCTCTGTCTTTTGTGAAATAATAAAGCATTAAAAATCCCTCCTCACAACACGGGCCCAGTGCACTCCCTACCTTGGCGTGCACTTGGCAGCTGCTGCTCCAGTCTGCCCAGACCGTGTCCCCACTCTGCCCAGTTGAGATTGCTGCTGCGTGTCCCTGTCTGCCTTTCTAATCCTCTGGGAATGAAACCACTTTTACCGGCCTTACTAATGAGAGATTTGATGGCTGGTGTTGAGCGGAGAGAGGCAGCCCCGGCGTGAGCAGTCCCAGTGCGGTACGAAGGACCTTCCTGCAGCGGGCCCCCGGAGCCGGTACTCGCCTCCGCATCCAGGTGAATGTAAAATAGAGCTCTTGGCAAACTGGGGATGGTGCTTTGCCTGGCAACTGTGGAGAGGTGGCTTATATTTTGGGGTGGTTTGGTGCTGAAAAAGTGAAGCTGAGCTGGTTAGACCCCCCCCTACAACAGGCAGCCTGGAAAGCTGGTGAGCCACCCTGACAGCCTGGCATGCCCAGTGCTGGCCTCCACGGCACATCACGGCTCCCAGCAGCATGCCCAGCCCTGCTGTGCACAGGGTACTGCTGCTTTTGGCACCCAGGGGCCCCCTCCCCCAGTGCCACAGTGGGGCCGGAGGTGTCTCGGCAGCGATTTCTAGCTCCTCAATGGAACAATCATCGTCCCACCCGCTGGGTGGGGAGAGGATGGAGACATCCCTCTAGCACATGTCTCCAGCCGCTCCCTGGAGCCCGCAGCATCTTGAGTTGTTTTATGGGAGATCAGATGCCAGGAAAAATATACATAGGGGATTATTTTGACAGAGGCTGGCAGCAGGGTAAGGCTGTGTTGATGTAGTACATCAGCTCAGCACCTGGGCGTTATTCCTGCCCCACACTTGGGTCTGCTCCTCCCAGAGTTCCTAGTTGGATTCTATTGCACAGAGGGTCTCTGAGGCAGCTGAGCGCAGCCGGCTGGACTCTGGAATATGCCATCAGTCCTGGCATAGGGCTGGAGTCGTATGTCCAGGATCCTCAATTTGCATCCCAGTCAAACCAGTGAGGACAAGAAGCAGTGATTGTCTGCTTTTGTGGGACTACCTTCTCGTCCTCTCCAGCAACCTCCTTGTCTCCCTGCCTGAGTACCAGCCTTCCTACAGGCACAGTCTGGTCTCAGCTCTGTGCCTCCATCTCCTTGCCTTCTGTCAGCTCAGGAGAGGGAGTTTGGCCTTGGTGCTCCCCTTCATGCAACCAAAGAGCCAAATTCCAGTTCCAAACTAACCTGTGTCCCAGTGAGCCCAGGCTGGCGAGGCAAGGGACTAGCACCTTGGAGCCTTTAGGTGGGACATTATCGCATGGGAGATGAGGGCAGCAAGTCCTGCTGCAGCTCACACGTGGCTGCTCACGCTGGCTCTGAGCACGGTGGGAAGAAGAGATGTGACGGGCATTGCAAGCAGCCCCTCCAGACTGCCAGGCTCACGTTTTTATGACCTGAAATAATTCATCAAGCCCCAGGCATCATGGCCACTTGGGATGTTGTAGGGAAACACACTTGATGCTGCAGGATTGTCTATGGCTTTCAGACTTCTGGAGCCATTTCGCCTCCCTAGGGACAGACACCTGGACACCAGTCAGGATGCCTGGGAAAGCACAGTCCACAGAGGAAGGGCTGTTGTCCCCTGGGATGCCCCTGGCTGGAGATTGCCAGGCCAGTGGTGGGAACATGGGCAGAGACTCCGTGGGCTGCGGCAAAACCTGGTCCTTGGGGAGCCCAGCCTGGCAAGTGGCTTCATTTCTGACAGGGAAAGCTGCTGGCCCAGGGACGCATATGGTCATGAGGTCCCTTCCGAGCCACCACCAGAAAGGGACATCTCCGCCATCTACTCAGCCTGCACCGAAGTGGGGTGACCCCGGGGCTCCCGGCAAGTGCCAGCCCTGTTGCCTAAAACCTTCTCCACATCCCTCACTGACCCGGATTCGCTTCCCTAGCCACAGCTCCCAGCAAGACCCCGGCTTGGTGGAGGGGCATGAACAGAGGACTCTGGGGATGTCTCCCCATAGATGGCTTGAAAACCCCCCAGCCAGCAGCTGATGAGCAGACCCTGTGCCTACTGGAGGAGCGACCGGGGCTCCGCTCGCTTCCCCGCCGGCACTCAGCGTGCCTGCGTGCGCCTCTGTGTGCGGATGCATCCACCAGCCTATAAATCTCCTAGCAGGGCTCCTTCCAAACTTCAGGACATTCCCCGGGGGAAGAGTTAAGATGCAGCTTTTGCGTCAGATGCCGCAGCGGGCTGCCCGCCGGGGCTAAGCTAAACCTCTCGCCCGCATCTGCCCCAGCAGGTTGTTCGCAAAGGTCAATCCCGCCAGTTGCCGCCACCGCCGCTGCCGGGCTCGGCTTCTCTTGGCTCAGTCCTCAAGGTACGTAGTCCGGGGGAGCGTCCTTCCCACTGCTCCGGGGAAGGGCTGGCAGGGATGCTAGGAGGTGCATCGGCTGACAGACAAGGAGATATTCCAGCTATTTCTTTTTTTACTTTAATTATTCTGCTTTTGCGGTGGTTTATTTTGTCTTTCCCTGAGATAAAGAGTCGTTCGGATTTCTTGCCGATGCCTTTAAAACTTCCTGTGCTTTTCTTTATCTGTATGAGATTTCCAGTTGTGCTGGGGATTTACTTAACACACCAAATGCCTGGGAAGTTCCAGGGCAGACGGCTGCAGTGAATATCTCAGCATGCTCCTAATTAGCCCCTGCCTGGCGGGTATGTGTGATAAGTGAAAAACGGGGGAGATTTTGTGCCCATTTTGTTTATTTTCTTAAGAAACAACAAGAAAACCAACGCTCCAGCCATCTCCCTGATGGTCCTGGGGAATTTGCTGTGATAAATGAGGTTATCAAAGACACTCATTTTAAACATCTATTTTGAAAACTTAAAAAAGGAAATTTTTTTTTTTTTCTTAATTTTGAGAAGTGGTGTTTGCAAACCTGAGCAGTGCCTGTGTTGTTTTCTCTCCTAGATCCACACGCCAGCAGCGGGAACCAGCGATCCGCCTTGTCCTTGCTTAACTCCGTGCAGGAGTGGATAAGCCACCGGCTGATCCTTGTGGCCGCGCTAGCATGACTGTGCTCCACCTGCACCTGTACCTTGCTGCCTTGGGCTTCTGGATGACCCAGCAGTCCAGCTCCTTCCTGCTGCCTAATGCCACTGAGCTCCTGTCCCTGCCTGAGGGCAGAGCCGTGGGCCTGCAGTGGGGGGTGGGGGACCCCCGGAGCCGTCGGAAACGATACCTTTCCCCCCACGACATGGGCGTGATTTTGGACTATCACAACCAAGTGCGAGCACAGGTGTCTCCCCCCGCTGCAAACATGGAGTATATGGTGAGTGGGGCTCTGGCAGGGTGTTCTCAGGGTCCACAGCTCTTGGGTGCTGCAGTGGGCTTGAGGGGATGCTTTCACTCGTGGGCAGATTTAGGACCCCTGGTCCCATGCCTGGGACATCAGGGAGCTTGCTGGCTGAGGGATGTCAGGATCTGTCCAGCTGAGCTGCAGAGGTAGAATTAGGGAAAGGGAAATGGCTACAAGCATGAAAAACTCAGGTCTCAACCCAAAGCCCAGGTGGGAGCCTTTCCTTTAACTGCAACCCTATCCCAAGGGCTAGATTTCCTTAGGAGCGTGCCCAGGGATGCCAGCCCCTGGGACAAGAAACATGCAGAAGTGGGTCACAGGGGGGCTGCGCAGCCTCAAAGGGTTGTACACCTTCTCCGGATGAGGGCCACCCTGGGCAGAGCTTTCCCCAGTTTGTCTCCGCCCTGCTTGGACCTCCTAATCCAGCCCTAAAGGGAGGAGAAATGAGGAGCCACCAAGAGGAGGGATTTCCAGCCATCAGAGTGGGACCCTCAGGGCAGGAGGTGCCACATGCTTCTCTGCTCCCAGGGAGGGGACTGGAGCTCCCAAGGAGCAGCTGGGTGGTCCCTGGATGCTGATTTGGAAGCACACAGCAGCCCAGCAGCGGGTCAGACATGCCCAGGAGCATCCTGCACTGCTTCTTGCTTGGCCTAAATTCCTGCCTTCCAAAATAACTCTCCCAAGCATCTCCCCAAAGCAGTTCAGGGTGAGCGAGGAACATTTAAATAGTACATGAGGAAACCAGCTGTCCTCACCGGCTAGTCTGCGGCCAGGGCTGTGGTGGAGCACTGGGGTGGGCTGCGAGTTGCAGGAGCAGCACAGGGCTTCGAGGTTTCACCCCTTGGGCTCAGCTCCACCTTTCACAGAAGGAGCTCATTCTCAAAGGGAATCACGCACTCAGGGCTTGCACCGCTGCAGGGCATCCATGCTGTGCCTGGCCAGTGGGCATCCGATGTGCCCAGGAGCTGCAGTGGGCAGCTGGGGTGGCTTATCGCTCAGAGACACGCTGACATGCTTCCCCTGGGCTTTTACCAGCCTGATGTGTGAGTCGTTTTTTGGACATCCGTGGATGCTCAGAAACCTTCCCCGAGCCCAAGGTTGTGAGTTTCTCCTTTTACCTCCTCTGAGCACCCAAAATCCTTGCCTGCCCTTTTCCTTTCCTCCCGGCCAGGTGTGGGACGAGCAGCTGGCCAGGGCAGCAGAGGCATGGGCTGCACACTGCCTGTGGGACCACGGGCCCCCCCAGCTGATGAAATACGTGGGGCAGAACCTCTCCATCCAATCAGGCAGGTGAGTGCTCCAGGGGACACCCCACACACACACACCCTGTGATGTTGCAGGAGGAGGAGGAGCAGAGGGGTTCTGAGCTGGGGTTGCAGAGAACCGAGGTGCAACCAAGAGGCATATCAAGCCCCTCTGTGGAGAAGGAGGAGGGTCCTTCTCTTCTAGTAGGGTAAATGCAGGAAACCAGAGGTGCCTGATCCTCATTTGGGGAGAATGGCATGAATCCCCTCCCTGCCAGGCACATGGACCAGGATCATGTGGATCCTGGATCTCCACCATGCAGCTTAGTGCTCAGGTGCCTCCAGTGATGGCCAGATCTTATAGCCTTGGGCACAAGTGGACGTGGCATAAGGACATTATTGTCCCTCTCCCACCCTGCTTCTCTCCCCTATTGCCTCAATGTGGAACCTTCCTCCTCTCCCTCCTCTCCCTTGCCCATGACCTCCAAGGTGGAAGAGGTCCACCTTACACACAGCACCTTTTGCAGGTACCGCTCTGTCGTGGACATGGTGAAATCGTGGCACCAGGAGAAGCAGCACTACTCCTTCCCCTACCCCCGTGAGTGCAATCCCCGCTGCCCCTCCAAATGCAGCGGCTCTGTCTGTAGCCACTACACGCAGGTGAGCACCACAGCCCCCCACAACCTCCCACAGCCCCCCACAACCCCCTGC
>VWZK01017470.1:0-13117 GCA_013396935.1 Baryphthengus martii | reverse complement strand
CAGACTTCCCTATGGGATGGATCTGGTCAACAAATGGGGCCCTCTGTTGCGCTCAGCAGGGAGTCACCTATTTCAATTACCCTCCATTTTTCTTAGTTGAGAAGTCCTAAGGCACAGGGGTGAGCGAGCAGCCCTGGGCAACTCAGTTAGATCGATCTTCATTTCCATTCTCATTTGCCTGGCCCTCAAGTTCCAAAGCCCCCCACCTATTGTGCAAAGGCAACTGGGAAGGTGAGGGGGGGCCAGGAGGGGCTTTGCTTGCCTCTCCGAGGAGGGACCTGTCTTCATTCCCCCCTGTCCCTTAGGTCCCCTCCTTCTGCCTGGTGACAGGAGGGGAGGGGATCCTCCCCTTCTTGTAGAGCCTTTGCCTCAGGGTATGGCTCCACCAATCTGTTTCACTCTGGCACTCTCTGATGTTTCTTAACCTTTCTATCTCCTCCTCTACCTGCGCAGACCGCTTATTTGCTCCCACTGCCCACAGGCGGCGTCTCTGGCGCCCTCTGGAACAAGCGGCAGGCTCAGGCGTTCGCCGCAGCCGGAGACCCGCACGGCCGCGTCTTTCTGTGGGAGCTCGCCCTGAGTTACCACCTTCTTTCTGGCCGTGGCTCTTGGCCGTGACGTGACCATGTTCTTCTCTCGAGCCGGGCAGTGGACGGCCCTTTTCACGATCCCCTTCCCCTTACCCGCACCGGAGCTGCTCCCCTCGGCGAGCCCAGCCTGCAACCGCCGGGTCCCGCTTGACTCGGTCCGTTCAGCCGCCCTAGAGCGGGTGCTCCCAGCTGGCGGCTCGGCTGACGCTGGCTCACTGCTCGTTAGCCCGGTGCGCTCCCTCTGGGCTGCTTTAAGAGGGCAGGGCTGCAGGCGCGGCGAGTCACTGTTGGGGTGTTTACACCTCGTTCAGATCAGGCGCCGGGAGGCGCTGGTTCCGGCTCCCCCCCTCCGCCCACCGGCTGCTCAGCCCCTTGGAGCAGGCGAACCTTCTTCTTGGCTTCAAAAGGCCCCGAAAAGAGCTCCTTGCTGGTGTCTTTTGCCGTAATTCCCTTCCCCAGTGCTGACTGACCTGCACTGGAGCTGGTCTCCTCGGCGAGTGACCACCGTGGTGAGAACAGGTGAATTGCAGATAGTTATCGAAGTATCTTTCTCCTAATTTCTCTTATTGATGAAAAAGCATAAGATACTGTTTGCCTACGCATCTGAAGGAAGTCTAATGCACTAAGAATATTTCTGTTGTGCTTTATTCACATGCACTAAGCAATGTTTAATTAAAAATCTGCTGCTCAAGGTCTCTTTTATGAGAAACTAGTGACAAGAACATTAGCTTTAAGGCTGGGATGCATTGATACTGCCCTTGCATGGTATGAATCTAAAGGCTCTTCACCTGAAACTGAGAAGCTAATCTTCATGGAAACCATGTTCCTTCTGATAATGCTGTAAAAAAAGCAGGAATAGCCACTGCGTAGCCCGCTATTCAGGTTCAGGAATCTGGAAGAAAAGCAGACAAGTGGGATCCAATTTCTATTATGGCAATATCAGCATTTAGCTGCAGATAAAGATACTGGAATTCTGATTCTTAGATTACTTGTATTTGGTAGCTAATGGCTTTTTAATACAAACTGCTTAAAAAGCTGAGGAAACAGGATCTAGGATTCGTGTTTCAAGAAAAGTTGCTTTTCACTGTTGTTGTTGCAGTACATTTCGAGTCCCTTTTAATCCCCTTCTTCCATAGTTTTTCAATGTTTTATTTCTTGTTACGCACTACCTCACTTTGAGTGGAAGAGGAACTAAAAATCTGGAAATGGTTCATAGTAGGGTCAGTAAAGGGGGCTACTTTGGTTGTGAGAATAATTAGTTAAAAAATCTATTCAGTTGAAGTATCTAAATACGTTAGGCAATTTCATTCTCTGAGACTCCGCATCATATTAAATCACTGATTTTAGAGAATTTGCAGTCCTCTAAATTCTGTAAACAGTTTTATACATAAATTTGGGACATTGTTGTACTGTAGATTTTAATATCTAAGGAATTCTGCTGGAAAGTTGTCCTCTTGCTTTGAGGCTTATAATCATGGCTCAATACTAACGAGTGCAGACAAAAAGATGAATCTCGCAGTGGCAAAAACCCCAACCAAACAGATTAGCACTGGAAACATTTCAGATGCTAGGACCTCAAGGTCAGATTTGTTGTATCTTAAATGCCTCCTTGGTTTTGTACACTGCCATTTGCTGTGGTCTGAGCATTGCTCCTCACAAGCCATGTTGACAAGATGTCTCTTAGAATAATTTTTGGAATAGATGAAGGCACCGTCACAAGATAGGCATAGTGGAGGGCAACACCCACAAGCTTTCACTAAGACACTCCCAGGAAAAGAAAAATCTCTTCCTGGGCAGTTGCTTAATGCCCCTGACAGAACGTCACATCCCTCGTTTTCCAGGTGAAAACTGGAAATACACATTTGTATGTGTTGATTGCAGTGAATTGCTCACCTCTGCACCATACCACCAGTGGATTGCATCTAATTTTTTTTATGGACACCTGTTTTTAGCCCTTGAATAGCATAACACAACCTCTGTTTTACTAGTATCTCATATAAAAGAATGTGGGTTACATGAGAGGCCAGACAGTGTCATCAGCAGGAGTTTAGCTACTGAGTTTAAAGGAACCCCAGCAGATTCAGTTTCTGATGCTGTAGGTGATGTGGACACTCTGGCTTGCAGACTAGTAGTCCTAGGCTGCTCAGACGAATAAACAAGAGGCAGAATCAGCATCAGCATTTTGGGAGGCTATGACATATACTGTATTGCACTGTGTAAGACACACTTTTTAAGAAGAGATGACCTGACTTTTTTTCATATAACTTTTTCTCTCCATTGACTGTAGAGGGAACCAAGACTCACAGGCAATGCAAGTTAACTAACATAAATGCCAGCGAACAATAAGAAATTACATATGTTTTTCTACGCTTTCATGGAAGCTGTTTAAGGACATGCCAGAGTAACTAGTTCTTGTGTGTAAGATCTAAACCATTTAGGTCATGACAAATATGTAAAAGGAATCATAGAGTGAATTAAACAGACATCCTCCAAAACCTTGTGAAGTAAATTTTCTGGCTTATTTCACTTCCAGGAAAGTTCTACCTCCTTGCAAACATCTCCTATCTATTCAGCAATCAGGATGACAGCAGTTTCCTGAGGCTTGGTGACTCTATGTATTCTTAGACTATGTGTCATGAAAGTTGTGTCTCCAGTGCTCTACCACTGAGGGTCATGTGTACAAACAAAACACTGGAGGTTGGTTGGTTGTTTCCAAAACAGATCCTTCAAAAAACAAAGAAAATGTACTGTTCATGGTCTTGTTTGGTTTTCCCTTATTCTGTACTGAAGTTGAAGGAACCCTAGGCCATATCACACAGTAAGGTGAGAGAGATCTTACGCAGATCATCCCCACATTTCAGAACTTAGAAGATGAGAATTCTCACAGGAACTGCTTTGTCTGTGAATGATTATAAAATAGACTCACCTCAAATGGTGGATTTGAATTTGGAGTCCAACATCTTCATATTTTGGATCCAAATTTTGCAACTAGAACTTGTACTTACAGATGAACCCAAAATCCAACACAACACATTAATTATTTGAATGTTCAGTATCTGGAGCTTAATCTAAAATTCTGTATAATGATCACATCCCACAAAAAGTCACAACCAACTAACTATAAACATTCCCATTAGAATCGTGTCTATTATGCAACAATAATACTACAATAGTAATACTACAATATTCAGAGTAACTGAATTTCACACGAAAACAAAAAATAGTAGCAAAATTGTCAGAATTCAAAGATCAAAACTTAACCAGCAAATTATATTTCTGATTAAGATGACGAATTGCAGTTTTTTGATTTAATGAAAGTTTTATAAAAAAACAGAGCCTGAGACTTCTCCATCTTATTAGACTGTAAACAAAGAATAACTCCTTTGATCTAATTTAATGTAAGCTATAATCTAATCCTCCCTTTTCTTTAGGAGTTTATTATCTGAAGGTGATTGGTGTTCTGCAGCATTTAATAGAACACTGTGTTATCTATCATCGGTTTCCTCCCTGAAATCAGTACATCATGTAGCTTAAATATGCTCTAGGAGTATAGAGAGCTGTTTAGAGCAAGGTCTTCTTCTTCATGTGAACTTTGTGCTACAGCAGACTCAGCTCTACAACTCCCTCTGCTAAGTGGAAGTATATTTTTGCTTAGCTTGGAGAAGAAATTGTTCGCTTTGACAACTATACTAAGGCATGTAGTTCCCACTTCACCTTCACCTTGCTACAACCCCAAGGGTTGGTTATTGCCAAACAGGATACTATAGACATATATACTTGTATAAGAGCGGGTGTGAGATGTGGATGAAATTAAAGTGAGGCACATTTGGAAATCCTAAAAAAAGAACAGAGATACAGAATCAGCTGAGATATTAGTTAAGGCTTTTTTTCCTTTCAAATTAATCATTTATTTGAAGTGAGCAGTAGAAGAAAGTACTAGCTTCTCCAAAGAAGTTCCAGGATCTCTTTTTTAGCCCAAAAGTAGACCAGCCACTGGGAGTAACAATTATTGGTTCCAGTGTCATGCTAGTAGAGAGTATGGTTAATTATTTTTTCCTGATCTAATAAGAATATTAATCTACAATATTTTTCTAGACAACTTATCTCCCTTTTTTTCACAGAAAAGTAATAATTGTCTCAGGGCAAAGAAAAGCAAACAGAACTAGTTTCTTTCTCATCATTCAACTTCTGGGAACAAACACAAAAGAACAAGGTGCCAGTTCAACCAAGAGGTGCAATAAAATTCTTTGGCTTATATAGTACAGCAGACTGTGAGGTGAGCACCTGGATAGCTGCTAGGTTTCAAATAAATGGATCTAGGATAAACATTTTTCCTTTCATAGAAATAAGGGCCTGGAAGAGTCTGGCTGAGCTGCTCAACCTGATCTCCTAGGGTCACCAGCAAGTGTGGCAAATGGTCAGGTCAAAAAGGGGAAATGAGGAGCATCAGCAACACTGTAATAACACTGACATAGAATTGCTGAAAAGCTGCAGTGCTTAAAAAAAGTCAAGTCTGAAAGAAATATGCTATAGTGACATTTCAATGGGCACGTCCTCTCTTTTTTTTTCCTTTCAAAAGTCAGAACAATAGGTTGCATGCTCTTGTACTTTTATTTTTGTTCACAGGTTAGGTGAAATGATTTCTTTTTTTATCTATAAATAAGTTTGGATCAGCAGTGAACAAGTTTTTGATGTGAAAACTCACGCCATGAGCTCAACATGGTACTTTTTCTTAGTAAAGGCAGAAGCAGTGCGAAGCTAATTAAAAGACAGCACAAACTAACCGTAGCCTAAAGACAGGAGTCAAACTTTGACAGAGACAGATGTCGGGATGAAGAAAGGTGCTAAATTACTTGTTAAAATAATAATACAATGAAATCGTTACTTGTTAAAGTGTAATGTATAAAAGCAAATAATAGTTTCAGATGAACTTTTACCTCTACCCAACACTTTCAGCCAGAGAAGAGTGAAATACTTATTTAAAGTGTATTACAGCTGCAATTGATAAAGGAAACCATGTTAGGTCTTATCACCATCTTCATAATTTCCCTGAGAAGAAAAGGAGCTGAGAAATCTGTAGCCTCAATCTACCACCTCTTGCTTTTACACATTGTTTGCCTGGAGGATAGAAAGACATTTTAACTCTGTGGTGACTTCTCTCATATGATCATCACATGTGCACCTATCTCTGAAATCCATACATGAATATGCAGCATCTCATCTCAGAGATGAAGTTTTCTAGCATTCACATCAGAGAATTAAGCTTCTGCAAAATTTAGACCAAAATGGTTCCACTACATGTAAGCACAGTCTTAGTGAATTGTATTTATGATCATAAAGGCTTATATTTTTTAAATCTTGCAATCAGACATCAAAATTCACCTGAGCTGCCCCCTTGTGTTTGTAAATTTATTCTACAGTGATGTAAAAGCACTGACTAATATTCTAAATGTACATGGGCAAAAAGTATTTTCTTTTTTTCTCTCCTCACTACTATCCCAAATCATCTTTATATCCACATACTCCATCATTTCACTCCTTGAAAATTAGTAGATGCTGAACACTTGAAACATTTACATATCTTTCATTATTAAACATTATAATTATGGAGGAAGATCAAAGCCTAATTGTGTGAAAGAGGAACAAAATCTTGATAATTATTATCACAAAGCATATGCCACTTGAATGGATTAAATCTGCAAACATAAAATGTTCTTTGTCTGAAGTCCTACCCTTAGCCAATCATCCTGCATGTAAAAATCTAATATAAATCACAATCAGATTCAAAGTGGAAACAAACAAACAAACAAAATGTTAAATATACAACAAATCCAAATTTGTTTAACTCACTTCCCTTTCTTTGCCTTTTCGTGGTTCTTTGCTCGAACAGTTCTTGTTGAAAATTTTCAAACTGTAAATCACTCAGTGATATCTGAGAAATCAAGGCTATGGGGAACAGTATAAAAAAAAAATTCATTGTCATGTGATCAGCCATATTCTTCCTGTTTTCATCATTGTTCTATGCCACAAACAGCAGAAAGCTCTGTGGGAGTGTACCCATAAACCTAAACCCAAACCAATAACTTCAAATCCTGGAAACATACATTAAGAAGACCAAGGGTATCTGAGTGAAAATTTGGTTTATTATATGCCTTCAGAGATATCTTTCACTTGTGAATTCTAGGAAACAGGTTTTGCACTGACACTGGTAGGATCTTAGCAATGCTATGCATGTAATTAAACTCTCTTTCTCCAATTCCCTAACCCAGAGTTGTTAAGATAAGTCACAACAAAAAAAAAAAAATAAAGAAATTGAGAAGCAGGCAATACGAAATTCCACAAGCTTTCTTTCCCTTCCTAGAGATAGGGAAAAATTTGTGTTCAAAGATGGCTTAGTTCAAGTCCAGCCTCACTATCTTTACACTAGTGAACAGGGTCCCAGTGAATATGGGAGTAATTTTTTAATATCTGCTTCACCAGAAAACTTCTGGCTGTTTGCATAGGTCATCTCTATTTCAGCTGTATGCTCCTCTCTTTAAGATGTTATATCTTTGCCCACGCTACCCTGATTATACTGTTTGCTTTTGTTTGAACTCCTGTGGGACATATTTTTTTGCCTTCACAGATGCCAGTCTGGATTGCACTGACTGATTGTGTGTCGCCATCTAGCCTGACAAACTATGACTTAAATGGGACAGTGTCAATTTTTCTCAGACAGGGAAAGGTCATTTCAAATTCAGAAGCCTGTACTGAAATGATCCATTGAATCGGAGTTATTGGATTGAAGGTTAACATTTCAGTGATGTACGCTGTCATTAATATGATTAATATTTGCTTTCTGATTGTTCAGTAATAACTGCAAAAACAATGAGACTGAGGCCATTTGTTGTTTTCTAAGCCAAAACAATGTTACAAAAAAAGAAGCTTTGAAAGTAATTGTGAAACGGGCCTGTCTTAGAGTCAGTGTTCCAAGTCAGTAAAACGGTTTGAGAAAGACACTTGATGTTAAAAGCAGAAATAGAGCTCTGTCCGTGACAGCCTTCATCATCACAATTCCTCTTGACTTTAGTAGGGAAGTTTTGCCCAACTAAACTTAAAAAATAGACTTTTGGAATTATTTTCGTTAGGATGAGAATCCTGCAAACAAAGGTATGCATTTCTCCATGGATAGTCTGGTCTGCATAAACAAATAGGGTTCCGTATCTCCTTTGAGAATTTCTCCAGAGCTGGATATCAATGTTTTCACCATACACATCTCATAAACATTTATTCTGTCTTGGTTTTTCTTTCAGCAAAGTACAGAACAAATCACATGCGTAGTTTTGAAGATTATTCACCCCAAAGATCCCTCTCATGAACCACTGGTGTTGAGAATGCACTGTTCGGCTGCTTATGATCTGGGCAGTCTCCAACACTATCCCAGGATTTACTCACTTAAGCAAATACCCTGTATGCCTTCTTTCCATCCTAGGACACACAGACTATATTCTCAATTTCATAGTATAAAAGTGCAGTTTTTATAAGCTGAAACAGAACCCTTACATTAACTCATGAATCTTATTTATCAGGAAAAAAGTATGAAGACATAATTTTCTAGAATTGTTTTTAAAAGAATAGAGTATTAAATAAGTCTGGCTTCAAAAAATCACACTGACATCTGGAAAAAGTGTCCTGGCATCACAGTTTAGGGTCAGGGCAGCCCCAAAACCTAACAGATGCTCTCTGTTAACTCCCTCCCTCCCTCCCCAAAGGGGAAGAGAAAAGGAATAAGGAAGAGAGACTTATCGATTAGAAAAGGAAACTATAACAGCTTTACTGAAAACGTAAAATAATAATAATAATATGGAATATATACAAATATACGCAGTATTGAACCCAACCCTCCCTGATGGCAAGTATGTCACCGTCACCACTGATGTNATGGCAAGTATGTCACCGTCACCACTGATGTTGTGGAGCAGGCACCGGGAAAGTCCCAGACAGGGCTCAGCAGCAGATGGGAACTGAGTTCAGGAGCTGGATTCTGGTACTGGATTCAGGAACACTCCGATCAGGATCGAAGGCAGAACGAACAGAGTCCTCTTTGGATTCCAGCCGTTGAAGGAATGAGGAAGAAGCCGAACAAGGACCCAGAGCAAGAGCCCCCGAACCGAGAGCAACCGAGCAAGGGCCCCCAGCAGCCGAATATGGCATCTATGGGATGGAGCACCCTGTGGGTCAGTTTAAGGGCGCCCACCTGTCCGGTCCTCTCTGCAGGTGCGGCTTTTTACCTTCTGTGCTCCCCAAGGTGGTGCACAGGATCCAGCAGTGGCCTTGGTCCGCACACCAGTCCCTGGTGCTAAGTCTAAAACATCGGTGTTATTACTGCCAGAAGCAGCCACTGCCTGCGAAAACAGGCTGCTCATTTCAGAAAGTGCAGTTAGTTAAAGGAACTGAGCTGAAAAGTAAAAACCTCTGAACAGAATTGTTCTGTTCTAACTCAAACCAGGACACCTGGTTTTGTGGCATAAATACAGAAACTATGATTCCAAAATTTGTTTTTCATTGTGTATTTTAAAGATTAAAAGACCAGTGGTTGTCTGAGACCTTGTGCAATAGGAATGACTGACTAATCTGAGAGATTTAAAATTGCCAGTCTCCCGTAATCTAATGATGTTGACTTTCTATCAATGTCATGATATTTCAAACCTTTATCAACTTGACAACTGCTACAGATCATGCCATATTTCTCTGCTGCTATGTTTAGCTGAGGACTGACAGAAACCTAATTCTCCTCCCAAGCAGGAAGATCATCCATGATAAGATAACTCCAGTACAATTTTTAAGTCATTTTCTGTTAATATACTTCTGTTGTTACTGGAAAATTGCATTTTATAGAGGCAAGGGATACTCAGAAATATACTTAGGGCTAGGATTCAATTTAAAATATTTTATTATTCAATGATTCGTTATATTTTATTGTTCTAATGTGTATATTATTGTTCAGTTTGGACTATGATCTGAGTTTTAATTCCAATTTGAAAGGTCTTGAAATTCTATGGGTTAAAGAGAAGGTCGACATCTCTGACTTTGACCTGCCAGATATCTATTTCTTATTCCTGGATAATGCAGCTTTTCACTGTTGCTTGTGCTTAGTTTTTGACTCGAAATATTTTCACCTGTATTTTACTTTTGCAGCAAGTTTTGCTTTCACAGTGGGGATAGAGTCTAATGACGTATTTCTTCTGGAAGAAAAGGAATAGCTTTTGCCACTGCCTCCCATAAACTTCATGACTTCCTAGAAAGACATTGGGGGTATTTGATTAGCCATCCTTATAAACTTGCAAGCTAATGAACAAAAGAAAATAAAAAGAAATTGTCAGTTGTTTGTTGTTTTTTTTAAAAGTGTTTATAAACCTGTCATCTTGAAACTTCTAAACAGGAAATCCATAGTTTTAATTCTGAATGATAAATCTGACAAAACCAAAAATGCACATGAACAACAATGAAGGAGATTGAATTTATAAAGAAAAACCTTTTAAACCTCTAGTGTTTTGCTAATATCAAATAGTGGCTAAATACAAAGGATCAATGAGTAACTCCAAACAGGTTGTTGTAGAACAATTATAAAACTCACAACCTTCAACTTGGAGTTAACTTGTGGAACAGTACATTTAAACTACTTATGTGAATTCTTCTCTAAGATCATAAATAGCTCCACAGAGTATTCTACCGATACTTGAAATGGTATTCATAGCTATAAATATAAAATAAAAAATATCTTTCTTGAATGCTGCTTCTAAATCTGTGAATCACCTGACTTGATGTTCTGACCTAATGAAAGATAAGGAGGTCAGTTTTATTATCCAGAGAATAACATTTTGGACTTACCACTTTAAAAGTCTGTTTAAATTCATATCTATTGCTTCTTGAATGAGGAAAACTTGAATTAGTGACTTCTTCACAATCATCCTTAAATGCTAATCAATTTTTAGCGGTAACTGGAGAAAGGTTGTTTCACTGTTAATTAATTATTGCCAGAGTCTCTATTATCCAGTGCAATACCATAACTGGATTTCTTTGCTATGGTCTAGTAAATTAATTTTTAATGGACTATATTTCAGAATTTAATAATGGGACAATATTATTTAATTATCTAAAGCAAACGCTGAAGCAATTTCAGGGCAGTACACAGTACTTACGAAAAACTAGTCATCTATCCTTCTAGAGACTTTGTATATCCTTCTCTGTGTCATAAATACCAAGCAGTGACTCTGAAGGTCTGTCTTTTTTATTGCTTAGGTTTTCACATTGTATCTCTTCACTCGATGTGTTCTGTCTGTAACACAAAGAGGACATACTACAAATAAACAGCTGACAGTGAAAATGTGTTAGCTGGTTTTCTAAGGCAATAAAAAGAGATTTGAAAAGTGCATCTTTCTTTTTGCCAAGTATAGAGTACTGCACTGGAAGTTGAGAAAAGGTGCTAAACACAACATGGCTTGATGATATACTGCAAAGAAAATTTGGGGAAAAAAAGTCAGACCTCGTATCAATGTTAAAATTTCTGAAATAGTTCTGAGTAAAAAAGTGCTATAAAGCAATGGCAAATAATACATCTAGAGTCACTTTTAGGTTTCTCCCTAGCATTGGAAGGGTGTACCTGCACACTCAGTGGTTTTTTTCTACATGGGAAATGTTAGCAAGATATGATCTGACTTTGTTGGTACTCAGGTTGGTGGAACTGGAGCTGACCTCAACCCAAAAGCTGTGTGGGTTTTCTTAAGGTTGTACTGAGATCTAAATTTGGCATATATTGCCTCTGACTAGGCTTCATTATCCTGAGCTTGGTGTTTTACCCATGTGCTCACATGTTTTTGGTGTCTCAGAAAGCCATCAGAGCTGTTGGAATAATACTGACGGTATAATGAGTATACAGTGACATTCTCACAGTGGAGAAAACATCTATAGCTGTATTTATACTAACAACTTCACCACAATAGTCACATCTGGAAAACCCTAAAATAGTTTTGAAACAGTGTTTATAATTTGTGAGTCCAGGTTAATGGTCTTTGGTGTGTTTGAGATGGGGAAACTAAAGGACCAACTCAGCAACAAGTAAGATTGTGGTTGGGTCATGTTGCTGAACTTTGCAGCCAAACAGAAAATCTCCAATATTTAGAAGACAGTCAACTGCACACTTCTGCATCCTTTATAGAAAAGCACAGATATGCCCCAAGATGAACTTTATCAGAAAATCTTCCCAAAAATGCATCCCAACACCATTACTTTTATTTAGGCATAAGAGTGATTGAGATTATTTCTGCTGTGTAAGCAAGAGGAAAATGTTACCAGTTCTCTGCTCCCACAGCACCCACACCTCATCTGCCTAGGATTTGTTTTCAGTTGCTTTGTTCCCTTGATACACTGACTGCCTTCTGGAAGACAACTCCCTCTGCCTGATGTTTGGGGTTCTTTTTATTTTAGTTTTCATTTTCTTATACCACACAGCAACATAGCATAAAAGTGCCTTTCTTCTCACTTTTGGGAAAATGAAGTCGCTGGCTGGTTTTGACATTATGCCATTAAGTATTTCACAAATATCCCACAAAGTGTTCAGGGCTTTTTGCAAACAATTTTTACATCAAGGATTTCCAGAAACTGGTCAGCAAATAAAACTGTACTTAAATGAGACTTAAATGCTGCCTAGGCTTATAACAAAGGCTACATTTGCATAAATAAATAAGTGCAAGGACACAAACCTAAGCACTGTTTCATAATTCTTTGAATGCAGATCCTGTTTCTGGAGAGTTTAGATGTATGAATGCAGTATCTGGTGTGTTAGTTTGCTGCAGACACCAGGACTTTGAATTGGTTATTAGTATATTTGTATACTGAAGATAGAACCATGAAAAGAAAAATCATCTATTGTGGTGTTTGGATTGATGATAGAGAAATAAAAGATAAGCAACTTTCGCAGAATAGCTAGCTGATCCATTTAGCCAATCTAACCACTTTATTGATGTTGTTTAATACAATGTCAAAAATACATTGCGTGCAAAATAAACTGGCTTTATTCGACATGAAATTAATCCTTGAAGACTCTAGCTTTTGGCAGAACACAAAAAGAGCTGCAGATATTAAAATTAGGGTTGTATATGTGTGTATGCCTGCATTTGTGTTTCCATATGGTAAGGGCTAAAATTGCGGACTTCAGTTTGCATTGGTTTCCTTGGTAATTTGCCCTGTATGCCCTTTTTTTTCCTATTTTTCTTCAATCTTTTACTTACGCTGCCTTCTTCTCATAACTCTTGGCAATGTGTAAGTTCCTCTAAGTTTCTACATTCCTAAAGTTTTTGATACTGTGTGAGAAAAGTCTTTCCCTTAGCTTTTCTCATATTTTTTATTGCAAATTAAGAACACTCTACTTGCGGCTTCATGAAAATAAAAATGCTTTGTTATTATTGCTAATATTATTTTAATGTTGGTTATTCTTTCACTAATACCATGTCTTAAAACTATTTGTCTCCATTTAGGGTTCAGGGCAA
>VWZK01017469.1:52811-65545 GCA_013396935.1 Baryphthengus martii | reverse complement strand
ATTATTATAAACACAATCTCTACAGAATAAAATTTTGTCAGGACAGCTACCTTGTTCAAATAACAGTTTCCACTCTTAACATGACTAATCTATCTATGTCTACAAACACCTGTTGTGACTGCACATGTAAACATAATACCAGATACATATAACAATAATACTCATCTTAGTGGAGATTTCATATGTTCTTCAACAAATTAGCAGAAAAGGCAGATGTTTCTGCAGGAAGGGGTTAGAGAGAAAAAATTTCTGAGACTTGCATTATTCCCTGAAGAAAAGCTGCTTCCAGATAAATCTCAGAATTATTTTGATTCGTACAAATGACTGTAGCAATAAAACCCAGGAACCTGCAAAAGAATTCCTCTATTGTCATATCTCATTAATATAGCTGTGAAGTTCCTTGTTCTCCTCTCAAAGGATCTCATAACTTTTTGTTTTCAAATGCTTTAAATCAATAGAAGACAAATAAAATTTTGTGGGGGGATCTGAAAATTTTGATTTTACTTTTACCTAGAAATACAAAGTACATTCGATTTGTCATCATGACAGAGTCACAAAAACAGTTCAAAGCCAAATATTTTAACATATTTAACTGATTCACAGAAATTTCTTACAAAATATAGACCAGTTTTCATACCCATATGTCATTTCTAATTATCTACAATTTAAAAATTTCTAAAATATATTTCAGTGGATTATGAACTCAGATTGCCTGTAACTTAAAAAGTCTGTTTTATTGCTCTTGTCTTGCTGGTTTGAGGCAAAAAAAAACCCCAAACACCTAAATGTCTAAATAAGGTTTATTTTACATTACTTACTGATGATGTTATGTTCCCAGCTAAATGTTTACATATCAAAACATTAACATTACATAAAGAATGTGTCCACTCTGTAAACTCCAATGTCTAATGAATCTGGAGTCAGTCTATGTATAATCTGATAACGTATTAGCTATCTCACAGATTATATGTTCCCACCATTTACATACAAACAAGATGAGAGAGACCAAATAATACTGCATATTAAGCAAGACTGCAGCCTGAATCAGCTATATTTGGCACTGAAGAAGCTCAACCTACAGCTCATCTTCATAAGCTCAATCAGCCCTAGAAGGACTCTTTTTCTTAAGCCACTTCTTCCTTTGAAAGGCCACTGAAGACTTGCAGAATACAAGTAAACTTAATCAGCCTCTGTAATAAAAGTGGTAGTATCTTACCCTGTACAGTGTGTGTACAGTCAGCTAACTTTGAACATTATTAGAGAAGGAACTGGCAAAAGCAACCCAGAAGCAAATTCCAGGAAGACAAAATGGGGTTTCACACAAAATTCAAGCTGGATGCAGGATGTTTACACATGACTGCTCTCATTGGAGGTAGTTTTGCTCAGTGAGATAAGCCCTCTTTGAAGGGAAGACCAGAGAAGGAGAATTTCTCTCAGCAGTCCGGTAGACATAGAAATGAGTGAGCTTTATTTTAATGTCTCTGCGCTTTCATTTTTTTCTAATAACAAACTATTTCCTAGGTTTGTAGAGCAGAAGGGTGTTAATTTTTCTCAAATGTCTAGGGCACTCACCTTCGTTGTGGAAAATTCAGTTGCCAATCCCTGTTTCCCTGAGTATTTAATGATCTATATAAAGGTTGGGTGTGAGAACAACAGAATACAGTAAGCATGTTGGGTCAGGGTCAGAGCAACTTCACTTCTAGTGCATAAAGCACACTGAATAGAAGTTATCGTGATGGTTTAAGCCCAAATGAAAGTAATGGAAGACAGATTCACAAGGAATTAGAACAAGTATATATGCTCTCTACCAATAATCATGAGACTGGACTGAAAATCCAACTTAAATTAAACAAACAAGGCACACATACATCAAATATTTCAAGATTCATGATAAAATCTGGAGAGTTGGTAAGACTGCTTTCAGCACCTGTGAAAGGTTAGTTAGCACATACACTTAAAGGTGTATTACAGAAAGTTGTAGACACACTACAGACATATAATATTTGCATATAAAACAGACAGGACATGCATTGCTGCAGGCACACTACAGGTGGTAGGTATTGCAGCTGTCATTAATGCTCCTCATGTAAATAATAAATTGATCACTAATTAAACATTCTGATAAACCAAAATTCCTAACCACAAAGAAAAATAAGCTATCCCGCTAGATGGCTACTAAATACACTGCTTAATGCCAAATATTTGTGGCTTTCTGCAGTTGAGAGATATGAAGAATTTTTAGCTCAGTACTTCTAATGTACAAAAAAAAAGTTAGACATTTTGTTTTAATAGCAATTGCTTGATTTTCAAGTGAATTATCTTTGCATAATTAATACAAGATATTATGAAATATGTTTATATAGCCATTTGCAAAAAGTAGATCTACCAAATGTTCAAAAATATGTATCAGACTAGTGAATCTATCACTTTATTCAAAGTGATATAGATTCAGTTTAAAATAGTAAAATAGTAAGAATTGCCTAATATAACTTGCTTCTGTGTACAAAGACATAAAGAACAACGATTGATTTCTCAAGACACCTTACACATTTACCTTTCTGCAAAACTTCTGCTTGGAAAGACAGTGATTTAACTAAGCTAGTTTATGGGTAGCACAGAAAAACATGCATTAACACTACCATTGCTGTAGATAGCCTGCAGGTAAACTGAGGTCTTCCATTCCCAGGCTCATTTGATATCTTTAACTCTCAACGCCGAGGGTAGGATTTTCCAACACTAAGTTCTAGCATTGAAATGATCAAAGCTGTAGTAGTGTTTAGTGTTGCAAATCTCAGTCTTGCCATCGTAGTATGCTTCTGTGGCAGTTCTATATCCAATAGCATAATAAATCAAGAGCATGATTATTTGCCTCAGAATTTGTACTTTTTTTTTTTTCATAAAACAAGATGGTTTAGGCTGAGCAAATATTGTATAAATAGAAAATAGCAAAACAAGTGAGAAATACTTAGTTCATTTTTGTCTTTTGTATCCTCAAGCCTAGATTCATCCAATACTGAATGTTAATGGAATATGAATATTAGAAAAGGGATGGAATATGACAGTGCATATGGAAAATGTTAGGTTTCCTTTTCTATCAGAACTTTGTTTCAATTTAATTCTAACTAGAGTATTTTAAGGAGTTAGAGCTGAACAGTTAGAAAAGTGACAGTCTTTATATATTGTCAGAAGTAATCTGTTACATAGTTCAAACAATTTCATTGTTTATGCTTTTATTTTAATTGTTCAGTAGTGTGCACAGAATTTGATTTACATGTCAGGGTCTTTTTTATTAATTGATTCTATTAGCATTCTCAATTTTATCTATAGGAAGAACTTTAAAAATGTCTAACATCTTTAGAGTGATTTGGTATTAAAACATTTTGGAACTTTCCATTTTATAGTATTATTCACATAAAAGGAAGTTTTATTAAACAGTTTCTGTTTTTAAGGGCTTTCAATTTTGGGGCATCCCATTTTTGCTAATTTGGGAGCTCAGCTTGGTTTCACATGTTTTCTCTGATTCTCAGAACACCAACTAACTCAGTGAGTATTTGGAAATCTCTAGGACTTCTAAAGATCATGCCAAGAAATTCTTAAACTGGTTAAAAAAAGCAAATCAAAAGAAAAGCAAAAAGGAAAACCCAAAACCTTACCAGTAATGGAAGAAATAAAAATTAGATGCTACTCTTGAATGTCTGTGCTGCAATATACTATGTTTTATATGCTAAATGGATAATTATGAAAATTAATTACTTAGGTCCTGTATTCTAGCCTGTTCTTTGAGGAATAACATACAACATTCCTTTGAAATCAACAGGTATCCTTCAATGCAAAATCTGCTCTGCAGGGAGGTACATAGACTCTGGGTGACACACAGGACTCTGCTCTTCACATTTCTGAATACCAAAATAGAATGGATACATCAAACTGTTCACAGAATTTTTAAACTATACTTGATTTTGGGACAATATCTGTATGTCAAAGAGGCAATAACTAAACTACAGGATCATTGCAGACAGTGAAAACACTCTTTCGCAAACTCTGTTTACCATTTTCTGATCAAGTTTTTCTAACAGAAGGCTGAGGGATGACCTCATCTCAGTCTACAACTTCCTCAAGGGGGGCAATGGAGGCACCTCCTCTCCCTTGTGACCGGTGATAGGACACAAGTAAATGGAATGAAGCTGCCCTGGAAAAAATCCAGACTAGACATTAGAAAATGTTGCTCACTGAGAGGGTGGTCAGTCTCTGGAACAGGCTTCCCAGGGAAGTGGTCACGGTACCAAGCTTGTAAGAATTCAAGGAGCATCTGAACAATGCTGTTAGTCACATGGTTTGATTTTAGGTAGTCCTGTGAGGAGCAAGGAGTTGGATTTGCTAATCCCTATAGGTCCCTTCCAATTTAAGACAGTCTATAATTCTGTGACTTCTTTGGGACACTTTTACATTCTTTTTTATTATGTGACTCAAAGACTTCACAGAAGAGTTATCTGAAAAAAATAAAGTGTTCTATTTCCCTAGGAAATAAAAATTATATGCATCTCTATCATTCCTTTTCTGTGTTGTGAATAACCATTATAATTAAATGCACAAATCTTTATATATTTACAACTTCTTCATCACCACTTAAACTTATTCTATTATGTTGAGTATATTTATATTATGTATTGGGTGTCTTGACTTTCATGGTCTTAATATTCACAAGGTGTTACAGCTCTCATCAGAAGCTTCCTCAACATGGAAAAGAGCTGTGATTACATACAAATTGTGACAAGAAAGAATAGTTTCATTGCTTTAGCAGTATAGCATAACTCTGTAATGATGTATATCGATAGACAAATGCAAATCTACTGTTATGATTCTATTAGAAGTATTTGTAACAACTCTGCTGTATTTGATAAATGAAGTCACAGTAATTGGTTTCAGGATCTTATTCTGGCGATAGCATATCCAGCAACACTTTTGAATATGAAATTACTTATTTCAAAATGTCAGATTTGTTACAGTTCCACATGGAATGCGTACTGATTACAAATACTTTATAAATATAGGTGGCCTAGTAAAATCAGAAGAATCACATAAAACTACTGCAGGTTGTGAATTTTGTCAAAGTTCAATATAAATAAATGTGAGATCTCAGTCTTGCCTTCCACTGTATCTGTTGCTGCATATCTTGGAAAGAAAAAAGACAAGCTATTGAATATTACTAATTATGCAGTCTAGATTTTAAAAAAAAAAAACAAACAAAAAATGAAAAATAGCCATACAGGTAAAACATCTTCAGTATTATTTTATATGACGATTATGTACAAAATTAAGAGATCTTTCATCCCAAAAACTTCAGCTTTTCTTTTTTTTTTTTTCCACATCTCTAATATTTATTTCTGAAAGCAAACCAGTCTTGCATTATTTTAAAATGCCTTGATTATACAACTTGTTCTGATTTTTACTTAATGATTTTGATTCCAATTCTTTCGAAGTGTTCACTGAAAAAAACAATTTAAGTGGAAAAAAAATCAACCAGTTGTACTTTGAATAGAGTTTTGACTGGTGCAACTTCTGGGCTAAGATTCATTTCTTACTTTAGAAGTAATATAAAAGGACATTGTCAGCATTTTTGAGAAAGATTTGTAAGGAGTTATTTCAAAATGTCATTGGTAATGCTTGGGTAAAGGGAATAATACTCACTCGAACAAGAAAGACTATACTGTGAAATACTAAAATGTATTAACGATATCTAGTTGTCACATACAAAAACCTTTATACATCTTTTATCATCGCTTCGCAGCGCCTGCAAAGCTATGTCAAAAAGTATAGTTCTCCAAGTAGGTTATGCCCATAAATCATACTCAAGAATATCAATTCAGCATTTTGCAAATGCAAACATTACTAACGTCATGATTCTATTCTTATTTATCTAAAAATTATATATTATTTGAAATAAGGTCTCCAATATCAAAGCATTACTTAATATAGCACTTACATAAAGCTAACCAAAAAGCTGTTTGTTTCATTTCTGAAAAAGAGTCAACCTATGTTTCTACTACAAAAGGGTAATCATGCCAGTATTGGTTCAGAAGGTTCAGACCATTAAACAATTCGTATAGAAGAGGCTGAAGAAAAACCACGCATATTGTTATGAAGAATCCACTTATAGTAGTACAGTTATTTTGGCTCATCATAATTCTATATAATGAGGACCTATCTCTTAAATCCCAAACAACATGAACAATGTAAGACTATAAGTACTTTTTGTTCATTTCCATATCCAATGTTTACCCAACAAATATGTTTTTCCTAGATTCCCTGGATGTAGACACATTCTGAAATAAGAGAAAATCTTGGATATTTCATGGTACAAGAAAGGGTCAAATACTCAGATAAGTCATATAATTCATAGTGAAGTGTAGTACAATACTTCCTATAAAAATAGGAGTGTCATACGATCTCTGAGCAGAACGAACTGGAACAGGATTGTTTGAATAAGATTAACTGGAAAAAAAAAAAAAAAAAAAATAATGATATTTTCTTTACAGTATTTCCATGAGAGTTCATGACAGTTTCATGATAATCTTACATGATGGAAATAACATACCATACACCATATTATCATGTAATTCATATCAAGGGAATTTACTGCAAAGGCATATGGTGTGGTGTCATCATTCAGTTGTTGAAATGCTGCATGTTAATGTGCTATTCTTCATATGCAAATTGTGTAAAGGTTTCAAAGAGTGACAGAAGATTTGTGGCTTGGCTTATGAAGGTGAGCCTCTGTTGCTATCAAATCTTTAGCCTGGATTCAGAGCAGGAAAACCACATTGTTTGCAATTTCATCAATACATTTTCCATTATTGAAACTTGTACCACTGAGTAATTTAGTAGAATCATTTGTGTATTTTCTCACATGGCAGAAATGAAAAATGACCAGTCGACTATTCTGTTTCTATCTGGCCTTGCTAGACTATTCACAGAATGGTAATATCCACAGTCTGCTGGTACACAGTGACTCACAGCACTGCCTACCATTCAGTGCTCACTTTCTTACTGAAGCTTAGCGTACACTGAAACAGGTCTTCTAACACTTTCTGTACTACTGCAGCCAAATCACATTGACACTTGCTCTTAAAAATGTCTTCATGTTTATGTGTAATTTTACTAAATGAATGGACATAGTACTGTAGGAAAGAGTTTGTGGCACTAATCCACAAGAACAAACAAAATGTAAAATATAGCATGCACTTCTAAGTTGCAGGGCTTATTTATGGCCTGTCTTAACACAGTGACCAGAAGCCCAAGATTAAGACACTGTTTTACTACATATATTGGCTATCCTCTTCCAAATTCACATCACTATGACTTCATTGCTTTTATTATCTGGTCAGAAGTAGGCATATCATAATTTATGGTTAAATAAAATGGTGTGACACTCCTCTTTTAATCTTGCAAAGGCAAGGATAGTTTATCCTTTCTTCCTTATTTATTCTACTCATTTTTCATTAGTAAATTTGTTTAAAAAGGAAAAAAAAATTTGTTCTCATCATTTAAATTACTGCTGATAATTCATTAAGCCAGCATCTGTTACTAGCTCTTTTTACAACATATTCACATGTCTCTGTACAGCCGAGTAAAACTTGTTGCTTAGACGGATTTTAACAATTACTGTTTATAAGTATATTTTTACTTTTACCCACTGCCACAGTGTACTTGAAGGGTAAGCAGCTGTAGAGTCAACTCCTGGTATGTGACTGGCAGCTGTTCTCTTTTCTAATGAAGAACTACAGATCACAGATAACAGAATATGCAAAGTATCTTGATCTAAATGAAAAGCAAAATAGATCAAGGAAGACTAAATGAGACAGTAGTATATAATGCTCCCTTATTGCCTGACTCTTCCCTTTCAGGAAGCAGAGTGACCAAGCTCCCAGGTGCTTTTTTAATTCAAATTGAGTACACACACTGAACTACCAAATGCTGCTCAAAACCGAAATAGAGGTGTATCCTAACATTTCAGTGTGCTCTGATTTAACATCACTGTGTTGAACAGTGATTAGTCCCACTATCAAATTTAAACAATATTGAAAACTAAGAAAGTAAAGTAAATTAGATACCTTTGATGTTCACCTCGAGTAATCTATTACTGGACAAGAAATTGGTTGACGAGGTTAATCTACTGATACTCAGGTATTTGTTGTTTGTCACAGTAGCAGGGACAAACAATCCATTGATTGTAAAAATTTACAATAAATGGTTAAGTCTAAATAAGGAACAAGCACCGCAGCATAAAACAGGTTTTGCTTAAATTTTGCTTGTGGTTTAGCTACACTTCTAAGTAATATTTTTATTGTCAAAATAACAACAAGAATAGGCAGCAGACAGACACGCACACAGTACACTTGACAATGCAGTCAAAATACAAACGCTAAATGTTTTTGATTCAATGCGCTAATCTCTGTTCAAGAAACCATGTGAACAACAGGATGCAATTGTTTTCTTAACATTTGAAAAAAATGTTAAGAATTCTCAAAAAGTTTTTCCTTCCATGTTCCATTTTTACTGATACACAGTGATTATAATTTTTCATTGTACAAAGAATTCTTACTTAAAATATTTTAAGAAGTGAAATGTCAATTGATGGGATTAGATCATTTTATTTATTTATTTATTTTTAATCAGGTAGATACTAATAATCCCTTGCTTGCCTTATAGGGAAACGTGGGGAAAAATCATAGGAATTAAAAAACAACTAGTCACATGGACAGAAAATTGTAAAATAAGTTACAGAACAGAAATTTAAAAGAAATAAAAAACCTCTGAAAGGAAAATTATATAGGAATAATAATACTGAAAGATACGTAACACCAGAAGAAATTTGCTAACAAGTTCACAGTAAGTTAGGTATGGATGTGCAGTAATTCATGATATGAAACAAGAGACTAGTGTGATTTGCAGCTGAATATATAGTCATCACATTATAAAAAAACAGGATCACTTAATTCTATATATGATTGATAAATTGGTACACACAAAACCTGCATTTATGTGCAGTAAAATGTCTAGAATAAGAACAGTGAAATGTCACTTGTACATATTGCTGTATGTTTTATAGATACAGCTTAAAAATACTTTGGACTTACACTTTGTCTAAGTAAATTAGCTGGTCCAGGATCAGTTGATATTCATATGATGCTAACATCATGGAGGCTTTTATTGATTAAATATTTAAGCAAAATTAAAAAAAAAAAATTCATCAAATTATGGACCAGACCAAAATCAAAATAAGTACAGTTAACATTCTAAAGTCATGTGAAATCATAACTGATGAGGACTCCACAATGACATAATACACATTTGGGGAACTTACATCCAGGTACGCTGGTCCTATCAACTAAAAAACCTACTAGCAGTTGGGTCATGTTATGTTTTCTCTTGGAACATATCCGCTGAAAAAGAATACAATTCTCACACTGCAACACTGCTCTGCAGTAGAAACCAAAGCTTTTTGAATCATGGCAGTCAGTGGTTTAAAGGCACACTCTTGCACAACATAAAATTCTTACATAGATATACCCAAAGTCCAGAGAAGTGAGAGTGAAAATCTAAACTGATTTGGCCTTTAGAGAACCTTTGGTTTTTAGCCTGAAAATTCTAAGACACACCTCCAACCACGCTCAGAACTACAAGGAGAAGGGAGGTTTTCTCAAATCATTCACTCCACTACAGGTGAGAAAGACTCAATTCCTAGTCACAGGATGTTAAATAACATATGTTTTCATTCCCTGAAAATAACATACAAACATCATGTGTAGTCTACATCTAGGAATTGCCTCTTGCTGAATTTTGGACATTGTAGGAGATCAAGCCTATTTGGGCAAGAGAAATAGTAAACACAGAAAACAAGGTTCTATACAAGTATTTAAAACATCTGGCTATACCACAGAAGCAGGAATGGAAGTGAAATAAGAACTTGTTCCTTGTTATCTTATTATTTTATCCAACAACTGTAGAACATAGAAACAAAAATAGTCATGGCAACAGTGATCATAATCTGAGATGCTCTCCTCCTACATGCAAGTACAGAGTTGCTCATAAATGTTATTGCTTTTTTGTTTCATAATAATTTTAGCATGAAGAAAGAACTTGGCAAACTCAATGAACTAAATTTGGAGTTCATTTATCTGAAGGCTAATCCAAGCCCATCCCCCACTACAAAACAATTTATGGTTGTCAGGGAAATAAGTTTAATAACTAGCATAATCAGATCAAATTCAATGACCTAGTTTTTTGTTTGTACTAGTAATATTGAAAGTAGCACTTTCATGACATTTTATCAAGGAAGAGTTTTTTTAATGTATTAATGAATTTGAGAAGAAATTATGTCACCAACTCAGATAAAGACCAAACAGATTTTTCATCTGTGTTTGCCATGCACAGCACAAATTCTGAATGTACATTTAAAGGTGCTGGAGAGACATTAGGAGGTGCTGAGGGATCTTGGCTAGTTTATCCAACCTTAAGTACACAGGTCTAAAATAATTAATCAGTAAAACATTCCAGACTATTTTTATCCACCTTACACCCTCAAAGGATGAGAATAAAATAGCTGAATTGTAAAAGTGGATTAGTAAATTACTCTGTTTTCTCTATCTACTTAACCACGCTGGGTGGTCTGCCCCCAAAATCTGTCTGCAAGCTATCCAGCTGGCAAGTACAAACTACTGTCTGTTGAAACTACAGCACAGCTGTATGAATGCCATGAAGGATTCTTTTCCAGCACATATCACATCCCAGTTGCTAAACCTACACTGAGCTAGGAAGGAAGCTGCATTAGACAAATGAAATACTTAACATGAGCTAAAGTTTCACATACTCCTGTCCATTTACTAACATTTTTTTTTTCCAAAATAAAGAAAATGTCAGTGAAATAACAGAACTAGTGTAATAGCTAGAAAGCCGTTTTGATGACTGTGCTTATACTTTAGCTGTTGTTAAAGGAACTTCTAATAGTGCCTGTAATTAAAAAGTCAAATTACTTCACACTTTACTTTCACAGAAGTCTAAAGGATTGCACTGAAGAGTAACATGGACTATTGTTTATATACTCAAGTAGTTTCACCCTTTGGGCATTCTAGTGTGCTGAACTCATGAGAGAAAAAAATTGTCAAAGAGAAAATACAAATCATGCACCTAACACTCTACTGGTGTTCAGAAAACACCCAGCAGGGCTGAAAAATTCGGTGAGCGATGCTGATCTAGAAATGCCAAGGCACTTGAGGAATGTACTTATTATGTAGATTCCTTGGGAGCCGATGCATGAGAAAGAGCAAATAAACAAGATACATCATTTTCTTTAAGCTTTTTCCTTTTTTTTTCTGTCACTGAGCACAAACTGAAGGCAGTCTTTCTGTTAAAATAAATAGTTTGAAAATAATAACCATAAAGCTACAGAAAAAAAGGTAAATTCTAGATAACTCACTTGGCATCTTTTAGTCATATGGGTTAATCTTCCTTGAGTAACTGATTGCTGGGATTTCCATTCATTTTTCTTTCCTCCACTTTTGAGGATGAAACATTGGTGGACAACAGCAGGCAGCACAGGTAAAATACAAAGTATGAAATCTGTCAGTAATGATGGTCAAAGGAATGCTGGTCTTCTGACAGATACAGCAGATGGCCAGGTATTGCAGTGTGATTAATAAGAAGTTCATAGGAGCCAAAATTTTGCTGGGTGCTAGAACAGCAATGATTAGGAGGTGAATACTAATTGAGTTGCTTGGGGGTTTTTTTCATGTTGGCTTTTCTCATTGGCAGATTTCTTTTTTTTTTTTTTTTAATACCAAGGGTAAAATTATAGATGTTTGTCTTTCTCTCCATTTCCAATATTATGTATCTGACTCAATACTCAGCCATTTAAGGTATTAGTCTATTATCTCCAGGTGCTTAGCCTCTGCTTTGTTTGAAGTCATTACATTATACTTCAGAGTTTAGCATTAAGTTAATACTTAAGCATTTTAGACTGTTATTTTTTATTTAAAAGTGTATTCAAAGTAAATAATTACAATATGTATGCTAATTATTTGTTTACTCAATTTCTACTACTTAGAAGGTTAACGTCATTTACAATTCCATGACTATCTTATTTAGAAAATAATATGGAAGTGTAATCTTCAAACAGACTGTTCTCTTTTATGCAGAAATACATCCACTAAGAGCAAACACATAAGTGTTCTCTTTATATTAGGAACACTTCAGTTACCAAAAATATACTCAGGTCAGCTGGTACTTTCATTAACATGTTCTAAAAAAATAATAAAATATAGCTAAAAGAGATTCATTTAGCTGAAAAAAAGTCATATTGCTAAGCCTGATAAGAAGTTGAACATCTGTCATGTCCATAAGATAAGAAATCCAATGTTGAATTTGGAAATTACATTTTATGTTACTACTAAAATATATATATATATAATGAATTAACACATAACAATTCATTTGTATATAAAACCCACAAATTGTTATAGGAAATTAAAATGAAAAGGATAGATATAAAATGAAAAATATAGCACAAAAGGTATTATGATCTCTTTGGTTTTCTATCACATGTGAAATGACATCAACCAAATGTGACTGCTTTCCTTATCTCTTTTATATTTTCTTTTCTCAGCTACAACTTTTGTTCTTTCATTCTCATCCCAAATATGACTTTTTTTCTTTTTTTTTTTTTTTTTTTTTGAAAA
>VWZK01017469.1:36627-52798 GCA_013396935.1 Baryphthengus martii | reverse complement strand
TTTTTTTTTTTTTTTTTTTGAGAAAAATCTGCATAGAAGAGGTTTCCTTCACACCTGAGGATATCAGCAAATATGAACATGATTTACTCTGCAAACCATAAGTTTATATAAGGAAACTAGGCATCTTTGTCACAGCCAAACTGTGGTGTAAGGCACAATTTCCATCTGTTTATGACGCAAAGCTGCAAATCCTTTCATAAATGGTGTAAAGGAAACAAGTTTGTTGGTTGTTTTTTTTTTGTAATTATAACATAGGAAATGTAATTTTAATAGATTAAAGGAAATATAATAAAGGAAAAACTTTCATTAATTCTCTATATGAAAGCAAGAGCTAATCTACTAATATAACATTTCACTTCTTTCAGAGAAGTGTAATGTCATTAAGAGTTTCATCTCAGCCACAGAAGGTTGTGTTAACCACAAAGTTACAAATTGAGCTGAAGAAATTTAAAAGAATTGCATGCTGGGAGCTCTTATTTTGCAGGAAGAATACAAACTCACAGGGTTAAAGGTAAAACACAAACCTGAGAAGGTAGAAATCTGTGTCCTAGTGTTAGACTCTCAGCTGGACAGGCAGAAGCCTTGTATCCCAGGCCAGAAGTTCTTTATTCATTTTACACAAGATAGTCACTGGATAATGGTTGGTGCTTAAGGGAGTTGTGGAATCATGACTTCTGCATCCACTTCTGCTAAAACTAAATAAGACTTGAACCCCAGTTTGCCTGTACAGCTAAATTCTTTCATTGCTCATCTATGCCGGCATTAGAGAAACCCATACAAATGACACAGAATATTTTAAAGTAAGCTAAAGGAATTAGGGAGAAAAAAAGGAAGGAAAATACCTATTCTGAGAATCCTTGTTCGCAGTTTTGGGATTTTGTCTAACACCAGATTTTAAGGGTGTCGGAAGGTAGCAGCAATTTAATGCCTTTGTATATATCCACTAATAAGTTTAAATGCTCAAAAGATTAGATTCAGCTGAATTGTTTTGAGGATATCAGTGACACTTAAATGATAAATGAGTACTTAAAGAAAGGAGATCAACAACTGCATATCTCTGAAAAATCTTACCAGTGGTTGGTAGATGTAATAATTCAAGAAATGCCTACTGGGTTAGAGTAGCCTCCAAGCAAAAGATGTTCCTTGCTCTACAATTACAAATGTTCATATGAGGCCTCTATCTCTTCTTTCACAAGAAGGAAGAGTCTTATATCTGTAAGAAAAAAACAACCTGGCAGTTACTTTCCTTTTTCAATTTAATTGTAAGAAATTTATCCGTGACACCCCATTTCAATCCTCTTAGCTGTAAACTCATCAAAAAGACAAAACAGGAAGTGTTTGAGTTTTTATGATCACACTAACTTACATAACACAAATGAAACAGTGACTTGGGTGAATATTTTATAGTCTTGAAATGCCTACCTTCTCATGCATATGAGCTGAAAATGTTCATCCAGTAAACGTTTCAAAGTGACTTCTGATATCCCTTCAGTTTGGAAACTGCGAATGTGCTACAATATCACTAAAAATGGAGTTACTTGTTTTCTCTTTTTTTTTTTTCTTTTTTTTTTTTTTTTTTGTCTGTAGAGACGAAATATTGGACCAAAGGCTGCCTGTCTCACGATAGCTTGTTATCAATCTGTAGAAACTATGATAAAATGTTTTTTCTAGAACTATTTAATAGCAAAATTGTGTTTAATGGTGTAAATATTAAAACTAGAATAACACGCAAAGATTAAGAAATTTTGATTTTGTCTAATCATTTATTACATCACATAGTCACTACTACTACACCGACACCAATATCTCTCCTTCATATGAGAACAAGAAAGGTTATTAATAATAATCAACATTAAACCCTCAAACAAACAAAACAAAGCAAAAAAACCCAACCGAAAAAAAACAATACAAAACCAACCCCAAACCATCACAATAGATGTTAATATAATGAGAATATTTCAGACAGCATACTTTTGACCTTACTGGTAAATCAACATGAACTATATTGAAAGAGGAACAGGTTGGACTAAACCAATAACCTGACTGCAATTTGCTGCAACCCATTAGCTGGTATCAATGCAGTGAAGGCCGTGAAAATTGAAACACGGTTCATTAACTGTGTGGGGGGTTGTGATAAGCAACTCTGATATCTACATTCTCTCTGTCAACCAAGAATAATCTGCACTGCAGCAACCTGATGACGTGTTTCAGTGCATAACCTATTGACCACCTGCTGCTTAATATGCTACAGATGATACTTTAACAATTTGCAAGAAGCTACAAATAGACAAGAAAAGCCTCTCATCTGAGCTTCAATCCTCATTACTGAAAAATCAGCAAGTTATTTGACTGAAGAAGTTAAGGAGGTTTTAGTCCATAATAAAACTATTTTGTCCCTCCTAAACTTCAGAATAAAACCTTTACATGTAAATAATAAACAGCTAAGTGAATTACAGTGTTTCTAATACAAAAATAAGTTAATTTGCTGGAGGAAAACTTAAGACAATGCTACTGAAAAGTGTGAGGCTCTTTAATGAAATACGTAGTGGGAGATAAAGAAGCAATAGTTATATATTGAAACATAGGGATTTCTGGCCGGATATAAGGAAAAAGAACATAAATGTGAAGATACCAAACATTGGAGCAAGTTGCCCAAACCAGTTCTGGAATCCACCCTTAGAGATTTTCAAGATCCATTTGAATACAGCCCTGATCATGATTCAGTTTGAATTCGGGGTTGATCCTACTGAGTGGGAAGCTGGACTTGACAAACTCATCCAATATGAATTGATTACATGGACATGGAAATGACAATCAAAGACTTCTGAAATTTTGAAATACTGTTTTGTAGATGTATAATCTATATTCATAGATGTACAAGCTAGACTTTTAAAAGAAATAAAGGATACATAAACTCAATCCAGATTTTCTAGCACCCACTGAAGGGATAAAAATCATTTTTTAGTCCTCTATAGTGAACAAAGAGAGACAGATTGCTCCAAAGACTAATTCAGAGGTGAGAAGTTTTATACAACGATATACCTTTAAACAACTAAATTCAAGCTCTGTGTTGTTATGGAGAAGATCAAGAACCACTTACCTATACTCCAATTTCAAACCAAGACAATTCAGATGGCAAACAGTAAATCAGAATGTGAAAGATGATTTTTACATTGCTGATGAGCAATGATAAAGCAAGCACCCATTTCTATATATAAATTGTTTAATGAAAAAGCAAAACCGTAACAAAGCCATAGAATTTAAATCTTACTGGACTAAATTTGTAGCACCAGCAAGCTTTGTCATTCAATATCTCATTGTAGTTCTAAGTTCTGGTTCCAGATTGTGGGAACATAGATGCTTATTTCCATTGGCAGCAAGTTAATGTTTGCATACAAATAATTATTGCATTCATATCTTTATTTAGTTCTAAGAGCACATAAAATAATACTTATATAATGTTTAAGGTAAACCCTGAGTTCTCAGCCATTTCTGATTCCAAGAACATGTTATATACATTATTAGCAACTTATATATTACTGAGTTTGAGGAAAATGTCTAAATGCGAGGTAATGATGATTATAAATCAAAGCTTTACTATCACCCCTCCAACTCAAATGAGTTTCCTAGAAGATAAATGCCTTTTTCACATACCTGCCAGCACTGCAAGCTTTTTTATATATTACATACAAGTGTGTTATATTTGAAACTAGGTATTCTGTAAATGAAAAAAATTTACGTTTTCCAGGAAAAAAAAACAACATTCATGTGTGAATGATTATTCTCAAGACATTAAAATAAGCTACTTTATCATACAGCTTCAAAAAGTTTAAAGGATCTCATGAATGTTCTCAACCTTTTCTTGCAAACTTGGCCATTTTCATACAACCTGTTTTGTTACCCTTTTAAAAACATACCTACACTATTCAGTTCTGTGTCTTACTTGATTAACAACCGCTTTAAAATGATGAATTAGAAAGTTTGTTTTTTTTCCTTCAGTTATTATTTTGAGGAATAAAACTAATGTTGTTACATATTTTCTTTTCCTAAAATAATTATTTCAAATTTGCTTCTATAGCATGGTAATTAATTATCATTTTCAGAAAGTCCTTGGTCACATATCTTAATAAATGTTATTTCTCTTAATAATGTTCAAGATAGGTTTTTTCATGGTGTTTCATGGTGGGATTATGAAAGGTAACAGGTTTAAGTCAAAAGATTTTCCAGCTGAAAAACCTTCTCCCAAACACAGGGTGGGCAGAGTATGACTTGAGGGTGCCGGTTGATGTAAAGCTCAACACGAACCAGCAATGGGCAAATGCAGCCCAGAGAGCCAACTGTGTTCTGGGCTGCACCAAAAGAAGTATGGGCATCGGGTCAAGGGAGATGATTCTTCACCCCTAACTCCACTTTCATGAGACCCCACCTGGAGCACCAGCTCTGGAGCCCCCAACACAAGAAGGACATGGACCTGTTGGATTTGATCCAGAGGAGGTTCATGAAGATCGTCAGAGGGCTGGAACACCTCTCCTACAAGGACAGGCTGAGATAGTTGGGGTTGTTCAGCCTTGAGAAGAGAAGGCTCCAGGGACAACTTACTGTGGCCTTCCACTATCAGGAGTCCTACAAGAAAGCTGAGGAAAGACTTTTTACAAGAGTTTGTAGTGATAGGATGAGAGGTAATGGCTTCAAAGTGGAAGAGAGAAGATTTAGATTACAAATTAGGAAGATGTTCTTCACTCTGATGGTGGTGAGACACTGGAACAGGTTGCCCAGGGAAGTTGTGGATGCTCCATTACTGGATATGTTCAAGATCAGGTTGGATGGGGCCTTGCACAATCTGGTCTAGTGGGAGGTGTCGTTGTCCATGGCAGAGGGATTGCAATTACATGATCTTTAAGGTCCATTCCAATGCAAACCTTTCTATGATTCTATGAGGAAAGTTGGCCCTGGAACAGGCTGACCAGAGGCATAGTCCAGTCATCATCCTTGGAGGTCTCCAAGACCACACTTGCTCAAGCCCTCAGCAAGTTTTCCTGACCTCATAGCAGGAGGATGGACTAGATGACCTCCTCAGGTCCCTTTCAACCTGAATTAGCCTATAATTCACATTATGACTCATCATGATGTCTAAAAAGGTTTATCACCAAAAGTTTTTTCTAGTCACTATAAAATTTATAACCATGACTTCCCTCACTTATGTTCTTTGGAGATTCTCTGCTGTATACTGAAGATGAAAGTATGTCTTGCTGGTAACTGGAGACTCCATAAGACCACTTTTATATACAGCCAATTTTCATGAAACTTATAGGTGTATTTTTTATCATTTGAAGTTCTGCCCTGCAATCAGATTTAGTTGAAATCATCATCAGAGTTGTTATTGCAAAAGAATTAGCAGGCACATATATGAACACAAGGGAGTACAGAGCAAGAAACCATCTTTGGCTTGCATCTATATGCAATCAAACTAAAAAGTAATTGATTTTTTTTCTTCCTCGACTAATATGTGTCTACACTGGGTACACAGTAAAACATTTTAAATAGAACTTGAAAACTGCTTCCTAGATAAAGGCTTCTCTGCCCACTTAATATTAGTTCGCTTCAGATTAAATTGAAAGTCTCATTTTTAAGTTTTATGTCTGCTACCAATATGCTTTACAAATTTTATATATTTACTGAAAGTAAGCATTAACCTTGTGCAGCAGTGCAGTCATTTTCCTCACTAGAACCACATGCTGCAAATCAAAGACTTTGGAAGAAACCTCCAAAAAAAGACACTGGAGTTAGTTTGTTATGTTTAAAGAAGATAATTGAGTATATTGTAAGTATTTTTAAAAAAATAAATAAATCGTTGAACCATCATTAAAATAACTAAAACCTTCATAAAATTAAAGGGGAGCCTATTTCAATTGCTATAATAATAAAGTTACTGAATAAAGGTTTGCAAAAGTTGGTGTTAATACAGAAAGGTTTCTTCCTGCCAACTTTATAATAACTTGAGGAGATAAAGTATTTTACTGACCATAACTATAAGATAAAAATAATCTTAGAAATAAGTTTTAGTGACATCTATGGAATGGTCTAAAGGATTAGATAAAGAGTTGCTAAGTTCCATGCTGCAATTCCCTCTCGTTATGTCACGGAGCTTTGATAGACTTTAACAAAGTCTGAGAATACTGTGTACAACTGAAAAGTTGTTACCTGCTTTTATTAAGAATTGTATAAACTACAAAGCAGGAATGATGCTTTGAGATGCTTGGAAAACTCTTTTCATTTTTTTAAGTAATGAAGAATTTTAGTCATTGCAGTTAAAAACTGCCTATCTCCACCCCAAACTACAGAGTCCTTATACTGCTACATATCTCTCTGTTAAAGCCAAGAAATATTATGATGTTGTTGCATCTCTTTTAGGAAGTGCAGTTTAAGACTTCTCATTGTACACTATACAAATAAATGAATAGTGAAATTTTACCTTGCTTTGGAGCATTAAATACAGTCCAGGAAATAAAAGTAGAAAAAAACCTGCTCATGTCAGACATTATTAAGTGAGTGGGAAAAATGAAAAGAATGTGTATCTTAGAATCACAGAATGGCTTAGATTGGAAGCGACCTCAGAGATCATCTAATTCAACCTCTCAACTAGACCAGGTTGCTCAAGGCCTTATCCAGCCTGGCTTTGAACACCTCCAGGGAGTGGGCATCCACAACTTCTCTGGGCAATCTATTCCAGAGTTTCACCACCCTCTTCTTCCTAAAATCCAGTTTAAGCCTATTCTCCCTCAGCTTAAAAGCATTTCCCCTTGTCTTATCACTGGACACTCTTGTGAGAAGTTCCTCTCTAGCCTTCCAGTAGGTTCCCTTCAGGTACTGGAAGGCAATTATAAGGTCCTCCCAGAGTCTTCTCCAGGATGAACAATCCTAGCTCCCTCAGCTTATCCTCATAGCAGAGGTGCTCCAGCCCCTGGATCATGTTTGTGGCCCTCCTCTGGACTCATTCCAAGAGATCTATGTCCCTTTTATGGTGGGGACACCAGAACCAGATGCAGTATTCAAGGTGGGGTCTCACAAGCAGAGTAAAGAGGGAGAATGACCTCTCTTGATCTGTTGGCCACACACCTTAGATGACTGTGTATTTATGTAACAAAAAAAATTGTTCTCTATTATGCATTTGATGACTTCACAACATATATATGTGAAAAATTTTACATAAATGTTAACAAAGAACAAAATAGACTTGGTAGAGGAGTTCAGGAGTTTACTATAATAATGCTCTTAACGATGATACCTTTATGCCTCAAAAGATGTGTTTGTGGGTTTAACTAACTCAAAAGTTGCAAACAGTGAAAATCAGTATCTTCATATCAGCATATTCACTGAAGGAATATTGCACACCATCAGTGATCAGTTTCAAAATTTTGAACAGTAACATTTAAAAAGAGAGAGTTGTGAGGAAATCAGGAGAAATGCAGTGTATGGTCAGCTACTCCATCAGTAACATGAGCTAATCATAAAATCATTAAGATTGAAAAAGACCTCTAAGATATCAAGTCCAACTATGAACCCAACATTATTATGACCACTAAACCATGTCTCAGAGTGCCACATCTACTTTTTTATTTTTTCTTGAGCGAATTCAAGTATGCAGTGAAAGATTCTGTTTTCCATTCATTAGCCAAAATAAATATATTTGCTGAAGAAACAATTAGGTAGAAAGATAAGACATGCATGTCTTTCTGAAGGAATGAATATTCTAGATACCACATGTGCTAGATAAGTTTCCCAAAAGAGTTAATTCATGTAAAAATGATTAGGTTTTTGATGCCAAGGGCACTGAGATCTTGAACAACCTGCTAAGCGTGGATCATGTAAGTTAGAGCTGCCTGAAGCCAAACTGAAGTAATTTTTTTCTAGGATAAAAATCAGAAAAGGAAAAAAAAAAAAAGCTGAAAGGAACAAAAAAAAGCCCCAAACAAATACATTCATATCTATTTTCATATCTGGAAAGTTTTGTAAAGCTGTTACAGCAGAGGGTACAGTGGTACAAGCAAGTTTGCATCATAAGATAAACGTCTGACTCAAAAACTATAAGGAAAATGAGGAAAAAAGCCAACAGCAGTATGTAACCTATAAACACCATGCAATCAATTAACATCTTTATGAATCATTAGTTCAGAAAATCACACTAAAAACATAGATATCTTCAACAGTAAATAGATAATTTCTGTAAATGGAAGTAAAAGCATAGAAAATTAAAATCAAATCTGTCTTCATGTTTCTCTTCAAAAGAAAATAGAACTTGGCTACATTAACTGATGATATGAAATCTCTAATGACTTCTAGCCTCACCACTGGAGCTTAGTCAACATCTGGCATGATATTCTACACTTGGAAGTCTTAGTCTTGACTGGCTAGATTTAGGCACGAAGCCAGAACAAGTGGTGAATCACTGTCTCTCATCAATCTCATATTGTTACACCAGAAGTTGAGGGGAGAGATCAGTTGTTTGTTTTAAGCCACCTAAAAGGCACAGAACTAAACAGAAATTTTCATTGTTAGCACAGTCATATTTTGATTAACTTTAAGTTGTAACTGTATATATTAAATAAATTATTATATACATGAAATGTAACTGTATATGTTAAATGAGACGATACTTCAGTGAAGAAGTCCCTCACCTGGACACAGTAAGACTTTCTAGTCATATAAAATGATGGTATAGATTTAGCTTCCTTTCTTTCTGTGAAAATCTTACTACACTAATGAGACTACTGTGGAATTTATTCAAATATTTAGAATAAATTTATTCAAATAGTTTGAATGAATCAGTCAACAGTGACTACCCACAACAATAAAGTAATTCAGCGAGAACAAGGACATATGGCTGGACAATCATTTGATGTAATTGAAACAGCAACTGCCTTAAAGGAGAGCTGAACGCTGCTAGCAATACAACAAAAAAAAACCCAGCCAGATTACCAGTATGAATATAGGCCTTCCAAATTTATTTTAAGGCAAATTTTGTCTTAATTCATGTGGCTCACCCATATCATTTCATCCTGTAATGCAACTAACAGTCAAAACTGAAGCAATTACGGAAGACAAAGCTTTCTGCAATCGCATATCCAAATCTTTATTTCCCTTTCATAAAGATTTCAATGTGAATCTGAGTATCCAAGTAAATTACAAACACATCTACACAATTAGAACCTTGTTTATGCTACAAATAGACCTGAACTGTTCAAGTTACAGGTGAAACAAAAGTAACATAGTCTGACTCTCCAATATGAATAACATTTATGAATAAACAACATGTATGTTACAGTCCATCAGTAGTTGCCTTGCAATTTTCAGAATAGAAATTTAAATTCACCAGATGCATGGTGTTTGTTAAATGTATCAGTGACAGCAGAAGTTCACCAGAATGCAAAAAAATCTAGTGAGCATGCAAGTATAGAAACTTGCTTAAAACAACATTACATAGATTTGGGAAGTTTAAGAGCACAATAAACACAAACTCATACTTGTGAATAATGCCTATAAGAAGAAAACAAGTTGCTAATATGGAATTATCTTGGAATATCATACCTGTTTCATGCTTGATAGCAATACCATTATTTATTTGTAATTTATACTCCTCGTAGTTGAATATAAGGGAAGACTGAAAGGGCTATGTAGTTTAGCGTCCACTAAGTCTTCAAAATTTAGTGTAGGTAATTATTTTGTATTCCAGGGCAAAGACCAGCTGCCCTGTGAATGAGAGTGGAAGCTCTTTATCTATGTTTTAAACATATAAAAACACCTATAGTGCTCTCCCTCCCCATGAGACACATTGAAGATGAGCTAAAGCTGATTTAAAAAGTAGATAAAAACTGGATTGTGTCTTAGAACTGTATTTCACTACCTCCTTTAAAATAATATACACTTCTTGCTTTGAAGAGGTATGCTCCATGAAGCAGTGAAAATTAAATTACTTTCAATTACAGATGTAATTGAATGACAATTTTAAACAAAGATTATTCATTTCATTTAGAAATACCTCTGTACAGTATCCATTTCATTGGAATGTAATCTCAGAAATTACTGTATTTTAGAGCAGTTCTTCCACATACCACAAACTGAAGTATTAATCCAATTATTTTATGTGTTTGTTCTAGAAGGAAATCCTTATGCCCTTAAAAGTGCTTGTATTTTGCTAGTCTTGATCTTCCAGCATGGGTTTTTAGTATATATTTTTATGGGTAGAGAAGTACATCTGAAATATGTTCTTAAGACAAAAAAAATTCTAAGTCACCTTATTATTTACTTTTTATGAACAAAACATACTGAGCTCTTGAACCTTCTTATTTGAGGAATTAAAAAAATAAATAAAATTCAAGGTTCTTATGTGGAATTTTTCAACATCCTTGTAAAATCTTATATGCTAAAATTATACAAGCTTCTGAATGTGCAGTTCAAAAATCAAGATTCCCACTACTAATACAAGAATTCTATGTATAAGAATTGCATTTCTTTTGCATATCTTTTCATTAGTTTTGTATTTCTTCCTGCATTATGTCACACGTTCAGGTGCAGAAAACACTTCACCCAAGCTTACTGCCTCCCATAAAAGAAAAGGAGCTTGAAGAAATTTAAAACAGAATTTTTCTATTTCCCATGTAAATGTTCTAATAATAAGGCAGTACAAAAAATATATAATTATACAAATACAAGATATAAAATCTGGTCTTGGCTACTATTCTTTTCCTATCATTTCCAAATAAATTTTTTTAATGAAAAAATTATCAAAATAAAAATCACCAAAAATGTACTTACCATAAAGATAAAAGTCAGTGCTTTTTATCCCACATGAAAAGAAACATTCCTGTCCACTCCACCTCACTAGTGTAAGCTTAAAATTTGATGCCTTGTAGGTGTGCCCATAGTTTTATATTGGCTAGTTCTGGAGAGCTCATGTATTTGCTTTTGTTTTCTTTAGTTAGTTAATTTATTTTTTTATAGTTACCTTTCAGAACACAAAGCTCTGAGTTTGGAAGTCTACTCTTGATGGTTGTCTGAGAAGTATACAAGCATCTCTTCTTCCTGGGTCTCTTACTAGCTCTAGCTCCCATGCCACCGGATTTTAGATTTACATACTTTTATTTGAGTTTCCTATAATGTTGGTTTTAATAAACCTGGTATTAATAATATGCTCAGAATGATCTGGCTCAGTTTAATCCTTGTTCCCTTCCACATTTTAAATATTTCTTAAATATGACTGATACTTTGATACAAAGATTACTTGTATAAATTCTAGAGGTATTCTCATACATTCTAACTAACGTTTTCTAAAAGAAAAATGCCACTATTGCTTCCCACATTTTTCAGTAAAGGAAGAAACACAAAGGTGTAGGCCAACAAAATTACTATCCTAGTAGTAGATGCTAGGATCCCACAGGGAGTTTCAGGTTAATTACTGAAGACTCATTGGGACAGCTGTGGCTCATTACACTCAACATTGAATATAAAGGAACAATAGGGATAATACTCTCCTAGAAGCCTCAGTGGTCTGGGGATGTGTACTGAGGGAATGAATTATACAACCTAGAACTGCAACCAAGGGAAAAGCCTTGAGCTACAAAGCCTGGCAATATTTGGCTCTGCTTTCTTTTGCTGCTTGTTAGAGCCAAGAAGAGTGATAAAGAGCATGGCTTTTGTTCGGGGCGTCTTCAAATGAGAAGCAGCCCTGCTTTTCTGTAAGCAACAGCAAGGACTGTGTGAAAGTATATAACCTATGAGAGAAATGGAAAGGAATGTTGGCTGTCCCTAGGTAGTATGGTTGAATCTGGCTTCTTCACAGCATAGATTTTGGCTCAGTCCAGCCTTTTATTGTTGATTCTGTGGTGAGGCAAAGGTTCTAGCTGGAAAGCAATACATCTCAAACTCATTTGTTGGCAGAAGCCGGCTGTGATTAGTATCTTCCAGTGAAGTCATGTGTTTTTCTGAGTTAATAAACCTGCTCAGTTCTTCTAATAGTCTCTAAATTGCTTGATTTTTGAAATTGGTAATGAAAACACTACAGTTTACCTTAAACTTTTGTAGAGCAAAGTAGGATCATTCACTTAGACAAATAATAGTCTCAGCTAGTAGTGGGTAATTGCTGTTGCCTCATAGTTCAGATAAAAAAGATTTCTTTCTAAGTTTTTAATCCATTTGATGTAAACATTTTTTTACTGTGTACATGCTTTCTCTATGTATGTCTATATACACACACATACCTTTACACATGTTGCACACAGACTCATTTATGTTATGAACAAATCTGATAGAAAATTGCATGTGCAAGTTTTCATCAATATTAGCTGGCCAAGGGGAAAAAAAAAAAAAAAAAAGGCAAGCTTTGTCTCACATCTCACAGATACAGGAAGAGAAAAAGCATTGGAGCATTGGCTTGGAGATCACTGATCCAGCTCGGCTGAAGGCTTGAACAGCAAAATATTTTGTACTTAGAAATTTAGGTTATCTCAAGAGTCCTGAGATGGAAAAATCTAAAGGCATAAGGAAAAAAAAAAGGAATTTACAGGCTGCACAATCATATTTTATCTTCAAACTCATAGTTCCTGTCTCCCAATAGAAGTGTAGAAATTGGCTTTTATAATAGTGGCTTTAAGTTGGAGCTTAACAAGTTTATAATAAAAAGTATATGACAAAGTTGTCTGTGAGAGAATGGAACTGCTGAGTGGGAGGCCTTGCTCAGTCCCTACAATCTTTATTTTATGAAAAAAACCTCAATGATAATTTTTTTTAAAAAGGTTATTTACATCTAAAGCTTTTTGTTGTTGTATTACTTTCCTTCAGTAAAGCAATGCACCGTGAAAGAAACACTCCTACATCTTTTAAGAATGTTTTTACACCAATATGATCCTACTTGTGTATTATATTGACAACAAACAAAACCAGTCATGTTAGAGTAATCTTCACTGTTTGACCAGAAATTTACAAACACTTGAGCTTTACAAATATATTCTGAACTGGACATTCTTAACAAATAGATCTGAAAAACACACTAGGAAAAAGAAAAGCCTAGAAAAATAGTTTAGAATATAGAGCTGGTTTCTTACTTTTTTACCCCTACACACAACATTCCATTGTGCTATGTGTTAGGTTTTGCTCTGAAGTTTTCATTTTCACTGCTCTAAACCTGTTGGGGAAAAAAGCCTTAGGAATTACTTTTTAGAGTTGTCACCATTTGATAGTAGTATTTTGCATGATATTTTACTATAAGCCAGGAAATCACCATGTAGCAATATAAAGCTTTTTCCTGCAGCATGTCCTGCGGTTTTATTTTTGTAGGACTGTAAGGCTGTTATGCTACATGATATATTATCATCACAAGGTGATGTTAACACTCACAAGAGACATAAGTGTTTTGCCATTTGTTATACTTCAAGTCAAATAATTTCCTTTACCATCAGTATCATCACCGATTGACTACAAAATCTTTACAGAACAAGGATAGAAAAGCCCAAATTATTTCAAAACCTATACAGCTACCAAAACTAGAAATTAAAAAGCACACACATTGAGTTTCCAAAGAAGAAAAATGTATTATAAATTAATTGTATTTCTCCATTTTTTTAACATATTAAAATAAAGGAAAACACCACAAGTATTTAAAAAGTAATTATAAAAAATAAAATAAACTATAAATATTATGTCATTTGTCAAAAAAAGAATCCACATTAGTAGTGAAATAATGCAAGAAAGGAAAAAAAAAAAAGGATTGAGAAGCCTTAAGACTTCAACAACATGCACACCCAAGCAAACCAATATTATTAAAAAACATACTGTACATTATTATTGCTTGCAATGTCAAGGAGGAATAATCTGTGCCATATGTAGACTTCAATTCTGGAGAAATGAATGATCAGGTTCAACTATATCAAAAATTTATGTAATTTTTTTCAGAAAAAAACCCAAGAACTAAAAAAACTACTATTAGGATGGTGGTATCTCTTAACAATACAGGTTGCTTGTAAGGAAAGTATTCTTTTTTTCTTGTTTCTTTTTTTTAANAAGGAAATTATTCTTTTTTTTTTTTTTTTTTTTTTTAAATTTTTTTTTTTTTTTTTTTTTTTTTCTTTTGCTACCTCTACTGAACAATTAAATAAATGCCACCTTGAGTGTGAGAAAATCCTGAAAACTAGTATTTTAAAGAAACAAAAATACAGAAGAGTGGGCTTTCATCTTCATGAAAATAGTCTTAATTCTTTCACCAAGGTTGTGATCCTATAAGCACTTCCATAAATAACTAAAGAACAGATAGATATTTATGTAAAGATACACTAGGAAAGGAAGTGTGTATGTTCTTCTGGAATCAGAGCCCTACCTACCACTCAAGGAAAACAGGCTGTTCTAATTCAACAGAATAGATGAAATAAATAGAAAAACACTGCAGTGTACACCAAAGTATCTATGTCCTTGAAATCATTAAAACCAATTTTCTTTTAAAAGTAAATGATGATGTATTTACTGTACACTTTTTTCCTTCCTTAGATTATTTCTAGCTAGCTGAACTTAACCTTTAATTGAATGTAACAAATAATTTAAAATGCTAGATTTATGACACTTTAAACATATAGAAAAAACATTAAGTATGATTCTAATATAAATATAAAACACCGGTTTTATTCTCTTCAGCTAAAGAATTTCATTTATTATAATTAATGCCAGACAGTTACTTTCCTTGAAGTCGCTTTCACATAAGTGGTTATACTGTTGTCATATATTTATCTGCTGTGAGTTTCTTTATTTCTTATGACAAATACGAAAATTGAAAAGCTACAGCTAGGTTGGCTACTATATTTCTGAAAGGTATGCAGAAGACACAGGATCTTTATTAAAAACACAAACTGAAACATAAATCTGCTCTTCTGAAGTACTAAGAGGTATCTTCACTAATACACATCTTCACTAATGGCACAGCTTCTTGCTTTGAACTCCAATAATATCAAAGAATAGTCTGTCATTTCTATTAAAGCTTAAAAAAATATTTTTAAAGCACCTACTAGGATGATTTAACATTGTCTTAATTACAGTGTTAGCTATTTCTTCATGTGTAATTAAAGTAATTATTCCGCAAGCCTACTGAAACTTTCAGCAAAATAGCCTGCATTATATTACTAGTAATACTCCTCCTATACAGTACATTAAAATAGAGTTATTGTTCAACGTATTATTTTTACTAAGTACCTAACATACAAACACTACTCCAAATATCTCACGAAAACTACTGTACTGCATGGAAGTTCAGCGTTAAGAAAGGAAAGGCCTTTCTGGAATGTTGCGGGAGTAGTGGAAGCTTTGTAAACTTACTTCCCTCATCCCAGATGCTAGAAATATGTAACAGTAAAGAACCTCCTGGAGAAAAAAAAACAAACAGCAAGGCTTGGAAAGGGTCAGTGCAACTTCATCTGAATTAAGCTTTGCCAATTCATTTCTAAAATCAATAGGACATACCTGTAGAGCTTAGCTTATTTAATTCACTTTTCTCATCTCTGAGGGAAAATATTTATTTAGGAAAATGAATGTCTTGGGCCATATCAAACCACTACAGCTCCTTTTTATTCAGTTTTAATTATAGAGATTCTTAGGATAGTTCGAGGTAAAGGTTGAACTTAATCAAACTAAAATTTGGAAGCAACATAGCTGAAAGTTGCAATTATCAGCAGCTTTCCTTTTGAGAACTGTTTTTCCTGAAGAACACTCTATTAAAAGTATTAAATGGATTTTGCATCTGTTTTGTAACAATTTTTTTCATTGCCTCACATTGACTGTGGTAGAGCTGAAAGAAGATCCTTTTAAGTCAAACTGAAGCACCTTACTTCTTGCTGATGCAGCACGATGCAGCTGTATCCCCTGCAAAGATTAGTTTGGATACCTGAGTTGCTAGTTAATCACCAATTAACAGTTTGCTTGCCATCTGAATGAAGGCATCATTTAATTTACTTGTAAATAATTATCCAACTTCTCATTTTTTAAAACCTATTATTTCAAAAAGAAGTCTTAAAAGTGTTTCTGTTTTCATTTTCTCATTTCACTGAAGGAAGGGTCTTTGCAAGACCCAAAGACTCAAAATAGTTCTCTACTTAACTATAGTAGTAATTGCAAATATTTCAAAGGCTGTCCAGGTTTA
>VWZK01017469.1:0-25347 GCA_013396935.1 Baryphthengus martii | reverse complement strand
AAAGAAAAAAAAAAAGTATCAAATACATTAGATTTTGACAAACTGTGCCAAAGACTTCAAAATGAAACAAAATCCAAGGAAATTAGCTATAACCAAGCTAAACACTGCAGATTACCTAGATTCCAATTAAATGTGACAAATGAACACTTGACAGATTTCAATTCCAATTCTATTTCTGTCAGAATGATCCATTAATATTGAAGATTACCTTATCAGAATTTGAACAATATAGTTGTGCTTTAAATAGTTGGAATGCAGGTGGATTTAAGAATCAGATTACACAAAACTCACCCTCAAACATTGAGTATTACATATGTGAAGGAACAAAAGTACCCTCTATTCTGTTCTGTCATTATTTGTAGATTAGTGTTAATAAAAATTTCTGGAGGTAGATGACTTATTACTGTTGAAATCTTTTTTTTAACATGTGACAGCAAAATCCAAAAGTCCATAAATTATAATTTTCATCACAATGTCACCCACCTTTCAAAGGCTTCAGTTCAAGGTTTTAGAAAGGAGAAGGAATTCCTGATTATATGCAAGTCCTGCCATTTATTTATTTTTCTCTCATGGTAATTTTGTTTTCATTCACTTATTCATGAAATAGCATATTTGTCTGGCACTATGTTTCTATCTATTCTACCTATACAATGCTATTTTTAATGTTGAATTCTAAAAAGTCATCCTACCAAATACAAATGATCATATATAAAAAAGAAAAGTCTAAAATATTTTAAATATTAGAATGTAATGCCAGGTTTTGCATCAATACAAAATCTTAAATGAACTAGTTTGCTTTAATTTTTGACACCACCCAAGCACTTTTCATTTTCAATTACACTTTAGCAAGTGCAATGATTTTCACTGGGTACTAAATATATTAAACGTTATACTCAATTGTAGCTCTACAGTTTTCCCAATACAGTTCAGGTATACTCCATGTTAGCACACTTTCTGAACTCAGAATTTAATGTCTAGCCATCTACTACACCACTATATTAATAAATAGTTTTGTTTCATTACCTTAACCACAAAATCTCACTACAAAAAAGACAATAACATAATCATTCCAATTTAGGCACAAGGTCTAGAAAGATCTTTCTGATATTTTTCTTGTAATACTAGTATCACTTTCTCTCCTACCACACATCCAGAAAAATTAAATGTGAAGAGTAATATTTATATAAACAACCAATAGAGAGCACATAAAGACTTATACCTAAATATAACCTAATATATCTTCTTTCCAATGGGTAATACCATCTTCCTTTTTTTGTCAATTAGGTATTTGCTGTTGGGATGTACATTATAAACATATGTAGACTGCTGTAGCCATTTTTCAATCATACATACAAGATTTGGCGATATTTTACCATGGAGACTAGTATATTTTTATTGGGTCAACATGTCTATCTCAGGAAAGAGATAAAAACAAAGAATAATTATCCAGTGCTGTAATCTCTGAGAAACTAGAACATGCACTTAGCCAGACTAATTCATTCATTCTGTAACAGAAAACACATCACCCTTCTTCCATATACACACCAATTCCAACTGGATTATCAAATCCATTACTTCATTGGTTATCAAAAATCTATACACTTTGACATGTAATAATTGATTGCATTGATTATGGGCAAACGAAAACACAATTAAGTCACTATCTGACTTCATAAAATTTTAGAAGGCCAATAAGTGGAGAACAGTAAAATATTCAGATTTTATGAAATACATTTCAAATTGAAAATATTTTTTAAAAATTCTGAATAATTTTAGATAGAAAGGAAAACAAGACTTGAGATTTAAATTACCTTTTTTTTTTTTGTACTATGTGGAGAACTAGTATGCAATAAACTCAGCATTTTCCCCTTCTACATACATAGACGCTTAATTTAAATGAGATGTTCTAAAAGTACTGCACAAAAAAAAAGTAGGAAAGAAAGTAATATTCTTCTGTTCTAAATACTAAATAACACTCAGTGTTATTTTGAAAACAGTATATATATAACATTTTTGGGGAAAAGGGAATTTCCTAGAGAGGGGTTTTTAAATCCTACTTTCTTTTGATGATGCTGTACATATTACACTCTGGGAAATTTCCTAAGTAGTTCTTGAGCCAAAAATGGAAGGAAAAGAGAAGACATGTCCTTTATGGTCTTTTATCTAAAATGGAAAAAAGTATGGAATTTAACTCAATTACCATCTCCCCAGCCCTCTACTGGTAGTTTTTTTCCAATGTTTTAACTGCTTCTGCAGTATGGTTTTTAAATCAAGTAAAGAAAAGAAAGTGCTAGTTTTATTACTAGTGTTATGTGTCATTATTTTGTATGTCTGCATTTTAAAAAACTTTAAAATAAAATAATTACAATTTTAGCTATTTAATATATTTATTTATGATTTTGGACTGACCTTTCAAAAGTCTACTTAGTATCACTTGCTAGTGAGATTATGTGTGTGAATGTCGTGTTTGCCCCTACCATTTTCCATATGCTCTGCCTCACCAACACTGCCATCCGGCGTAGTCCTTTCGTAGTTGTCCTCTGGGAGTGGAAGGGCACCCAGTCTTGGCCCTGATGAACTCTTACTGCTTGGTGTTTCTGACTCCTCCAGACCGCTGTCATAGCAACTCTGCAATGACCCTTGATGTGGGTCCTGAGGCTGACTCACAACAGAAAACGTCACTCTACGAAATGGCTGCAAGAGAAAAGATTCTGAATGTCACTGAAAAGTTCCGTCTTTGAACAACTGATTCTCAAAAACATGACTTAAGCAAACTAATATTTTAACATTTACCAATTTAACAGTTTTGTCTAAATTAAAGCAAACAGCAAGTACAGTCCTTAAAAGGGCAATGGACATGGTATCTGTGGATTTTTACTGTGATATATGGTTCAGAACTTTCCCATAGTTTTGCAAAACCCTTTTTCAAATGGGTGCATGAGTTATGTAAACCATCTTACAATTATTTATAAATTTTGTACAGTTCCTCTTTTACTCAATAGTAATAATCTGAATGGAGTTTATATCAGACTGCATAAAGGTGCTTGAAAAATGTGTGTGTCTGTGTATATGTGTGGGTGGGCATAAATGCTCACCTGTAAACTATATTGTGGGTATTAATAATATAGCAGCACGCCCATAAGCCGTTTTTAAAATCACTTCCTGTGGTTTTGAAAGCTAGTTGACATGAGAAAGGAGAAAAAACAGGGGGAGGGGGGAGGGGAGGGGGAGGAAATTTTCAGTCTCTTCACTCCTTTGCCATAAAATTCAGCGCCTGGAGACAGGGTGTGTTGCCAGCTGACTTAATAGAGCCTTTAAAGTTCTGCAAGCACAGCTGACACCACATGTTTCTACTGGGACTGTACAAACATAGATTGTTAGAGATTTGTACTCATTCAAAATGACAGATATTACTGTACCCTGGGAATCCTACATTCTGAACCCTGGCACCAGTGAGCATCCCAGGAAGTGGAAGAGTCTATCCTTCACATTTCAGGACACTGAGGGCAGGCGGGATTTTCGGTGAGAAGCCAGGGGATTCTCCTATGATTTGAACTAAAGCAGTAATTATAAATTTCAAGTAATTTAATGATACATTTGATATAACTTACTGTTCACAATTCCAGAAAACCAGAGAAATATCAAATGCTCTAGAAGGCACTTTCTAAACCAAACACGAATAGATTCATTTTATAAGACACTATGCAGGCTTTCCTATGTTTAAAACATGAGGTCTGAGAGTGTTGCCCACCTTTGGATTCAGATGTGTTTCAAGTTCTAAGTTACAATGAGACACAGTCATGCATCACTCCCACTGGCACCTCTGGTTACTATAGGGTGGAAAAGAGTATGAAGGCCAGAAAGGAAGAAACAGCAACTATAACCACTTACATAGGCCCTGAAGAATAGAAGTGAACATTTGCATTAGGTTTACAAACAGAGACAGGGTTGGAGTTTCAGATAGAATTTTTACTATTTTTTGAAAGATAAAAAGTTTTGAAGATATAAAGGTATGCAGTGGTGCTGATAAACAGGTTGGATTACAAATATAACACCGTCTTCTTGGCAGAGGTAGATCATAAGTTTATAATGATGAGTGTTGCTACAAATATGAAAAAAATCTAAAAGAAGAGTCATGATATTCTCATGGTGATTTTTTTAGCTTTTAAAGTTTCCTTCTATTCTTCAGCTGCAAAGCACATTTATATCAATTTAATTCTGAGCTTTGCTTCATATCGGAAGCAAGGAGAACAGAGGAGCAAAACAAAAGAACAGAGACCACAAATAATACACATTAAAAGAGCACATCAAAATAGTTTAGAGTTGCAGTTTCTTTCACTAATGCAGAAATAGTAGAAACCATGGAGGAAGATTAGAACTGCTATGTTGATATCCTGTATCTACAATATTGAATTTGAATATCTTTTCCCCATAGATGCTAAAGTAAGATCTTACCCTTCCAGGAGCATTCACAAGGAATGCCTTTGTTGAATTTCACAGGAATTCTAAAAGCTTTCCTACTGGTTCTGAATTATGCGGGAAGTATATAGCTCTTTTGCAGTAATATGTCCTGCAAAATGCCTGTGTCATTTATATTGTATTTTCATATTTCAATAATAGCTTGTGTATCGTGTTATTGGTAATTTACACACACATTAATTTCCTCAGAGAAATAACTAAATAAATGCAAGGAAAAGTTAAATGTCTTTATTTAAGCTATGGTTTTAGACGTGAGCAACCAATTTTCTTTTGTCTTTTTTTCCCCTCAACTTATGGAAATAGTGATGTCCATTTATGTGTTTTACACATGGACTTCTAAGCATATAAAAAGGTGTCAAATAAAGACAAAATTTCCTATCTTATAAACAGTGTCTGTTGTCTCAGATCACTTAAGAATAGTTGCAAGTAGACATTAAAGATTCACTAGTCCAGTAAAGCTTACTATTCTCATTAGACCAAACTCACATTATCTTTCCACTGTCTTGACACTGAAGCTGCATTTATTCCTTCCTATTATCACTATGTCAGGTAGCTAGTTGCCATTCCTGCTTACATTAGAAATAAGATGCTTTTGTTTGGAAAACACGAATTCAGTATTTGCTAAGTATATCTAGCAAAAGTACTTGAACAACCTAAATTGTACTTCTACTACTATTCAGGAAACAACTCAAGGAACTGCCTAAGGACATATAAGGACACTCACTCTTAACTAATTTGTGCAATACCCAGATAGATCCTAAGATCAAGTTTTGCCTCCAGTAAGTACTGTGGACAGAATATTCTAGCACGCCCAACTGTCTTTTCCAAGGATGCATGTGTTGTCCCACCGTAGCTCAGTAATTTGAACAAAGTCATATTTCTGAGGCCACACACAGAGCTACAGTTCCTCTTGCTTGTTTCCTAGGCTGCATGCATTTCTGTACATATGACATCCTTGAGATGGCCCCTCTTTCATCTTGTGTTATTATTCTGAAACTCAAAGCTAAGCTTAATGGAACCTATCCTTAAAATATGAAGACACTGTCCCTTACTCAGATTTATACTTGGAAAAATACATACATATTTTTCTGACTGTGGATACTGGAGAGTACAACACTTAGAGACATCCAGAGAACCTACAGAATTCAAGTATGAGATACAAAGCTTACAGATCATGGTTACAGCACACCTATATGTTGATCCTGCTTACGAAGTTTTCTAAAGCCAACTTTGAGATAATGTCTTTTAAAATTTTCATTAGAGATTTAATCTGAAGAGATAAATACTGTCACCTCCTCCCCAGCGTTCTGCTTAAAGGTTTTTCAGGTTTTATTCGATGATTGTGATGAATGAGTTCCACCTACTTTTCCAGATGTAATCACGTGCTTGTAGTCACTTTGTTCCAAAGACATGCTCTGCATCATCTACAGTTATTAAAAGAATAGAATGATGCAACTTAAAATGGGAATTAAAAGAAATTATCAAGTATTTAAAATTTCATTTCCTTTCCCATTGATCTTTTAGAAAACAGTCCCAACTAGATTACAAGCACAGAACAACTGGTTATCACATCTGCAGTTGCCACAAGAATAATATTAATGTGTTGTGGTTTAAGAGTTAACAGGTTGAGGTGAGGGGGGACAGGTGATAACTCTAGGATCCTGAGGGCTCAGAGGGTAGCTGGTATTCCCTCCCCTTTCCTGACACAATCCATAAAAAAAAAGGAGATAGAAAGTTCGGGGGCTCCCCCTTTTGCTTCCTGGACTCTGCTGCTGCTGCAGCCACACCTCAGCATGGCTGGACCTGACTCCATGTGCTCTGCACAATCCATCACTACCGGAGAGTGGGTTTTTTATATACTTGTATATCCCTCTTTCCTTAATATTCCTTTTCCCTGTTTATCTTCTGTTACTTATTAAATTTGTTGTAGTCTTAACTTCCAATTTTGGGTGAGGCATTTTCTTCCCTACTCCCCTTTCTACACTCCTCTGGGAGAGATGGGGGAGAAGGAGAGGGGGATAATATAAATCCGACTCTGTGGGGCTTGCCCTGAGCCTTAAACAGAGACATATTAATTAAAATAAGTTTTTGAAAGAACTATTTAGGACCATCCTGTTCCTCTTCTCATGTTCTTTTAAGGATATATGTCTTACCTAGATGGCATACAGAGAAGAATACCTGTGACAGATGCAAAGTTGGGCTGTTTTAGAGCTGTCGCTGAAAATTTATTTTCTAAACTAAAAGAAATTCAATGTGCCTTTACTAAGTTATTAATAAATTTTTAAACAGATCCAGACATTCATCTTGCCTTTTTTTCTTAAGTGCTCTACTGAGTAGGAATTACCTGACACAAATATATAGTATTCAGTCTAGTAGAGTCAGTTCAGCCCTTCCCACAAAATCTCAATGAGTATCATAAAACACTGACAAAATCCTTTCTGAAAGAATGATCTGTATATTAACTGACATTCTGCAGCATTTATTACACTTGTACTTCCAGTACAAACATCAGAATTCTGACTTCTATTTTGCATTACTTCTGAGAACCAGAACTTCTCAGGCAAATATATTGGAAATTTTGAATGAATCATGCCTTGCAGAGTAACATCATGCATGTGCTTTTCTGATAAAAACAGATAGACTTCGATCATAATATATGTTTGTTATCTGCATAGCTAAGGAATATCGTATTTGACTAATTTAATAGATTTTAAAAACAGAAATTATCTAATATCTGCACTGTGGTTTAGTGTCTGCTTTCTGACATATCACCCTTTCTGATTTCTAAAACAATGTATACTTTAGACAGTATAATCTGGATAAATATAGCAAGAGTCATAACAGAACTACCAGTCATAAAAGATACTGAGTTTTTATATACTTTGCTAATTGAGGCTAGACTAATTATGGCACTTATTTTTTGCACCTAGAAAACTATGACATCTTAGAGATAAACTTGATGAAAACACAAAAGTATGGGATTGCTATAGAACCCCTCAAAAAAAACATCTCTGTGTGTATGCATATTACTCTTCATGTAACTTACATTAGTCCTTTAATTGTTACTAACAAGAACATTTAAGTTAAATGAGATTTAATCCCTGTCAATAAAGCTATGAGTACTGCAATGTTGATATATAATAAATACTGTTTATGCATCGGTTACTATGAATGAAAAAAATCCCCCACAAACAAGAACTTTCCTCAAGTACTCTAATATTCATTTGGATTCTAATCTGTAAAACATCTGAGATTTTAAAAAAAAGCACCTGCATATTAATGAAATAAACAGGAGGGAAGAATGATAAATACCAGGGTTAATATTTTCAAAAAATTACTAGTAAAATGCTGATTATCTCACACATTTATTCCAATGCCAAAAATAAGGATATAAGCTGCACTTTAATCTGGAGAAACAGACTACATCCTTAATTTTGTGTTTCTATTGATGAAATTGTATCTGTAACATTTCACAGAAAAATAAGACATTTCCAAGTGCTTACAAAATAATGCATATACCCAGGAGTTGAGAGGAGATGGTTATGTTTAGCTTTATTGATTTTCAGTGCACAACATTAATACGGCTCCATCTGCCAGCACTGTGAATCAACATGATAGAGCTGCTTTTACCCAAATAAGCCCTCTAGCTGTTCAATTTGTCTTTCCCAGCAAAACAGCAACTCTAAGCCTTTACTAGTTCCTTAGAAGAGATAGTCCTTACTAGATTCATGTTTAGTAAGAATGCAATGTCTGATTTCTTCCTCTGTAAACTGATATCATATTTTCTGATAACAGCACATGGAATTATTTCTAACTATATCTGATTGTAAAGATGATCAGATCACAGAGAAAAGCTACACCTTTGCGTTATACTCCAAAGGTAAGTCATCATTTCTTCCTTATTTCAACTGTTTTTCATAAACCAGGTATTTTTCCCTCACCATCAGAACAAAAATCACTGCAATGCCAAATATGTACACTCGTTGCAGTCTGTACTAATTGAGTCTTATTAAGTTATTCTGTGATACAGTGTTTCCCTTAGCCTCTATTAATTAACTCTTCCCTATCCAAGCTAGAAAGTAAAATCATACTGTATTTTCATGAAGAACCCTAATTTCAGAGCTTGGCATTTGGAACAGAGTGTGGATAGACTTAGAGAAAAGCAATATATTCATGTAGCTGCATGAGGCTTAATCTTCACACATTTTGTTTGGGTTTTTTTTTGCCATTATGAGAGGGATTTTTACATTCATTTCCTAAAATTTCTAGTTTTGCATTTTATTTCCTGACACGTCTTATTGTTTATGGATCATACTTTTTCATGGTTCTTGCATAGCAATTGCTAACAACTTTGCAAACACTGCTGATTCAAATCCTGGTGTATCTGGACAATAATGGTGGAGTGGAAGAGTGAATCCTTTTTACATTTAATTTTGAGCTAGAGTTGCAAACATCAGCCGTTTCTCAGCTGGTTACCTCACAGCTGATTCTGGATATAAAGTGGATGCACTAACATGTAATAAGGAAGAGTTGGCAATTTTCTCTCTTAATTACTTAGCATTTGAATAAAAGTAGTAAGATTCTATCATGCTTTCCTGCTGTCACATCAGGATTCTGAGAACATTTGAAACAACTGTAAAACACAATCCAAGAAGTAACTTATTGATAAGCATAAAAAAATTACCCAAACTGAGTATCAAGTTAAAGCAAACTATAATACTTTGAATATTTCTACTACTTCATTCAGCATTAGCTTGGGCATTACCTAAAACCCCACAACATCAGGCATTAAGGTTCTTATTTTTCCAGAACTCTCAATTCAGATGACTTCCCACTTTACAACATGCGATATCTTGAGTTATTCACTAGGACTTAAGTGGACCAAAAAGTCAACTCTGGGGACACATCTAGACCAAACTCCCTTCTCTATGTAGGGTCACCTAAAACACTGTGCCCAGGACTGTAATCAGTCCAGTAAAGAAAGTTTTTGTTACATTTGAATGGAATTTCTGTATTTCAGTTTGTGCCAAAACATTAAAATGATGAGTGATGAGTCAAAACTAAATAATATTATATTTCCTGTTAGCTTTAGAAAGTCAATTAATGTCAAGCTGCTTGCAAGACTAACACAGTAACTCTTAGATATGTATAGGGTAGATCTAAAAAATAGGCAGAAGAGATACATCAACTCATCACATAAATTCAAAGTGTTTCTTTAGCACGTGAATTTCGATAAAACACGTCATTATCCTTGTCTTTCTATTCATTCTTAATTACTGGAAGCTAGTTGGAAGACAAACAAAATATTAATGAACAATTGCTATTCTACATGAATAATTTCAACTCACACAACTATTTCCCCCATTCAAATCACATAATTCTCCTGCTCTGAATTTCTATCATTGTGGTTAATATAAAATTGTCAGGAAGTTAAATTAAATAGTCAATGATAAGAGTGAAAATCCCAAGACAAGTATTACAACAGGCAAAGAAAAGAGAAGAAATACACTGATAAGAATAAACAACTTCCCTTTTAAATTTAGCAAAAAGTAGTAACAATTGCAATTTTAAACAGGAGTTTAATAAAATAAAATACATTCTGATGTTACAGCTCTGTAGCAGGCATCAGGTAAGCATTCTACACATAAGAGAAATGCTTTTCACCATTATTGCCATTTATTTTGGTATCATTTTTATTAATTTTAGTTGCAGTAGTGAGCTCCTGGTCATGAACCAGAAGCGTATTTTATTTGTTCTGTGTGAATATGAAATACAAATCCACTAACATCTATTTGCTTAAGCCTAAGGCTGCATATTAAGATTTGTTATTCAGGGATAATATTTCATACTGCATTTTACATTATGGACATCTTTACTGTAACATTCAAAAATATGGTGGTTTTTTTTTCAAGTTCAGTGCTTTTCTCAAATATCCTCTCTTGCCTGTAATCCAAAGTTCCCTTTTTGAACCACGACTACTGAGCAGCCCAAAATCCTTTTCATTCACCTGGTAGTTCATTTAGATCCCTAAAAACTCTTGTCTCTGTTACAAAAGTAAACAAATAAAATGCATGCCTATGATTTTCATGAATACAAGCAGAGAAGACACCAATAATATGAAGAACATCCCTTTCTCAAAGACACAATACTTTGTGATAGAATCTTCATACCAAAATGTGACGTACAGTTCATTTAGAAAATTAAACAAGATCTACAAGACTTTTAAATTAAACTAATATTCTTAGCATTTCACAAGAGCTCTTCTTGGTAGCTATTGAAAGATGAGCATAAAGAAACCAAGAATAAATGAGAATCTGTAGTAGAGATGGTCAAAATAATTCTATTATGTTATTTGTCTGCTCATAAAACTATACTTTCATCATCACTTCAGTATCCCATTGTTTGAGAACTATAAGAACCAGGCATCTACAACCCTGAAGCACTCTCTGATTTTTCTACTATAAGAAAGAAATGGATGAAATAGTATTTCATCTTCTGAAAAACTATTATAACATGAAACAATATTGTTATATTTCCTTCTCTTTTCTTAAAAAAAATGTTCACGCTAAATCTTTCGTGAAGACTAAAACATAACTTCCTTGAATCTAGCATTTGTTTTCCTAATCCCATTGCATTACATTCCAATATTCTACTTCAACTCTTCTAAAAAATATTCATTAAAACCCTCTAAATACTTTTTTGTTTGACCAAAATCTATTAACAAGGTACTGGAACAGCATTTATTTAGCAAAGTGTCATTCTAGGATCTTATATTATTCACTGCTTACACGTTCACAATGGCTAATGTTCTTCACTTCCAAACTTTTCTCTGATCAGCTATTTCTCTTTTTCCTGAAATATTTGGGGAGTCTGTCTTTCCCAGAAGGGTTTGTGTTCCTTTTCCATTTTTCAGCAGAGTATTTGCTGCTCTAAACTAGCCCAGGGATATTAATCCACAGAGGTTGTTAAGTCCTGCCTTTCAGCCTAAGTATGAGAATTTTTTATCTTTGTTTATTTGCTACAATGTTTCATTACCATTGCTCGTTGGCTCAAATATTGTTCTCTGAAAACAAACACACAAACCCCTCATTTCTATACTACCAGCTCAATCATCCAGATATTTGGGTTGAGATCCTCAGCAACTTATCTTGACCTTGGAACATTATTAAAATAAATTTAATGTGTTGAAAGGGAAAGGAAAAAAAATATAATCCTTTACCTTACATATCAGGCACTAAAAAGACCTAAAATGGGAAGTATACATTCATAAACCTACTTGCAAAGTAATTTATTCAAAACTTAGAAAATGATGAAACTGTAAAGGCTGTCCACACATATTTTTCATAGACTATAGAATGATGATCCTTTAACTGTCCATAATTCCAGTGGATCAAAATGTGGTGTGATAGAAGTAATTAATACAATTGAGCAATACTCATAAAAGTACATATTTCACTTGAGGTTCTGGAACAGCATTCTATTTCATATATATATATATATATATAAAAAGAAAAATATTTTATAAGTACATAATAGTTCACAATCGATATAAATTGTCATATTCTGTACAGCATTTTAGGTGAATCTACATTAATATTTTAGCTCACATAAAATGTGAGCTACAGAAATCAATCTCCTTATCCTGCCCAAATATTGTACTTTGCTATCCTTGGGAGAACTATCTTGAAGCAAGTATATTAGACTTTCTTTGGATCCAATTCAAATGAAGGATACGCTCCAAAAGCATGTTTAGATAGTTTGAAGTAACAGGACCTCAATTCACAGGATCAGACTAGAGCTAGTCCACAGTATATCTCCACAAAAAGCAAATAGCATGAAAATCAACCTCAGCTGTTTCACCATACAGATCAATTCCTCCTGTGCCATTCTTCTTGCTAATGTAGACATAGCCATTTATAAAAATTGCTTTCTCTATGTTTTGTTTCCCTGCACAAAGAGAGGCTTGTGTCTGCAAAAGGATCTTTGCCAAAATGCCACTGAAGTCACAGATCCAGAGAGCTAAAGTATATATGAACCTTTCAAAAACATCAAGCTTTAGTATTAACAAAGCACTGACACACAAGAAGTAATGTCTTCTTCTAAGTAATGAAAAATATTCCTGATGCTAAGTTTAGATGAAACATTTTGAATATATTGCTAATAGACCACAGTGTTCTGCATAGAACTCATTAGATAAATAGAGAAAAAATAACCATCAATAAAGATTTGCATTATTAATACACACATTGCATCAAAGTAGAACTCTTTAGGTCTTAAGTCTCACTTTTTGATTGACTTGGTCTGCCATCATTGTTAAAAAGGTTAATTATTAATACTATTGAGAATATTTTCTTTTTTTGGTAGCTGTTCACAAAAAAACCTCTAGCTCAATATGAATAGGAAGAATCACAGTATCAAATTTTAGGAAAATTCAGCAACAACGCTTGGAAGGATAGGGTCAAATTCTAGAGGTATATGAATACATAAACCAGGCACTTAAAGATATGTAAATAGAAATATTCATGTATTTTGTGAGCAATTAGGAATAACGATTTTTCTACTGGCCACCAAAATTCTATCAATGATGAAATACTTTCCAAAATTAAGTAATAGACTCAGTACTTCATATTATTCTTATGCAGCATGTAATCCTCAATGTTTGTTTCCTGTTCATTCAAGTTGTCCAAATTATTCTCTAAACATAAATGTCTTAAATTTAAAGGCATAGTGATTTTTAAAAGGTTGACACATTTTGTATAAATTAGACAACAGAAACTCAAGCATAAATCTCAGATTGTCAACTACACTTTTCCACAAAAAAGTAGAAGGACAGAATTATAGCAATGTATCCCAACTAAGAAGATACATAATAGAATGTAAATATTCTTCACCAAATACTGAGGAATTTATATTAGCTACATAACTTTTAGATCACTCAAGTTAGATCACAGAATCACAGAATTATTGAGGCTGGAATAGACCTCTGAGATCAAGTCCAGCCTATGACCTAACACCACAACATCAACTAGACCATGGCACTAAGTGCCACATCCAATCTTTCCTTAAACACCTCCAGGGATGGCAACTCCACCACTTCCCTGGGCAGTCCATTCCAGTGTTTAATCGCCTTTTCTGTGAGGAACTGCTTCCTAATATCCAACCTAAACCTCCCCTGGCGCAGCTTCAGGCCATGCCCTCTGTCCTTCTTGCCTGGGAGAACAGCCTGACCCCCACCTGACTACAACTTCCCTTCAGATAGTTGTAGAGAGTGATAAGGTCCGTCCCCCCCAGTCTCCTCTTCTCCAGGCTAAACAACCCCAGCTCCCTCAGCCTCTCCTCATAAGACTTTCCCCAGCCTCGTCGCTCTCCTCTGGATCCGCTCCAGCACCTCAAGATCTTTCCTGAACTGAGGGGCCCAGAACTGCACACAGCACTCGAGGTGAGGCCTCACCAGTGCCAAGAACAACAAATGCCGTTCTTAGTGAACACTATAGCTGTGCAAGTTACAATAATAAACATACCACAGGTTCAAAATGCAAGATCTTTAAAGGGAAACTAGTTAATTTTATTCAGAAATAAAATATTTGAAAAGGTACTACAGAAAAAAGAGGCATGAGTGAACACAAACCCACAATTTTTTTCCATTATTTCATTTTAATCAGCGTTACATACACTTTCATTGTGACAAATAGGTTCTAGAAAGAAGTATATTTAAAACATGTAATTGAAGAGTAAAATGATAAAAGGGTGGTTATAGATGAAATAACTGTTGAGGTCCATGTACAGAACTATACTTCAATGTTAATTATCCATGCAGCCACCTTGCATAATTAAAACTCATGCCAAAGATGTGGGGGTTTTTTGTTTTCTTGTTTTTTTCACATTTCATACTGCAAAAAATTTATAACACCATTGTAAAATCAGAATATATTTTTTCTTTCATTGTAGAAAAACTTTTGAAGTGCAGTGGCCCACAAAACAATATAGAATTTGATGGGTGTTTCAAAATACTAATTAAAAGAAGATATTTAACTAATTTAACAAATTGTTGGAAAAAATATCCCAAAAACACAAATCATTTTTATTTAATATTTTTTTCAATAAACTAGTTACCTTAGTTAGAAACCTACTTACACGTAGATATGGTTGCTTATTTCCTATTATGGCCATCTGCAACACTGTGCCTGTTCCTTTAGGTTAAAAGCTGTAATTGTCAGTGATGAAGCAAATTGCCTGAGTGTAAGAGCTGTTGAAATGTGAAACTATTACTTTACACTTGACTCAAAATGTCAGTAATTATTTGAGAATGTAGTTAACACAGTAATATTAATGTTAAGTGTACAGTTCCATAAGAAGTACTGGAATGTTTACTGTGGAATTGATTACAACCATCAACTTGTTATACAATTTTTACTGAGTGAGAAAACAGTGTAATGTCACAGAAAAACAAGTATGTTTGTGGTTTGATTTTTTTGTTTTCTTCAAAAGTTTAGTGGTGAAATTCTATGAAAACAAATTTTAAACTACGTTTTCTAATAAGAAAAATCCTGACATGTGTTTGTTGATACAGACTCCAGCCAATTAATATTAAAAGTCTGACTTTTGAAGAAGGCAATGAGTTAATTGCCTGGAAAACAACAGTGAGGACTCTGCTAACTTCTTGAATATGCCTACTCTTAGTATCCTAGGACTTCATTTCCACATATGCAGTTTCATTTTTGCATTCAAAATAAATCACATGTATCTTTTACTTCAGATTTGAATGACAACTATCAATCACGTAAAAGATTTTCATCATACGCTTAACCAACTCATTAATGAAGTTATGTATTTGAAAAAAATCAAATTATTATGCATAAAATATTGTAACATATAAACAGAAAAGCATGGCTTATAATAAATGTAGTTAAATTCAACTAAGGTGTTCATAGTCAAATCTTTATAGCTATTTTCATAAGTAGAATCTTACTATAGATAAGCTTTAATAGTCATCTAGTTGAAGTATTCTGGAACTCGTTAGCATCAGAAAGAACAACTCCTCAATTAAAAACATGGCTACACATGAAAAATTTCATGTTTAAAATTTCAAATTTAACAAAGTTGAAGTGTAAAACTTTAGATGTGATAGCCACCAATATGCAACAATATGTTAAATACGGAAAAATACTTTCTCTTGTTGATGAACGCAGCACGCATTTCAGTGATGAAAACTACAGATTGGTGCAAAGATTTCCTTTTATAAGATTCAGGTCACTTTTTTTCCCGTGCCTTCCAAAATCTTTCAGCACAGCTCAACCGTGGCAAATATTCATGAATATTTCTTGGCGCTTTTTTGGGGTTTGTTTTTTTTTACTGTGAGAAATGTGCATGAATTTTTGTTATCAGAAACATGTATTTTCTAGATCTCACATTCCCTTAGTCTCATTAAGCGATTTTGATAAGGTAGTAGAAGGAAAAATACTCTAGGCTTAGTAAGTGGCTGGGTTTGATTGGATGTCTCACATACAACAGACAGCAAAGGATTTATGATAAATTTTCTTATGTGACTGATGAAAGCTGAGTTCAAATTATAGTTCACTAAACCCTACATTTTTAGTAGTCACTGCATAGTCATCCCTGTCAATCACATGCTTCAATATTTTTTGCTCGTAAATACATTATCAATGCTGTCCATGAATATGCTGTTTGAGACTCAAGAGAGTTCTAAAGAAGTTCACAAACTGGAGTTCATGTTATTTTATTCCACGGCTGTAGCCCAGGCAGGTAACTTTCTAGGTTACATGGAGAAAACAGCCTGATGAATTTCCTGGTAGAAACTACAGGCCCACAAAAGTGTACTGTGACTGTAAGAGGATTAAAAGGAATCCACATTGTCTTTCCAGACAGCCAAATTCATTCTTATGCGCAATCTCTCAAATACTTATCTAAGGACATATTTAATGCTGTGACTGTAATTCAGAACACTCACTGTGCTGCTTGGTGGCAGTTCCAAAAAATTTTGAAATATTTTGACGTGATTAAAAAAAATGTGCCAAGCTGAAATAAATCTCCATCTGTTCTACTGGTAAGAGGTGTCACATACATGAGTAATATCTTTGCCCAATCACCTATCTTTCTCTCCAATACCAAAATATGGGAAGTACCAAAAGCAAAAAGTGCTTTGGACACTAATTCTATTCTTTCATTGTACAGTGTCATAGAGAACATAAAATGTAGGTTTGGAGATAATTACATGTTACAGAGAAAGTGTAATTTGATACTACTTAGCCCAAATATAATTAAAACATCAGAATTTTTCAATGTAAAACCTATTTTTACAATATTATTGTTCAGAAGGAAATTAGTATTACATACTGAAAATACCAACATTCTCCAGAAGAAATGCTATCTAAAGAGCATGGCTATTCTCCACAGGGTCAGGCTGGCCTGGAGGTTCTGAGAAACTGCATTGTTAGCCAGTAGTGGGATTCTCACAGGAGATGGTCATTCTTTTGATATACCAGGGAAAATACAAACTTTTCAATTTCCTTTCTGAATAGAACAGAAATAGCTTTTCTGGCACAGAAATCTGGGCTTACGTTTACATCTACATCACAAATTGTGTTGCCTTGTGAAGTCATCCAAACCTACTCTAAATGAATAGTACTGGAAAGTTGTTTGTGAGCTCAAGTGCTTTGCATCTTTCTTCCTAAAACACCATATAGATAATGTGTTCAATTTCCACTTCGAACTTTGCAACTTTCAGAATTAATTTCTCTATTTATTTCATGTGAATGAGGAAGATTACAGAGGTCAAATGCTCAGCTGATATAAATCCATGTACTCTTGTCTGACTCTAGGTGTCTGTTCTTGTCCTAGTTATAATAGGATGCTTTGCGTTTTCCAAACAAAACATCATAATGGGCAAGAGTATTGTCGTGGCTGCAGACAGTCTTGGATCTTGATTGGATGAGGCAGCATGCAATTCATAAAGCCAGCTGGCATTAGCAAGAACACTTTCTGGTCAGTGACCTCTAAAAATAAAAAAAGTATCAATCTCACAAACAACAGACCTGTACTGCAAAGTCCAGAATTAAATGTAGCTCTCTAATTTGACTGCCTTTATTGCTGCCACTATGCCATCTGGCCAACAAAATTATTTAGCACTGTATCAGTTTTATGTCTGTTACTTTCAAAGTACAAACATTTACATTTGATGTTTGTCCAAAAATTCTCCTAGATAAAGCGGTAGAAAAAGATGTTTCTCTTTGCAGTTCACGACAAACAAAGCACAAAGTCTGGGCAGATGCAGAGGAAAGAAAATTTGAACTGAACTTCCTTTCATAAAAAATAATTCAAGATGTTGATATTATCGTGTTAATTGATATCACTTTCTTGGAATGTTCCATATGATTATATGTTAATGAATCAAAATAGATGCATAGCTATAATCTATGTATATACAGCTTTTATTCAGAACTGTGAATGGAACAAAGTTTAGAGGTATTTAGATCAATTGACTAATTTTTTAAAAATTTATTTCATGCCTTCAAAGATGAAGTTGTACCTTTTTTAAAAATGTAAAAGGTAACAGTTATGTAAAAGGTAACATGCGCAATTTTCTAATTGTAAAATAATTAAGTGGTGTTCATGTAATTACATTTATCACAACACTCTTTGGATAGAGGGAAGGAAGTTGAAAGGAAAGTAAAAGGATGTTGGAAAGTCTGTATTTAATTTCTGGCTCAGCACAAACGTAATGCTATGCTTTGGCAATTCCTTTCACATGTTTGTAGATGCAAAACAAGGATGTCCTTTTACCTTCCTATAATGGTTACCTTGACCTTGTAAGTAGATTTTGTAAGTTTATGATAGAGACCACAGGGAGCACAGATGGGAAAAACTGCACAAGCTAATGTAATAGTATTTCAAATATCTAAAGTTATTGTTGAGGGGCACAACAACCCTAAGAATACAGAACACAGAGGATACCGGTGATTTCCACACTTATCATTTATTATGTATCTTCTTGGAAACTGGAACAAAAAAACGTATGTAAATTTCTGGCCAGCAATACTAATACAAATATGCAACACATCACTGAATCTTTCCAATACTGCATATTATTATGCAAATTATCTTTCAATTGTTTCCAAAGTATAAGCCTCTACAAATAAATATGGCAAGAGTGTCATCACTAGCACACCACAAACATTGACTGCATTCAGTCAGTCAGAGTGAGGCTAGTCTGTCCCAGTGGAATTTTTAAAAGCTATGTATGCTCTCAAAAAATCTCAACTTCACTAACTATGAAAATAGCTAAAACTAGAGTTTCTGAAGCTGCACAATTGTGCTCATAGTTCAAATTGTAGTTTTAAGATTGAGCCTGTGTTCATATTCTTCAGCACTTTAGTTCTTTATCTTCATCATCTAAATTTGCCCAGTAAGCATCTAACAACATGGCACAAGACATTCAATGACACATATACAAATATACGTGGTAAGCCACAGGGAAAGAAGATAAGTTTTAAAGTGTTGAAAGATTTTCTTTTTAAAATATTTGTTAAAGCCAAAGAAAACTGTGAAAGAGATCTTCTTTATATTCACTTATAGTCTCATTTTAATCATACAAGGAGAAATTGTCTTTTCAGGTATGGCAATATCTGAAATAATTTCTACATACATAAAAATCCTTATGGTTTTCCAGTAAATATATTTTTTCTTGAAACATTTTCAGATATATCTGGTTTTAAGGGCCCATGTTTCAACGATACCGAGACAGTCAAATAGGTGAAAGCTGACCTGCAAGTGGTTTGACACCAAAAGTGTCAAGGCAGAGATTTCAAGGCAAACTTAATTCAAGTTTCTATGAAAAAAATAAGGAAAGGATTTTGAAAGACTTTAAAACATTAATTTTATCTAGAAATGAAATAATTTTATTTTTTCTTTTAGTATTTCTCTATTTTAAGCTGATTTGAGCAATACATGACTTTAATACATGTTTATAAAAGATAGACGCTTTCCAAAACTGCTTTGTTAATTCCATTTTTCCTCCCACAAATTTTCATTTTCAGAAGAAAAAAGTATATTTTCAGATAAATCCCTTTTCTTTTTTTTTCTTTTCTATATTTTTATTCTCCCTATTTATCATAAGTTGAAAAACCCTGTAGGTTGTATAAGATATCAGTGATTCCTGCACACAACCCACATGCACTCATACAATGCACTGAGATTTTCTGGATAAAAAAGCCCTCTCTACTGAATCCTACAGGGAAAATCATTCACACAACTTTATTTAAAATATATGTATGTAACCTTTATGAAACTTTATAAATCTGCAAACACCCCCTGGGCAGGAGTGTATTTACACAAAGAGTAGTTTGTGCAATCTCTTTTCTCACATTCACTGTCTGTGTGCTTTCCATCTTCTTTCCTGTCTATGAAACCTTCTGTGTAGGTCTGACTGCTGGTCTTTTGGTCAGCTGATAGGACAGTGCTAGAGGTTACAAAAGCCATAGTGCAGCTGGTGCTCTACTCCCTATTGAGACATGGACATACCTATCAGACAGAATCTAAGGTTAGTCTGTAGCTTAACATCAAGGACACAAGTACAAGAAGGCTGAGTTCCTTTAGCTTTTATATGATTTTGCTACCTCGAGTCCTTGTTACAGGTAATCATGGAATCACAATTGCTGAGGTTGCAAAAGGAGCTCTGGAAGTCATCTTTTCCAACACTCTTACTCAAGCAGAATCACCTAGAATCAGTTTTCCATTATTCAGACAGCTTTCAAATACCTCCAAGGATGGAGATGCCACAGCCACTTCGGACGACCTATGCCAGTAGTTCAGTCACCCTCAAAGTAAGAGTGCTCCCTGATGTTCAGAGAAAATCTCCTATGCTTCAGTTTGTGCCCATCACCTTTTGACCTGTCACATATAGTACTATCCTGGAACCCAGTAGGGGTGATGCCAGCAGGTCAAGGAAGGTGATCCTTCTCCTCTATGCAGCACTGGTGAGGCCACAGCTGGAGTGCTGTGTCCAGTTCTGGGCTCTCCACTTTGAGTAATACAAAATACAAAAACATAAAATGAAAAAGACAGCAGGAAGAGAGTAAATCAGATGTCTAACTACCCATACATATATTTCTTGCCAAATAGTCTTTTGTTGATAAAAAAATCCTTATGGACTATATATATTTTGTACTGAAGTAAGTCTCTTATGATATCTATCAGAAAATACTATGCAATATTAAACATAAGTATACTGACATAAAAATGCTTAATACGAACAAGCTCAGATATTTCCAAGGAATAATGCAATGATAGGGTATGGTGTTACTTGATAAAATCAGGGTACTTCAGAAATGCAAATGATTTTAACTACAGAGCATTATTTATTAATAAATCATTACAGATTTCTTCATCAAGGAATAAAAAAGGGTTGAGAAAAATAAAGATTTACCCCAGCCATAGGGTTCACATTTTTCTCTCCAGAAAGTCTAGGTGCATTTGAGTTACTGCATATGGATGGTGTGCATAGGTCATTGAGTTATGATAAGTCTCATATTTAATGGACATACAGAACTTTTCCATGTGTGAAGAATGACCTATCATTTAATAATTCACACCAGTACAGAAAAATACAATTCACTATATATATGTAATGTTTAATGTTGATCTATGCAGTAAGTCAAGATGCTAGGTAGCTAGGTTAGAGCCATTGCTAATCAAAGTAACAAATTATTCTTTTTTCATGCTCATTTCACACTCAAGATCAAAAAAGGTAGTCAATAACAGTGGAGAGAAGTTTCAGGAAAGTCATATCCCTAGCTGTGATTACTGCTATTACAGTATGTGTTTATAAGGTTAGATAATATCCAGGTATAATTGACATAATGAAAATTACACTGGACCTTAAAATTACACTGAATTTTATCTTCGGTTTTATCTTCTTTACCCTATACATTTAATGAAAAGCAAATTCAGAGGGATAACTAGTCATAATACCCACTGGTAAGGGAATTACAATACCAAATGGGTATCAATAGCTCAGGTTCAGCTCAAATTGCCAAGAACATACTCCAAAATTACCAGTTGATTGCCAAGAACATCATTCCCATGGCATCTATGAATTTATCTCCAGAAATAATAAACAAACTGGCATTCCTGATTCCAAAGTTCATGACAGTACTGCAGAAAAACTATTTCTAGTATCATGGTTAGGGTTCACAAACCATAACGAAAAACCTGGAAGTTAGCCTGTATACCCCAGAAATTACAGAGAACATATATAATCCAAAGTACAAACATGAGAAAACACATTCTGCTACTAAACACAAGAGACATACTATACCAGCTGGTGCCCAAGGGAGTGCTCTCATGGCTAGCTCAGTACCATTAATTTTAAAAATTTAGGTAAGATGTGATGAAAAGATGGAAACAAACTCTGAAGAGTTCTAATCTGAAAGAGCAGTTATGAAAAAATCAAGTTTAATGACAATTATGGTGGGTTTTGCCACTATTTCTTCTTACAGATTTTAAGATAGAAAGAAAATGTAGGAAGTTCCTAGGAGAGTCAACTAGCTAAACAGATTTATTTGTCTAGATGAGTGTAAAATTTCTCTGGATAGTTAGAATGAAATGTAACTTGTCATGGTTTCACCTCTGCTGGCAGCTAAACACCATGCAACTGCTCACCCACTGCTTCCCCCCTTCCTGTGAGATGGGAAGGAGAATCCACAGGAAGAAAATAGGTGAGACTCCAGGGGCTGAGATAAGGACAGTTTAATAAAACAATAAAAAGAAAGAACAATAATAAAACTAATGAAATTATATACAGTGAGCAACAGAAACCAGGAAAGCTCTACCTCTGCCCAAGAGGCCAACTTTACCTCCTCCAGCCACAGTGGAGCTATACTTTGAAGAAAAGTGAAAACAAGTACCACCACCTTGGCCCAGCCCTCCTCTTATATAGGGGCAGGACTCAGTATGGTATTGAATATCCTATTGCCTGGTTCAGTTGTTTATCCCGGCTGTGGCTCCTCCCAGCTGCAGCATCTCCCGTTTGAGCCAGCAGCTGTTTGTGGTAATTAACCCAAACCTAACCCAAGAGACTTGTAAAATTAAAATCTGTCTGATGGCTCTAGGAATATTCATGCAGAGTGCTGAAGCAAAGATGATGCATGTGTTAATGGTTTTGTTTATATTTACCACATTATTTAGCTTCCTAATGAATCTTTAATCACAGAATGGTAGGAGTTGGAAGGAACTTCTAGGGATCATCTACTCCTATGCCCCTGCCAAAGCAGGCCCACCTAGATCAGTTTGCAAGGAATGGGTTTTGAAAGTCTCCAGAGAAGGAGCCTCCACAGCCTCTCTGGGCAGCCTGTTCCAGGGTTCTAATACCCTCAAAATAAAGTTTTTCCTTATGTTTAGGTGGAACTTCCTGTGTTCCAGTTCGTGCCTGTTGCCCATTGTCCTATCACTGGGCACCACTAAAAAGAAACTGGCCCCATCTTCTTGACACTTTCCCTTTAGATATTTAGAATCTGAGAATTACAGAATCATTGAGGTTGGAAAAGACCTCTAAGATCATCAAGCCCATCCGTCAACCCAACATTATCATGACCGCTAAACCATGTCCTAAAGTGTCACATCCACAAGTTTTTTAAATATCTCCAGGGATGGTGACTCTACCACTTCCCTGGGCAGCCAGTTCCAATGCTTCACCACTCTTTCAGTAAATAATTTTTTCTTAATATCCAGTCCAAACATCCTCTGGCACACCTTAAGCCGATTTCCTGTCATCCTACTGCTAGTTACTTGGGAGAAGAAACCAACACTCACTCACTACAACCTCCTTTCAGGTAGTTGTAGAAAGTAATAAGATTTCCCCTTGGCCTCCTCTTCTCCAGACTAAACAATCCCAGTACCCTCAGCTGTTCCTCATAAGACATGTTCTCCACCTTTATAAATATTGATAAGATCCCCTTTCAGTCTTCTCCAGGCTAAATAGACCAAGGTGTCTTAGCCTTTCCTCATAAGAGAGATGTTCCAGTCCCCTAATCATTTTTGTAGCCCTCTTTGGACTCTCTCTGGTAGTTTCAGTAGTTATATAATAGGTATATAACATATATATCAAATTCAAGATATTTATACAGCATTGCCTGTCACAGGATAAATAGAGAGATTTCAGTAAGCAAGCAGTTCATCCTGCATAGAGCAGGTTTGCAAATGCATTTTGTAATACTTCAAGATTTCTTTCTTATCCACATATTTCCAAGTCACTTTATCAGAGTGGGAAAAACATGCAGCCCAGAATATTATTCAAAATTTGAAATGTTAAATTAGACTAATGAACTCTATAGCTATTTTATTTGTTTACAGTAATTTCTATTTTGGATGCTCTTTAACTGATACTTCATAATCAAACTCACATTTTAGGCTTTTTCTACTTAAATCACATTTGACAAAAAAGTAACAGATTCAATCACATTCAGACTTGAAAAATAAAGTAAAAAAAGTATTGCGGTGACAGAAAATTGGTATTATGGGCACATATTAACAATACAGATGGCCATATTTGCTGCCAACATACTGAAAAATGTTATAATGATACCCAATCAGAGTAGAAAGATTTGTAGGAACTAAGCTAAGAACACACGTTATCATTCCAATGCTTTTCATTGTCCTGGACTATAGACTCCTAAGTCACTTGTATTCATCCAGACAGTTCGTCAACTGTTTGAGGGTGTTACCTGTTTACTCAACAACAGTAGAATCATGGATAATTTCCTGTTAAAATTTATGACCAACATTTTTACTGTCCTGTGTCTCGGCATAAAGACAACTCTTGCGCATAGCTCTTTTGCAGTTAATAATACCTGCACTTCAAAGATACCAAGAAAGTTGTCAATATTTCACATTTCTGAACGACAAGTTATAGTTTTAGACTAGGCTATGACTTGTAAATTACAAGTAATTCAGAATATGAATGAGTACCAGTAAGCTCTGTTATTTGTAAGCAACCATACCAAGTAAGCAAAAGCACAAGATGTATGAAACATCCAGAGGATGTTTTAATTCACTTTAATTCATATGCCATAACAAGAGTATCACAGTGCATTGCTCTCTCCAGGGCGGCTGATAAATAGTGGAGCTTTAGCTCTGACTGTGGTCTTTCACAAATGGTCAATAACATCTCTTTTTCTGTTCAGTTAGTGACATCACTAGTTAAGATAAATATCAAAAATTATTCCTTTGTGATCCTACATTACAATCATGGACAGAAATGAGACACAGGGATATTTTCCGAAAAGATTCTGGTACTCAGTGCAATTTAAATCAGATGGTGAGTTCACGGAAGTTGTGATATTGTTACAATATGAGTGAGGTCATAATCAGTCTTCTAAGTTGCAAAGAATCTCTATTTGACCTCCCATATCTACCAATAACAGTCTTCCTAATATGTTCTGTTCTGTGTAAACATGGCAAGGTCAGACTGAAAAGGTAGTTATGAGATTTCTTTTCTCTTTAAGCAGCTCTCGGGAGTGTCACAGGAGTTTTAGGAGCTCTACAACTAGTTCTTCTCAAAGGTATCAGAGAATAGTCTAGAGTGCAGAAGAGTTTGATCAGCTTCCATACATCTTCTTAGCGAAAGAGCAATGGCTAAAGGGGGCTGAATTCCTCTGTAGGTTATAAATGACAAGGACATTGTAACCACTCGTGAATTAGACTCACACCTTAGAAGTTTAAATGCAAGCATATTCCTATGAGCTACAAAGACTCTGAACAACCGTGGAGGGCTGTTAGAACTGAGATGTCTCAGTAGAGATCATACTCAGTTTAATAACTAATAGCTAATAATTAATAATTAAATAAAATAATTAA
>VWZK01017468.1:0-29993 GCA_013396935.1 Baryphthengus martii | reverse complement strand
TCACACAAATATATGCAACAGCACAACATACCAGGATGCCGCACCATTCACATCTCATGCCGGAGAGGACCTCAGAAGAGCCACAGGTTTTTTTGCAAACTTCACAACGGGCACTTGAAGAAAGGTTTCCCTCCCTCCAATGGTGGTGGTAAGTGTCCTGGAGGAACACACCACGAGTTGGCATTACATGAAATAGATACAGAAGCATCTTCAACCTAATTTTAAAACCAGCAATTCAAACTGCTCTGAGGAAAGAGCAAAACACACTAGGACATTAAGTATTTTCTCACTGTAAATATGAATCTGAACAATCTTACATTTCACCAAAAGTAGTTTATGAAACTATCAAAACACTTATCACGTAATGCTTTTTCTTCACAATCCACTGAAATCAATATTCTGCTAAAAAAAATAAAAATTAATCCTAAAATGTCACTATTAAACATATATTTTACAGTGAGAAGCCAGGCAGTTTTGTCTCAGATAGACTGCAGGAAGCCTGAGGAACACGATAATGTTTTCCAGAGACAGTGATAGGACAAGGGCGAATGGATTCAAACTAGAGGACGGTTGATTTAGATTGGACATTAGGAAGTTCTTCATCATGCGGATGGTGAGACAGCGGAACAGGTTTCCCAGAGAGGTGGTGGAAGCCCCATCCCTGGAAGATTTTAAGGCAAGGCTGGATGGATCTCTGGGCAACCTGATCTAGTGGGAGGTGTCCCAGCCCATGGCAGGGTGGTTGGAACTCCATGATCTTCAAGGTCCCTTCCAACCCTGACAACTCTATGATTCCAAGAATGCAGTCAACAGCTAAATATACAGAAAAAGAAAAAAGAGTTCCAGACCAGCTTCTGCAATGCAAATTTTTAGAGAAGATGCTTGATTCCTTTTTTTTTTTTTTTTTCTTCAATTACAATGTTGTAACATTGCACACACTTTTCAGCGTGGCTTCAATGGGCATTGTGACTATGTCAGAATTTAAGCTCATCTTGCTATCTGCAATACATTCTGAAGCCACGTTTCTTTTGCCTGCCAGTAAGCAAAAACGTGCTTCAATAACTGGCAGTATGTGAAAGAAAAGGCCAAGACTCCTTGCCCTCCTCTAGCCCATATTTTCACACCAAAAACGCCTGACCACTTTCTGCTGTGAAGTCATCTGCACTTACGTGTTCCTGGTGGCCATCCTGGTGACACTGGCGGCAGTCACTGCAAGCAAACAGGATACAGTCTACGTGCACGTGTAGCTCACAAACTAAAAGCATGAAAACAAGAAAACTTCTTTAAGCAGGAAACCTTGGGGTTTTTGCAGCTCCTCCCTCCCTTCAATACTCCTCTAACTTTTCATACCATACTTTCCTTTGTGCTCTTTTCTGTTCAGCAAAGTCAGGCAATGAAAGAAGTTTATCAGCACTGTCCTGTGTGTTCTTCCATTTCCTTCGTGTTAAACTGATGCAGCACATGTAAGGAAAGGATGAACTAATTTTCCTCACAAGCACTTGCCGTATTTCCTCCAATACAGCAAGCTAAATTTTTAACAACTGTCTGGCCTATTACAGCTTTGTCTCACAGTTTCACCTACTCCAATATAATCCTGAAGTGTACCTTGATTTAATAAAATCCCCAAAACGCTGAATGTTAGAAGCATTAACAGAAAGTGAAAAACCTCTCCTTCTGCATCTAGATACCACCAAGTCTTGAGTGCAAAGTAATGGTCTTCCTGCAGAAAGCTCCATTCCCTTTACAAATCCTTTTCCAAACCCTATTGCAGAGTAAGTGGACACTTCAGAAGCAGGTTTGAAACAGTAGATGCTTTTCTGCTGGACAGCCCTTCTCCATTCCTGGAGCTGTCAGAAGCACAAGGAAATGAGAGAGGTGTGTTGAGTCCCCATCCCCAGCAGAGCAGGCGTACTGCTGCCAAAGCAGCACCAAGGGAGCAGCACACCCCTCCTGCCCTGACTCGCTCATGGTCCCACGGACAGTGGCAGAATTGGGACAGCCACCAACCCACACGGCACATCTGCACTGCCACAGTCGTTTGTGTTTATGATGTGATAGGACACACACTGGCATCAGAATGCTCAAAATCACTAGAGAATGTCGTTCCCAGGGAGATTGCAGCAGCCAGAAAGCATGTTTCATTCAGGAAATAAAGCCTTTTTATTGGTAGAGACAGGAATTGGACTAGAAGGTCCATTCCAACCCAAAGAATTCTATGATTCTGTGACATTCAATGTCTTTAATTTTAAAACTGATCAGAATAAGATGGTGTGTTAATCTCAGAGAAGATTTGTCCAAGCTATGCATGCACACGGTAAATCATGATTTCACTGTCAGGAAAAGGAGAATAATTATTTTTTCAGCACGCTCTCCTGTACAAGCTTATCATTGTCTTCCAAAGTACCTGTTAGGTACTGTAGCTGGAAGAAGTGTCAGTGAATCCTATGAAGTTTTAGGCAAGGTTGTTTTGGATAAAGTACCTTATTTAAAAGCTGAATTGAAGTATCAGAAGTGAAAGGAAAAAAAAAAAAATACAAAAAAACCCCGAACACCTAAAAAGTCATTTAAGAAAGAACTAAAAGATCTCAATATCTAGCTTCATTACTGCAAAATTTAGGAAAGGTTACTCTGGACTTCAATAGACAAGAGATGGATGAAAAAGATCCTCCCCTAGCTGCTTTTTAAAGACTTGTGTATAGGAGCACTCTGGGAAGACATCCGATTTTTCATTGAGTAAATAAAAGTATGAGGCAAGCGTAAAATTCTTCAAATATTTTTTCTGTCCTGCTCAAACTGGGTATTACTCCAAGCACATCACAAAAATCTGAAGACTGTAATCTAAAGATTGGAAGGTGGCAACTGCACGTTAGCCACATTATCTGAAAGTATCTTGAAAACAGTATTAAATTACATCGAGAATAATACCTTGTTTCCAAACCACTCTCTGGGCTCTACAAAAGGTGATCAGTACTAACACTGTCTTAATCTAATCCCACAGAAGACCATGATCTACCACCACACCAAAATAAGGCCTCTTTTAACAGGGCTCATGAAGTCAATCACAAGCTTTCAGGCACAGTTCCTCATGCTGCATGTCTTCACCAAGCTCAAGGACTTCTATGAGGTGTGAGACAGTTCCTGCTCTGCTCACATATAACACAAATATTTTAGTTTCGCCAGTTCAGCTACCAGGCAAACCAGGTGCTTTGAGTCAAATCCTCACTAATGGTAAAAGTTTCTGTAGACCAAATGACAGCTTCAAGGAACAAACAAAGCACTAGGTCTTTTATCGTTAATTCTGCACATACAGGCCTGTTGCTGTGCTTTGTAAGAACAGAGAGGTTTCTTCCCTTGGTTAAATTCACATCCGCTACTTCCAACACCAACCTTAACTTAGTAAGAACATGTGTGCATGTGATGATCAGGAGCGTCAGGGGAGTTAAACCCTTAAGACAGCTATCCTACTGATAGGAAACATGAAGTTTTCAGTATATAAAGATCAAGTCAAACAAGAGTACCTACAAAAAGAAGCTTTATCTTTATTAGTTCCTTCCATCATCTACACAACTCTTTAACTCTTAACAGAATAATGGTTTTCTGTTCAAGTTAGTCATGAAAGTGCTGTTAATCCCTTTATAATTGCAAAAAAATCCCCAAATTGGTTAATCGCAGACACACAAATTTAGCAGAATAACCTTTAAAATGTTAACTCATGTTTAAAAAGTTAACCTCCCTGGTAAACTTGCTGCTCCCCGTTGATGCTTAATAAGAAACTTATGTAAAAGATCCAAGACTAAAAACATGTTTGGGTTACTTTCTTTCCTCTTTTTCTTTTCAGCCCTTCTTGGATACTTCTTACCACCATGAGCCCAGGTTCAACTGTTACCTGTTTACTGTTCAAGAAGATTCATTTTATTGTAAGATATGAAGACTTCAAAGCAAGTTAATTTTAAATGTACATTTAGTGATATTAATCATTTGCTTAGAAAACATAACTTCATCTTAACCCTCTTCTATCTTAATTATGACAAAGATCCCAGGAAAAGCTCTTCAAATGTCAGCATCAGAAGAGAGTATCATAACCAATAGTTGACTTGCACTATTAAGCTAAGTCATTAGAAACATCCCAAAAAAAAAAAAAGAAAAAAGGGAAGAAAGTTCAACATCTCCATCTGGATTTAAAAGCTCTGCAGCTCAAAACAGCTGACTTCCAAAACTGAACTTCAATTGCCCTTTCTAAGCTACATTTTGGAAAAATATCAGAGAAATAAGTTGTAGAATTATTGGTATTCAGAAAACAGGACAGCAAACAAGTCACACCACACAAAACAAGAGAACTGTTTAACCCATATGAGGAACACAATTCAGAACCTTCACTGAACCAAAAAAAAATGTCTGGGCATTTGTAATGCCTAAACACAACATGCAGTTTCACGTGTTTCTTGTTTAAGAACACTGAAATGGAAACGTCTGAAAAAATAAATACTCCCTTGCAATGGTACAATGCTAACACAGTAGAATTAAGAGGGTGAGAATATGAAAGTAAGATTTAGAAAACTTTAACTAAAATGGATCACTAAACTAAAGTTGGTTTCATGAGTTTACAGGATGTAGCTAGCAAAAATTTTCTTTTCAAATTTTCTCTGTTTATCTCATGCCACACAAATTCTGTGGCTTATTAAGACAGATCATCAGAAAAGACTGTGGTATCTGTAGCTCTTTGACCATCCCATCAAATCACCCAACTCACATGGTAACTATATTAAGTGACAGATTCTCACTAGTGAGAAGAACATAGTTTAAATTTGTGATGCAACTCTATAGACAAAAACAGGAACATCGCACCATTAAAAGTCTAAACACCCTGACCAAAGAGAAATGTCTCCCCAACAAATAAGCAATCATATTAAATAACACATTATCTTTAGCATAACAGCAATTCTGAAAGCATCCCTACAGAAATGGTTCTTCTTTCAGTAGACTTCATTTTTTTAAAGAGTTCACAGGTAATGTTCCTTTCAAATACTAAATTCTATTCAGTCTCAGAAGATCTACTCAACAACTATTAGAGAGTCAACACAGGGGAGACAAGGGAGAATTAAGGAGTTGCCCCACGTCAAAATCAGTCAAGTACTCATGCCAACATGTATTTTCAATACACAAATCTGTTGTTTGGGTGATTTCTTTTATTACTGTTTTTTCAGAGAATCGATGTCAGAACACTCAGAGCAGTACTATTTTGACAAATAATATTTTCAAATATCTTTCCATTGAAGGCACCCCATCCCCACTACAAGCAACAGATATCTGAGACCAGCAACACAGAGAAGTTATATTCCATTCTTTTGTAAAAAGGGGGAGGTTATAAAAACATGAATACCTGATGATTCCCTGTATCAAAAGCTTCCATGGGAAACAGAAATAAATCACCTACACAGTAGAAGTCTTTCTTTTGCCATAATAGCTTCTAGATCTGTGCACGTCTCAGGCACGGATTCGCTGCACACTATCAACACCACAGACTTGCTCAAAGCAAATTGGAAGGAAAGATGAAAGACTGTGCATGTTTGACAAAGTCTGTGCTGTACTGAAGGTTACTGGTTTTATCCCTTAATTTGAAGTACACACTCCCGTGAAAAATGAATTACTGGATAACACACAGGTGGCTATACAAGCAGGGGTTTAAAGTTACCTTCACATCGAAAGGCAGGTGACTCTAGTGACTTTCTGCACACAGTGCAAAACTTTCTTTTGTAATGTCCTGGAGGCCCAAAACAGTGTGCAACTGGAATCTGTCAATGAAAAATGCATAAGACATCATGAACCACAACTTTCAAGGTGCCATTACAATTCACAGAAACATGCAAGACAGGACAGTATATAAAATGTAAGCCTGAGAACAAATATATAGGTAAATCATTTTATTTTTATTTAACCATACTTTAAAATGTGTTTGAAATACTTCAAGTAGTATTGTTTAAAAAAATATTTTTTAAATCCTTGGGTTTTAGATATGTAATGTATATATACTGTAAGTGCCGGTCAGCTTCTTCATGATTCAGAATGCCATGAATGCCAAAGTTTCCTTCAAGTTCAGTGCCACGCGACTGAACTTGGAGTCAGAGTTCCTCTCCTAAGTATTCTTAATGGAATCAAGGATGACTAAAGAGTAGTAGCTTTACATGTACACAAAATACCCTAAAGACATGCTAGGGACAATTTTTAAAAGCTCAGTGGTAATATAGTCCAGCCCCGCTCCATATGCCTTTCACCTCTTCTCCAAATGCAGCCCCACCAACTGCCTGATCAGGACACAAGCACTGGTCTCCCTCCCAAAGCTTCAGAGCCTGGATGGCACAGAGATCCAGCTCTTGGAGGACATCCACATTGGGGTTGCCGTTGACTGTAGGTGGAACATGATATATGCCAATATCCTCCTGTCAAGAGCTGTATGAATAGTTTTAGCAAATATATTTCTAGTATACTACTCACTTATCCTACAAAGTTCATTTTTTTATTGTTTAGTAATTAGCAATGAAGACTGAAAGAGAGAGTATCAAAAGCATAACAGAAGATGAAAAGTGAAGAGTAAGAAATATACTTGAGATTTATACTCGTTCTAGAGACCACTCTTCCCACCAGACAAACACCTTTGTTACACTGATGCTCATATTAGAAGGAATAAGAATGATTGCACCTTTAAAATTCTAGAATCCAAATGGCTTCCATGGAACTTTGCCATGACTTAGGTATTTAGTATTATTCATCTCAAACGCCCTTCCTGACATGAGAAACATATCAGATTTACATTCTGGTTCTTGTACAACAAAAAATACATGATTTTAGTAAAGGCTGACAAATGGTTATTTAGTTGTGAAATGAAATTAATCATTCCCAGTAAAAAGTTGGAAATAATGACTTACAATACACATAGTCACAGATAACTTCTTTTCCTCCCACATGCAACCCTCCTAAATTATTGAGCAGGATTTGAATTTTTCTCCTTGTGTATTAGGGCTTTCCTGAGAACCTCTAGCAGCAAATCTGATGTACACTGGGAACATATAATTCGATGTCTCAGAAAGTTGCTTCCAGTTGTAAAGGTCTAATTCCCATCAGCAACTGTCCCTGAAAGAGTGAGTTAAACGAAACAATCCCATACCTTTGAGTATGCACCATGAAGTGTGATAAAGTTTTGCCAGATGCAACACTGGGAGAAAGGAATATTGTTGAAAGCTTAATCAAGAAAAATAACTAACTCCCAAACTGCAAAGCACGTGGTTTCTCTGGTCCTCCCCAGAATTAATCTTTGGGAGGTGAAGGAGGATGGAGAGATACAAAATATGCCTGTGTTACCAGATGTAAACACAATCATGGACAGCAGTTGATAGGCCAAGTAGAGTCACCAGCTCATTGCCCCACAAGACAGTGTTGCCTGGAGGAATCCTTGGTCCTTGACTGACCAGGAAACTGTTCAGATCCCAGGCTCCCCACCATGCTGGGCTGCCAGCCAGCCTACGGAAAGGATTTCGTATCAGTATCTCCAACATGATATACTGCAAAACTCTCCTGCCTCCTAAAGCCTCAAGTTTTTACTTCATGTACCAGATCAGGATTTAAAAATACAGACAAAGCATGCTTTGGGGTATGTCTCATCAACCCAAACAGAAATTCCATTCTCTGCAGCCCTCCAGGTCTAACTGACAAGAAATCCATGGTCAGCTTGTACTGTTTTCAAAAATCACAATACTCTAGTCATATAATGCATGTTTATAAAAAGAATAATATATATCATTGAGGTGGGGGGGTCCTGGAGAGCCTGGGGAACTTAAACTATCTCAGATTAACTTCAAGGCTCATAATCCCTGCCCACTTGTCCTGCACATTCATTCTATTTCTTCAAGGCAAAGGAAAAACCAATCCTCTCTGTACAGTACAACAGAAGTTACCTGGCACAGCTATAGTAACCAGGTATCCCCAGGGCAGCAGGATTCCCCATGAGAGCAGATGCAGAGGAGATAATCTTTCACTCTGGAGTGCCAAATAACCTGCTTTGGACACCCAGAATGAGCATTCAAACTCCTCAATAACCCATGTTTGAAAGAGAAAACTCTGGCTATTTTATCTTATACCTGGTACAGAAATGCAGGCTTTTCATTACTGTCACAGAAATGTTCTGCTAAAGAAAAAGGACACCCCACAGATCAAAGTTTTTTTTCCCTTTCAAAAAGGAAAAAAAAAAAAAAGAAGACTGAGGCAACTATAGCCCAGTCAGTCTCACTTCTGTGCCTGGCAAGATGGTGGAGTAGATCCTCCTGAAGTCTCTGCTAAGGCGTATAGAAAATGAGGAGGTGATTGGTGGTAATGAACTTCACCAAGGGCAAATCATGCCTGACAAATCTGGTGGCCTTCTATGACGGAGTTATAGCGTCAGTGGATACGGGAAAGTGAAGGGAGGTCATCTACCTGAACTTGTGCAAAGTGTTCGACACTGTCCCACAAGACATCCTAAATCGGAGACACGTTGATGGATGAGCTACTCAGTGGAATGCATTCACGGTCTGACTGTACTTATCTAGAACACTCATGGGAAGGAAACTAAGTCTAAATTCTGCAGCTGTTCAGACCCTGGGGACAATCCTCTGAAGTCTCAAGTCACTGGCAAAAAGAAGGGAACAACTTGCTGGTGGAAATGTTGGGTGGAAAAAAAAATATGAAAAAAAAGAAATATATCTGTTCCTTCAACTTCTGCTTTTCTGAAGCAAAGCAAAGAAACTTTGTTTATTATGAGTAGTCTTTCTAACTTGCTTTAGAAGTGACAGGTATAAAATCACAGCAGAGCCTGGTGGGAAATGGGATGGAAGTAAGATGGAAAAAGTGAAAAGGTAGAAGAGCAAGTACAACATAACAAACTCATCAATCACATCATGTTTCTCCCAACATCTCCCTACATTTCGGTTCTTGCTGAACAAGTTCCAAGCAACTAATACATTAAAAAAAAAAATCAAAACTAAGCTTGGGAGGTAGCACATCAGAATATGAAATGTTATGTATTACCCTAATTTATACCCAACTGTATAAGTACAGCAAAGTACAGACACACAAGGTGGCCTACAAGGAGAAAGTTAATAATTTATGAGAGTTTAAAACCACTTTTCCAATATGACTACTTAAATTACTTTATGCAAACCACTAAAATCAATTTCCACAGAAAACAGAAGATTTCTGCTAGTAATACCATTAAATGACATCTAAGTGCCCTTATAGTATTGATCAGAAGCCCATCGATGGAAAGTATAGTGCTAAGACTCTATCATAAGCTCTAGAATGACTTCACATTCACGGACAAGATACTCCTAGTTCCTGTTTCGTTTCCTGCCATCTCTTAAGAAATACAAAGCATTATAGATGTAATACGTTTCTGTAAAAGTTCGTGTCAGCCTGTAATACAACTCGATCGTATATAAACCTCAAACCTGGATTCTAACTCCTCCAGTGCAATTTGTGCAAGTGCATAGCAGTTCTGCACCATACAGAAAGTACACCAACAAAATGCTCTTAACATCCAAACTCTGAAACAAAAAGAAAGGATAGAATTGTTCAGCCTCACTAGTGCATATTAAAATTGTTCCTCATCTTGAAATGTCACAGGGTATCCAGCATGTGGCCAACAGCAGATCACGAATTCCAGTGCTCTTCCACTGAGGTGCAATCACTACACACAGAACAGCCTAGCTATCACTCAGATCCTCTCGTTTGCGGACAGCATCAGGTCATACAAAGTCTTACTGGTCTGCAACCTTCTGGATACCTCAGCCAGGAAAAATACAGCTCCAAGAAGACCTATTCTTGACCCAGCTGCAACTACTTTTCTATCCACTCAGGCAAAAGGAAGGCTTTAACCTGAATCCTGAGCCAAAGACTTCCAGGCTGAAAGACGAATGAGAGAAATACAGCTACGTCAAATGCCAAAATGACAGCTGCTGTCTTGGGCAGCCTTAAAAAAGAACAACCTACTAAAACTTTTCCTAGGCTTCTGTCTAAATATTATTTTGCCCACGCGTCTCCTTCCCCATCACATCAGAGAAACTCACACTTGGCAGGACTTAATAAAACACACCAGAGAGACTGCGAAACAGGGCTGTAGGACTGACAGTAGTGTGGAGCTCATCAGCTTCCAAGTAGGAAAGAGTACACAAAAACAAGGATACAAACACTCTCACAACGGCCTTCAAAGATTGAGCAAAAGGAATTTAAGTTGAGGCCACTAGTTTTCAGTTCAAACATACTCTGCCATTTTAAGCATATGCACAAGGAGCCTGGAAGCAAACCTCTTCATGAAATGCTCACAAGGGTAGTCACATGAGGTTTTTGACAAAGACTGCTCTCAACATAAAGCAAAAAAATATTGCTGATACAAATTAAAATAGTTTCTGAAAAAGAAACAGGAACATCTTCCATGGAATCTGTTTCCAGCTCAAAAGTATTTCCTTATCTAATGCTTCTAAGGTTCACTCTGACACCAAAAACCTTTGTTCTAGAGAGGCAGGTATGGTGATCACATCTGCATACACCCCATGATTATTCTGTCCAGGTTAATTAAGTGTCTAGACCACACCCTCTCTGAGTAAAGTTAACAACTTTGTGATTCAACTTTTCCAAGTACTGACATCTTTTCAATTACTTATTACTCAGTAATCAAAAAGAGCACTTTTATTTGCTTGGAACCTTTCTGTTCTAGTAGAAAAGTTTCCTTCAACTCCAATACGCAGCGTGCACTTGAACGCACTCCATCTCTGCTTTTTCATCTTAGGGACAATGGCTACCAATTAATTGTCAGCTGTGTCCAAACGGACATTCTTCCTCTGAGCACTATATATCAGTTGGTGTTAAAAAGCAAATTTAAATACACATACCATATGAAAGTTCTGAACTCAGGTAACAAAACAAAATTAAATGATGTCTCAACATACCATATGACAAGAGAGAAAAGAAAATCAAATACTTAGGTATCAAAATTTTAATTGAGGGTAATGCAAGGGAATAATCTGTACATCTATATTTGACCTCACCATATTCAGGAACGTTTTTCTCCACCCTACAGATTTCTGTGACAGGACGTAAGTCCTTATCTATAAGATCTCAAGGACTCTTTGTGATAGGAACTACACAGTTAATTCCATACCATTTCAAATTAGGAATATATGATGCTTCTACTAGAAAATGAAACTGTCTAAGAGCTTTCCACTACAATTAAGTGTTGTTTGGACTAGCATTTTTTATACTGTTAAGAGAAAATGATACGCTTTTATATAGGATATGACATGCTTTTATTGCTGCAGAGGAAATCAATGTCCATCTCCTTTTATCAAGATTAAGAATTAAGCAAACACAGTGACATCCCACACCACTTCTGAACTTGAAGAGTAATTGATACAGCTATGGGCCTTGCCTGGATATTCACAGGCTACCAGGAAGCTTGCAACATGTTTTTGTGTAGCATAATAAATTCTCTTAAGTTCATGAGCTAGGGGGTGCCAACCCTTCTCTTTAACCCTGAGGTTCAAGGGACTATCACTTTGGGGAAGAAAAGAAGGAAACCTTGATGCCATGCCAAGATTATCAGCAAGCAGTTTACACCTCATTTGGCTTCTAAATCATGCCACGTGGCTGCTACAGTTCAAGCAACTGCCTTCCTGAAACAGCGCAGGTATGGGTCAACACAGTGGGACACTAGAGACGTTCTTGGTGAAGGTGGTCAGGGTTATCCAGCAAGTGCCTAAAATCACAAAATCATAGAAGTTGTGAGGAGGGACTTCTTCAACTACAGCAGGTTGCTAAGAGTCCCATTCAACTTGACCTTGAATATTTCTAGGGATCAGGCTTCTACTGCCGCTCTCGGCAATCTGTGTCAGTTTTTCAGCAACCTCATCACAACAAATTTCTTCCATATATCTAGTCCAAATCTACCCTCTTTTAGCTTAAAACCATTACTCCTTGTGCTATGGCAACAGGCTTGGCTAAAAAGATCAACTTGGGGTCCAACTGTTGTTCAAACGCCCTATGAAAAACCCTCACAACAGCATAGCCTCTTTATCATGGACAAATGAAAGGAGAAGAGAGAAAGAACTTTTTCAAACTTGTTTTTATAAAATATACTATAAAAGAGGAAAAATATTTGGCATATATTTGGGAAGTCGAGTTCATGATACAGATTTGACACCAGGTCTTCATTGACAGTCTGTTGCAAGAAGCAATAAAAGTTCAGTAAGCATTCATTGCAGCGTTTTTTAACCCATGTTGATATTAAAATGTCCAATACTTGCATCTTCCACCAAGGAATGATTTTCCAAAATTAGAGTCTGATTTTTTCCCCCTATACTCTCCAGAACTCCAGCTCAATTCAACCACATCAAATTCTCCTTCCCAGCTGGCCAAGCTCTTTCCCATTTCTTAAAATGTGTATGAGTCATTTGCAACAAAATTCCTAAAAGTTAATTCTCTGAAGTAGTGACACAAAAATCCATCAGACATTTCTGACAGCTGAATGACACTGGGAGATTTATTATTCCAAGGCAAGCGAAGCAGTAACCAAACCTTGTTGGTCTTCTGCACTTCACTGGAGCTTCCCATTGCTTCTTGAGCAGGGAACATAGGTAGGGTGAGAAAATAAACAAAAAAGAGGTTGTGTCTCAGTACATGAGTCCTTCAGCTGCAGAAAAATGAGATGCTAATGTTGTATATTCAAAGTATGAAGTGTCCAGTACAGAACAGATTGTCAGAAGAGGGATAAGAAAACTTAGCCTAACTCGAGTATCCTTTTTTCCTCTCTTCTAACTTCATTTCTTAGGGAACTGACCCAAATAACCACCTGCACACAGCTGAATCCAGCAACCAGAGGAAGAGACTCAGGTCAGCAGGTAAGGACAACACCTGCTTGTCCAAGTAGAGACCTCTGCAAGTACCACAATCTTCCCATTCACTATCACAACCTGTGAACACAGCAGCTACCCACATTCTGAAGTACAAAAGCTTCAGGAGAAGGTGATGACCTAAACAAGCATTCTTCCATTCTAGACAGCAACAAAAGCAGACAAGAAAGTTTCATAAGTAGGCTATCAACCCTTCTTAAAGTGGAGATGTCTAGAAACCATTACAGCAATGCACTAAAATAATGAGTTAAAACAGGCATAGCAAATGCCTAACTTCACCAAACCCACTTTTAATATACTCTTCATTTCCATTTAGTTTTTAAAGAACAGTTATATAGAAAACATATGGAGAGTCCTACGGCAAATCTAAGGGGTAAAAACCTCCTAATTTTAATTCCAAATTAACAAGCGAAAATCAAACACATTTCACACCCAAAGATGCTTTGTTTCCACTATTTTGGTTTTTGCTGTGTGTTTTGGAGGTGCTTGGGAGGTGGTGGTAGTGGTGTGTTTGGTTTTTGTTTTGTTTAGGTTAGGGTTTTTTTTACACATATCTCAGAGCAGGCAAATACTTGTGGGAATGTAGGGGAGAGGGCTTTTGAATTTGAAAAAGTTGCTGAGACCAGATTCTACCAGTGAAACAAATCATATCCCCTGCAAACCATAAAAACCCAAACTTGTTCAAAAGACTGATCCATGAAACCTTGTTTTGAAACATCATGACCTGGATTCAGTCTGGAATACTAAAATCGGGTGATAGTGATTAACAATAGTGGAAAAAAAAATCTTAGGACAGCCTTAAAAGTGAATTTATCAAGAAGGATCTGAAGCTGGATGCAGTCATGGCACACTTGTGACTCCATGGGCCTCAACTTGACCCTGGGATGGAAACCCTTCTTTCAGAAGTAAAAGTTTCCATGAAACATCTGCTGAAAAAATTTCTCTGACAGTTTGACTTAGTATCAAATGACATACACTGTGATTAACTTTAACAATTGCCATCTTCTTACAGGTGAAATCCAGGAGATTAAAAAAACCAAAACAACAACAACAACAAACCTCACTTCTGTAATACACTGAATATTAACATACTAGAAGGAATTATCAGAAGAAAAACCTCACCAGTGTTTCCTTTCACATCGGTCCTTTTCATAAATAAATAATAAATAATCTGAAAGTGGAACAGGGAGATTAAGAAAATAAACTTTCCACACATTCTATAAATTATTATCATTTGGGTTTTGCACTGTTATGTTTTTTAAGCAAATGCCAAGTTCAATATTTACTTCAACAGAGTCCTCATGAAAAATGACATCTCCCATACGGCATATTTCACTTGCACAGCAGACCAGGATTAATGCAACTTGGATGACCATGTCAGGGAGGACAAGACTGTCCAGAAAGAACAGTACAATCCAGTATTTTCAAAACGTAATTGTTATAGCTCCACAAGGAAAACTCTTTGCAGCTAAACAGAGCAACAACACTGAATGGCAAACAGATTTGAGGGCTGACAGTGACACTCAGACAAAACAAATTCTCCTGCATAACAAGGACAGTTAGATTTTATGTCCAAACAATAAAAAATTAGATAAAATCCATGTGTTGGGGCAGGTAAAAAATGGGGATCGGCAAAAGAACTACACTGACATCCATGACTGATGCAAGCAGAAATATGAGGAAATTTAAATGCAGGATTTCTACCAAGAAAAAGCAAAGAAACAAATACCGTTTTGAACAATTAATTAAATTGAGAGGAAATTCAAAAAAGAAGTGATCACAAACATTTACAACTCTGACACTGTGAATTAAATGAATATTATCCAGCTGGGTATGTATCATTCCTGTAAAGGCCCCTGCAGAGATACCTGCATCATCTGACTCATCATTCCTTTTCCTACGCTATAATGACCAATCACCAGCATATTGAAACAATAGTAGATGTTAATTCTTCGTAATAGCATTTCTCATTATCTACACGTCCCTTTATCATGGCTTCTAAGACTTAGAGAAATATTTCTTATTATTTCACTGGCAACTTTCTATCTATGAGAGATCTTTTTCCACCTAAATTATACCTCTCAAGATGAAAAGTATGTGAGGTAGACAAAATCTGTAGCAAAGCCTAACAGCATTATCATCTAGACAAGGCAAATTTAAGAAAAATGAATGACTAATTTTTCCCTATCCAGTTCCTGTAACTCAAGCTACATATTGTTCTAACTTTCCTATCTCACAGGTTTCCACAACATAAAGGGACTTGCAAAGCTTTTTAGGATACAAAGAAGTGAATTGGCTCCCCTCCACAGTTCTACATAATGTGTTCCCATAAATGTGCTTTTCAGACAGCAAGGCCTGTAATGCACATGATCCTGATTTTACAGCCACATTTCACCTGACTCGTGTAGGACTGCTTAAAGTATTTGTAGAGTCTTTTACTACTACTACTTTAGTAAAGTTTCTCATCTCCTTCCTCCCTTTTATTTATTTGCCTTTCCGTCATCCTTTCTCAAGTGAATAATCCACTTTTTCTCCTCCATTTAGCTTCTTAATAGCTTAGGTGCATCTTATTATCTTTTTTAAAGTTGATTTATCTTTCACATCCTTTAAAAGAAATCTTTAAAGCATGAAGTCTTCTGGGAGAAAAAGTCATAGGGCATCTGAAAGCAAGTGCTTCCTTCATTAATGAGCAAAATAAATAAATTTTAATTATTACTGTAATTGAAGTCCCATCCTCTGATTTTTTGGCTTTGAAATCCTACGCTTGTAACATCCTTTTAATGTAATGATTCTATTCTCTGGACACAATACACAAGCAAAATCTTAAGCTGCAGCAATCAACAGAAGCCAAATACAGCCCCTTCGCTAGGCAGACAAGCTTTAGGATTTTCCCAGTAAGATGTAATTGCTGTAAAAAAAATTGGTGGTGCACAGAGTTCTTTACTACTACTACACAGTATGATTTTCTGAGAGCACCGATATCAATCAGTCACTTCATCATTGCAAGGCTTCTAGGTAATGAGACAAGTAAGAACATCTAGGAATACCCGAAGAATGCAAACAACTGCTCTTCAAAGACAGACTATCTACTGCTGCTCATCATAGGGACTTTTTGAAGGAAATGTAACTTTGTTGTTGTGCAGCCATAAAAGCCTCAGTGATGACTAACACAATTAATGTAAGCATTACCACAAGCCACCACCATACTACACCATGTCCATTAGTGATACATTTGTGTTATTATCCCAAGAAAGAAACAAGGCTGTGTGTGCTTACTCACCCTTACAAGGCTGGGAGCAACACATGAGCATGGTATCTTGACATTCTTGAGGCACTTCTCATGAGACATGAAGTTGCAAACTGGAGAAATAAAATAAGAACCATGAGCAAGCCTTTACAAACGAGGGACTTTGTAAAAAACAAACAAGCAAATCATCATATGGAGTGAAATAAAATTAGGAACACACCTTTTTAACCACATGTGTGTGAGAACACACATGACTGTCACACTTCTTGCAGTGCATGAACTCCAGCTCGTTTTGTTATTACGACGGAAAAGGAAGGAGAGTTTATCCCAGTGCAACAGGCTTACACCAAGTCATGCCCTCCCACACTCTCTCTCCATAAGCACCAAAATAAGCTCTCAAATTTCAAAAGATATTTTAAACAGTCTGAACTCCAAAATACCTCTTTGATGTAGCGAAACAGATGAACATGTTTGAAAGTGAATTATTCTACTAGCTAGTGTATGTGACAGGAATAAATGGGAGAAAACACAGTATTGTTACACACTGAGTGCAACGGACGAGGGAGATGAAATTAAAGGTCACCAGTTGCATGCAACTTTGAAAGTCAAGAGCAACTAATTGTTTCTTTTACTGTGAAAGCAACAGGCTTAGAATTCCACCCGAGCTCTACAAAGCATGCTTTCAAGCAAGACAGTGTTTGAAAAAATCATTTCTCATGGGGGTGATATTTTCCAAAGCTTCTTACCATGGATTTACATGATGTTAAGCTGTGCAAAGAAAACAAGTAATTCTTTATTTCATTCCCCCAGCATTGCATTAATCAGGAACTAATAAGCCATGGAGCTATGCCTTTACAGTCCTCCTTTTTTCCAGAATTACTCTCTACAAGTTTAAGTGAGGAGCTTTACACAGATGTTCAGGCCTTTACTTCTCACGTGGAAGCAAAGACCTCTCCTAGTGCCTGAGCAGAAGATCGCTTGCTAGTGGCAACTGTTGTCATACATGGGAGGTTTCTGCACGTCCTCGCTTTCCACAGTATGCTGTTCTGCCTCCTAAGTTTCGCCAGGAACTGAAAAAACCTCCACGAGCTTCAAGCTTCCTATCTGTAGCCCACTGCTGTTGCTGACTGTATGTGCTAGTGCCATCAAAAGCCACCCATTTTCCTCTCCTCCCCTTTTCCAGCTCACTGACTTCTGATTTCACAACTCTGCTTCTCCCACGTGAATTGAAGTATTAAAATCCAGGTCCATTTCTCTATGTGACTTGCTGCCCGTCCATGCAAAGTAACCTTTCATTTTGGTGGCACAAAGAGAAGGATGACCCCTTCCACACTGCTGCTCATCTTAATGTGAGCAGTGGGCAGACGTTTGTTTTACATTGGTCTGCAAGTCAGAAAAAGAAGAGGCACTGCAAGTCACTACAGCGTACAAACATGTTATTCATCATCCAGGGTTGAACACAGAGTGATTACTGCACTGCTGAAAGGAATTTGGAACAGGGACGATCCAAACCTTCTGCTGGGTGCTATGAAGTGTTATGTGTATCTGTACCGTTGACAGCGTTCCTGACTAAACCAGGCAGATAAGAAGTGGAAACAGTCAACAAAGGGATGACAAAGTGGATTCTCTGAGCTGAAAAGGCAGATGCCCACATAGAACACAGGTACAACCCCACACAGAGAACTGGTGAATTCTTGTATCACAACATGGAAAGCATCAGTAACTGAAAAAATTCAGTGAAATGACACCTGTTGCCCCTCAATTTTCTGTTTCAGAAGCAAGCAAACTAGAAACAAAAGAACAGACAATGTCCTGCATACTGCTCACAGAAATCGTACAATCTGCAAGAAGCGGCAGGAAACTGAAGCCTGCAAGACCAGTTTCTCTAAGCAGCTACTACCTTTATTTTAATCACATGCACAAGAACTCAATACAGCAATCAACAAAGCCCTACACAAACACCTCAGGGAATTCAGAGAAGGCATCTCCAAATCAGTCAATAGAAATGAGCCTCCTTCCATAGCCATAGACCTTCAGAGATGTTCCATGTTTATTCAGACATGTCACTACACGACACCACTCCATTTCCTCGTGCGGCGGCATAAGTAGCAAAACATGGTCCTGCACGAAGACAAAATCTCATGGTTCAGCTGAGGAAACATCTCACGGCACAGAAAAATATACTGAAGAAGAACTCAAACCAGCAACTTCAGGTAAGCACTAAAATCAGCAGATGAATGAAGGTTTCAGACACATAGTAAAATAGGAAGGTGCATAAAGGTTTTGTTTGACTGAGTGTACACAGAAAAAGGCAACACAAAAATAATGAATTTCCTAGGATTTCATGGGAAATACTAAAGTACTTGCACAGCATCAAATTAAGGAGTACCTGGAGACAAACAGCAGGAAATCAGCAGCATCCAAATAGAGATTGTAATATTCTCCCTGAAAGATTTTCACACATTTTTGAGGCGGTACTCTCAGACCCCTCCTGTGCTTGTCACATGCCTCAAATTCAGCAGGGAGGATGTGTTCTGGCCACATGTCTTTTTTGGGTCCCATGGAATTCCTCAGGGGGTGAGCTAACTCTTACAAGTCACCGTTTATTTTTTGCTTTCCACATTCCCCAAAGAAAGAAAGAAAAAAAATAATAATATGGCAGCAAGCCCAACCGAAGAATGAACAACACTGGGGGGGAGGAGGGGAGAAGGGGGAGAGAGGGATCCTAAATTTGTATCATCAGTCCCAGAGAGGCAACACAATTAACCCTGAAATTCTGACAGCCAGGATAGGTTTGTTGTTTTTTAAGGAGTGATCTTTCACCAGGAAAAACAAGCCAGAAAACATTGTGTGAAGTTTCAGGAGCTAAAATGCAAAATTTTGAGGAAAAGGCATTTAAAGGAAAAGGAAGAGGACAGGCTGTTCTATTTATAGGAAGAGGATTTCTTCATGAATACAAACTCAGTGACGAGCTACCAGCAGGCATGTCTATGGATTTGTCAAAATAAAGCAATTTCAATTCCAGCTTTCAGAGTACTGTATTGAGAACTGAACGGTTTCAGTCAGGCTTGAAAGGCTGGAGTCCCAGTGAATCCTTTAGCTAAGTGTTTTAAGCACTGCCAAAAGTACCCGACACCATAGATGAAGGAAGAGACAAACACTTGAGGTGTATTTGAAGAAAACAGCACCTGCAACCTTCAAACTACACTTTGAATACAAGGCATCTATATCCAGGTGCTTAAGCTGCATGAACCTTCGTGCACCTATTTAAGCTGCATACAGCTATACAATTTAGAGGGAAGATGAACAGACATGGTTTCAAGAGACATTAACAGAATCCACAAAATCATTTACTTGCAGGTTTGAGGGACTTCATGTGGTCTCTCTGAGCACCTAACTATACGTTCAGGCGTACAGCTGTAGCCACATTTGACAACCTTCCCTTGCTCCCTCCTCTACTCAATAATAAATTCATTCATATGAAAAATTAGATATTCCCAACGCAGAACAAGAAGCCAGGTGGCCATCAGGCACCACAGGGCTGCTCCCTGTCCACATCAAGCACAAGACATGGCTCTACAGCCACTGCTTCTCTTCCAAGGGCCACTTTCCCTATTGCATTTTGTTTGACTTGGTGATTTAATAAAGGCAACAGTCAACGTGTCCGTACAGCAACATCCAGCAAACATACAAACATCAGCACTCCAACGTGTATGGCAAGAAAACAGTAAACTTCTCTCTCCACCCCTCCGTAGGAAGGTGGGAGATACAAGCTGGTCATTGTGGTGTAACTCACCAACTGTGTTAAGACTTGCTGGCAAAGTATAGGCTATTTACACTCCCCAACATGCCACACTTTTTCCACATAACCATTTTTCTCCCTGTTCTCAAGACAGACTGCAAAGCAGATTCCAAAAGTGGGAAGAAGAAAAAGGTGGATTATGTCCTGTACAGACTCTAGCAATGTAGGAGTGACCCATGCAAACGATGGCTGGGTGAGAATTACTTAGGAAGAAACAAATTTAACACACAGTCTTCTTCCACTTTTGAAAAGACCACCCAGTCTTGAAGAAAATCCGAGAAGGTCCTGAAAATCACTTTTGTTTCCTTTTTGAGGAGATGTTCACTGGTATTTCAGGTTTGTTGTTTTTCAAACACATATTTATTTGCAAATTGATATTTTAACATGCTAGTCTTCATTTATTTATTTTAACATTAATTCTCTATATAAATCTAATTTTACATTTGCTAAACACTTTTAAAAGCAGAGCTAGCAAATTGCTTTCCAAGGAGGACCAAAGACTGTCAACACAAAGACCAAAATGGATTTTATTCTCTTCTGGTAGTGTGATCAGATTAACACAAAACTCACTGTAGACGTGTGTTCTTAATCCAGGAGCACCTCTCTAATTTCAGTAGGCATTCACTTTTGAGTTTAACAAAAGCACCTGCAAACTAAATTGTAATTCCTCCTTCATTCCTCTGTTGTCTAGCTTTGTTCTCCTGCCAGTTGCCTCCTGCTCCTCTCCCTCTGGTTCTTTTATCTCATTTAACTTGCACCAGTACCACATGCAGCAGAAACACTCTCTCCTCCTAACAATTCCCTCCTGTAGTCTTCACTGCAGGGTGCCATGACCCACAGGTTTTGCAGGACAACATCTGGAGCCATCGCCCTTCTTGTTGCCACAGGTCACATTTGAGGGCTCTCAAAAAGAGAGAGCTTCTGCACCTAAAGGCAGAGGGAAGTTCCCGTGGCCGAGTGCTGTGCCCACGCACACCCTGCAAGCACTGGCGCACGGCAGACCCACAGCAAACTTCAGTGACTCCCAAGAAACACCAAAGTGTTTTGGCCAACATGTAGCTCTGTCACAAAGCCAGCACTGGGAAAATGTCATAGCCTGACGTGAAGTGAGAAAACCCCAACGCCTCAAAAGTGTCTGGATGACTTAGCAAATAATAATTTCATTTTGTTCAGCATTATCTGTGAGTGGCATAATGCACTCACTTCCATTTGGCTCACCTGCGCAAATTGCAACTCCCAGCAAGCATCTGCCAAAGTTTCTTCTCAACTTTTAACAAAGGTTGTAGATTACTGAATGACTTGGTTGACTAAAGGGATTATTCTTGGTTTTAAAACAAACCATTAGCTCAGCCAGAAAAGCCTAGTAACTCAAGAGTTGTTTTCCCAGCTATGAGTGCACAATAAATTTTTCATTTCTGGAAAAATTTAAGTGCAATGCATTAAAGAATATGCTTGGCTCGTTAATGTGAATATAAATAAAACCAAATGAAAAGCAGTAATTCTTTGGGGTATCTTGTTAAATATAGACTTGGAAGAACTCCCTGTGTTGGAGAGTTTACTGGACTGGATGGCCTGATATATGTAGGAGTATTATATAAATGAAAACTTTCTACAGTCCTCTACAAAAAGCCCTATAAATTTACATAGATTATATGAAAGGATTGCCAGGGGGATTGGGGGAAAAAAACAACAAAAAAAACAAACAGAAAAGAAAGTAAAGTGCTTTCTTGACAATCTAATGCTGCTTGAAACTCACATGGACTCGCCAGCAGCTCGTCTTCTGCATAGACAGTACGTGCACACCGAGATGAAACAATGGTAGAGGTGGCTTTTGTGCCATTCCTCCCCATTCCTTCCATAACAATGCCTGGTATTCAATTTGCCTTTTATTGACAATTACATCCTAGGCACATATTTCATTAAAACTCTAACTTCATTTCTTGCCTGATCTGCAAAAGCTGACTCAAGGCTCATCAGCATGTAGAACTATTTCCCCCCTTCAATATACATCACTTTACATTCATCGACCTCAAGCAATAAAATAGTAGATGAAAATCAGTTTGCTTAAAAGATTCTTCTGCAGTTCTCAGCAGCTGATGTCCAAAGTGACCTCTGAGCTCACTACTGGCTTTTATAGAGTGGGCAGTGGGCTACTAACAACAGGGTAGCATACGCCCTATTAAGACATCACTGCCACGAACCCACCTGCTACCCTGTTCAAGTTCATTGCGTCCCTCCGTCGCTTTTGTTTGCCACCCAAACACAGGCCTGCAGCCAGTGTGGTTTTATTTCACCATTTCACAGGTTGTGAATGCCAATCTTCGATTCTGGAGGGAACCTTCCATTCGCAGTACCCTTGGTTGTAACCATCTTCTGCTAAGATGTCCAGATAAACAAGACAAAGACAAAGCTGTGGTTATGGCTAGCAACTGACTCTGGCACTGGACCATCCTTTGGGTGCCCAAGGGAATGTTGCCTACATTTTCTTGCATGCATGGAAATTGTACAGGACTTTTGAGAAATATGCACAAAGTCCTCATTGGGTATCAAAAGCCCAATTTATGGGCTGATACCCTGAACTAGAATGTGTCCCTGTACTCATATGTATTTTAGGCTTAAAAATTTGAAATACTCCATTCTAAAATCAAACACATTTATAAACAGCTTCCTGGACTAGATGCAGGTGGTACAATTATGTTCTCTCCACCATCAGCTTTATGGGAACGTCTACTCTTCATCATAAATCCCCACACCCTGAGATTCTCTCTCCTTTTCCAAATTACAACCTTCAACTCATCACTGCATTCTATACATTAAATAAAACTCATTTGTAATCAAGTTTTTTCTTTTTCCATCTGAACAAATCCCAGCAGCTACAAGAAGAAATGTTTTCTGCATTTGAAACACTTGAATGCAGGCAAGTCTCTGAAAAAAAAAGGACCATGCCCCTTAACACTTCCAAGCACGTGTTTCCAGACTTAGCCATGGAAGACTGCCACAGGTCACAACTGCCCCAAAGTCTGATTGCCTCAAGAGAGGAACAACTGTTTGTAGAGAAGGGGTACAGAAAAAAGTCCATTTCCTACAGGTGGCAAAAAGATAGTATCACAGACACGGACCAAGTGATAACTTTGGTCAAAGCTCACTCTGCTAGTGCCTGGATCCACGAACCAGCTGTCTCCTCACAGCAAATTTCAGGGTCATGGGCACCGGGAATACAACTCTGCTGCTGTTTCTCCAGAGAACAGTTGGGGTTAGGTTGACTCCTTGGGAAAGTGACAGCACAGGCATTTTTCACACTAACATACATGGTGCAACAGATCGCTGACCCCAGCAAGAAATCAGAGCCATCAAGTCTAGCAGCAGTCTCAGGGTAGCACAAAGGATGTGCAGTGCAGTTTCAAGCCTTGTGCTTCATGGCAAAGGTGATTATGCTTTAAATGCAACAGCTACCACAGAAGGAATAATGGCTCGAGCCATTTACTTCAGAAGAGTAATTTACTCCAGCAGGGTGAATTTGTCAATTCATTTTCAATACTTCCAGTAATTTTAATTTTCATTTATGTAATCTCTCCAGGAGAGAGCATTACTGCTGAGAGTGCAGTACATCTAACGACACAGTCTGAAGCGTTAAGGTCAGATGCTCACATGCTGTAAACCAGCAGGACTCCTTTCAGCTTGCTAAAGCACAACAATTTACAGAAGTCAAGATTCTTTTACTTCAAGTCAATACACCAGATTATAAATTAGACAATGTAACGTACATCTTGTTTTTATCAAGATGAAAGAATGAATTAGGGGTAAATTATACTCAGAAACGTTCCCAGGCTTCCTGTAAATTTTAGTGATGAGAAGAGATATCCATCAGTATTTCCAGCAACACAAATATTTCTTTTAAACAGACACAATTATTACAAACCTTTATTCTGTACCTCGCCAACTTATAGAAGGCATCAACAATTCACAACGAGTACTTGAATTTGCCTGTGCTACACCAAGACATTACTGCAATCTATTCTGCAATTAGAGGCATTTCCTCTCCCTGAAGTCAGAGCTATTCTTCAAAATACAAATGTGCCTCAGAATTACAATGTTCTCCTGCGCCAAATGCCATGCCTGAGAATGCTACAAATTCAACAATTAACAGAAGTCTGGGCACAAATGACTCTGGGAATTCAGAGGTCTCACATGATTTGCTGCTGAAAAGACACTTGCTGGGAAGGAAGAGAAGAGGACATTCCTGAGCCCAAACAGTGAGGGAAGCTCTGGGATTTCCAGCCTTTTCTTCTCAGATCTGCAAACAAAACTCATTCCAAGCAGAAAGATGGAAGAGTAGCAGCAACTCTGCTCCGCTGACGTCAAACATTCATACATCATAGTTTAGACAGCATGTCATTTCTGTGCCACATGCCTATACTGTCAAAATCATGTCAACAAAAATATTTACTCCTTTGGGCATGCATTTCAGTATGTTCCAGAGGCAACTGTAACGAAAGTACGTAGCTAACATAGTAATTTTTACCGAAAACTGGTCAGCCAGAGACCTCCAGAGTTCAGGTAGCCTGTCCTTTTCTGCTCCTAACAAGTGTCAGCCAAACCTGCTCTTAAAACCCATTCAGGAGAGACAGACAACCCACAGCCTCTCCACACAGCCAACTCTACATCCCCCAAAGTCCTTCTAGATAGGAGGTGCTTGATGCCCAAACCAAACCTCTCTCATTACAAATTACGTCCAGCATTTCTTGCCTGGTGTACTATAGCCATGAGGAATCGTTCAGTTTCCTTTCTATTTGCAAGTGTTTCTGCAGCTAGATACCTTATGGAGGCAAGGTGCTCGTTATTTTAACAGGTCAAAGAGGCTTATTTTGGGCACAGTGCAAAAATCACATAAATTGGCAAAGCTTACCTAGTCTTTTGAGTCGTTATTTTACCCCTCCCCTTACAAAAAAATAAAGAGAAAAAAGAGTGTTCAAGTGAACAAACAGGTCCTTTTTTGAAGAGCTTGTCAATCACTGCTAGAATAAGAGAAAACAAGATGCTCTCTTACTACCCCTCTTATTAAGAAAGGGATCACCAATCCTTGTTCAATCCAGCCACTTTCTCAGGGCTGAAACATAGCAGGGCTCTCTGTCTTCTGGTGGATCACCAAACCAAACTGCTGCAGTGCAGGACATGGAAAAGTTTCCAAAAATCCCATTTTGTTTGCCACCATTTGTAGAGATGTCTTCACTTCCACCTTGGTTCTGCCAGGGCTCACCTTCACGAAGCAGCAGTGCTGGTTTATAAAGAGGCTGGCTATGGGTGCTTGGGGAAGGAAGATGGGTACAGAAGAGCTGAACAAGGAAGAATGAGCTTGCTCGAATTTGTTTAACAAAAGTACACCCATGTAGACAATGACAAGGCTACCCAGTGCAGGAGGCACAGCTACTGCAGCGTATTTCAAAGACAGAAGGAGGAAGGATAACTGCCTCTAGATGAACAAAGCAAAACAAACAAGAAATCTAGTAAAGCCAGAGAGTATACCAAAGCTTCAAAGCTGTTATGCAAGACAACAATAACAGTCTCTATGTTCCAAACAATGAATCAGTGGGACTTAAAGGGCACATCAAAACCAAGACAATTCAGGCCAAGTCCATCTAACTATTGAAACAAAGTTTTATTTTGGTCAAAACCAAGCAGCTTATTTCCTCCTCTCTTCCTGCTCTTCCGTTGCATGTGCCTAATATGACAGAAGCCAAAATACAGGCTTAATCTTAGAGCAGCTCTGTCTTTTAGGGGCTTTTTTCACTCGCTTGTGAAGTTGTCCTCGGTCCTGCATGGAGGCTATTTGATTCAGCAGGACTGCCTTCGCATTCATTGAAGAGAGTCATTGATAATTAGAAGACAATAGCTTTGAGGAAATGCCCACATGCTAAGTAGATGTGGATGCAAGAAAAATACTTTTTATTTTTAAATATATAAATGTTTTTGAATTATTATTTAAGACTATTATCGGACTGCTTATGCAGACGGGACCATCCAAGCTGATGGAGAAGAGATCTGTTTTCATGAATAACTTAAAAGCAATGCTCCGTTTTCATTGTAAGTCTGTGGGGCTTAACTTTCACATTTGTTACACAGCTTTGGGCTCCTTTTCCATTGTAGCAGCTTGCCAACACAGACACATTTAGCTTTTTTGTTTAGGACTGTGACCACAGGCCAGCCTGAATACTGTGACTATTCTCTGAAAGGAATGCTGCATGCAGTACAGGGACCTTGCCAGCTTATTTCTCAATTCACTAGAAACATGCAAAAACCTGTATGCAGTATTAGTGTGCTTGCTCAGACGAAAACACAACCTAGCTTAAGTTTAGGAAGTCTGTTGTGCAATGCTTGCTAAACATCACCAGGAAAGCTGTCACTAGAAGATTTGGTCCTCCCAGAACACTTCAAGCAATGGCAAGACATGAATGGAAAAATCTCTGAAAGCTTTAAGAAGTCAGGCCTTAAAAACACCCTTCTCTCTCACCATGGTGAGAAACTTCAGGCCTTTGCTTGTATTACAGTTCAATGAGACCACACTGTGGATTCTCTTCCTCTGAAAACCCAGGGAAAAAAAAAGGCAGAGAAACCTGTCAAGGACTTCTAAACAGTTACGGCATCCTTATAGATCATTTGTACTTGCCAGGTCCTTTCTTTCTCCAGGACTCTCTAATTCTTACCAACTAACCAGCCACACCTGCCTCTGCTTTAAATGGAGATACGGGCACATACCCACTCTGATAAAAACACAGCTTTCAGCCCTCACAACGTGGATTGCATTGTACTTTTTACTTCCAGAATTGTCCACATGAGACAAGCTCTATTTATAGATACCCAAAAGAAACGTTTTTGTAACATCTGAGCTCTGTAATTTCAAGGCAGCACATTTGAATTCCTATACATTTTTATTTCAGATATGCTCTTAGGAAATAACAGAGCAACAAGACAACTGAAAACAAGCTACTGAATAACAAAACAGTCAAATGAGTTCAATGACATACCTGAAGTGTCAATCATAAAAGCACCGATTTTGTTTTAGTAGGTTTGCTTGAATGGTGGTAGCCTTACAGAGACCCTGGGCTACCCTGAAGGACCTCTCTCTCATCAGTAAGTCTGTAAATATTCTGGAGTCTAACAACAAACTCTACCTTCTCCATTTTCCCCTGCTATAGTAAGCCCAGTAGTGACAAATGAACTAACAGACCTTCACCAGCTAGAGAAGCACCCTCCCTCATCCTCCCATCTCCTGACATCACCCAGAGGAGGTTTCCTAAATCCTGCTTAAGCAGACGAAGCCAGAGCACCTAGATCTGGAGAGAAGACAAAGGCCCCTGTGCTGTGTGCTCAGTTCCACCAGGGCTTCTCACTCCAAGGTGCAAATAACAACTGCAGAAGCAAGCTGTACTGTAGCAGCAGACGTAGCCCTCTCCATTTGGTCAAGAGGCATTTCCAGGTCATTACCATAGCCAGCAGAAAACTTAGACGCCATACCAGCTGTGCTTTCCCAAAGAAGAGGCGTTCACTGTCTCCATTTAACATGATGCAGTCCACTCTTCTTCCTTGCTGTCCAGTATGGCCAGTAACAATATGGCCTGAATACAGGCTTCAAGGAAACAAATTGGATGTGTGGCCACAGCCAGAGAGTAATGGTGAACAGCACAATGTCTGGATGGAGATCAGTGACGAGCAGTGTCCCTCAGGGCTCTGTACTGGGATTAGTGCTGTTTAATATCTTCATGAATGACATAGTGGGATCAAGTGTACCTTCAGACCTTGAGCTGAATGGTGCAGCTAACAGGCCTGAGGGACAAAATGCCATCCAGAGGGACCTGGACAAGTTCTAGAAATGGGCCTGTGTGAACCTCATGAGGTTCAAAAAAGCCAAGTGCAGGTCAAGTACACCTGGGTCAGAGCAATCCTCAGTATCAATATAGGCTAAGGGGGATCAAGGGATTGAGAGCAGTCCTGCCGAGAAGAACTTGTGGGTACTGGTGGATAAAAAGCTGGTCATGAGCCGTCAATGTGTGTTCACAGCTCAGGTGGCCAGCCCTGCCCTGGGCTGCATCCAAAGCAGCACGGGCAGCAGGTTGAGGGACGTGATTGTGCTCCTCTACTCTGCTCTGGTAAGACCCCACCTAGAGTACTGCATCCAGCTCTGGAGTCCTCAGCACAGGAAAGGCATGAACTTGTTGAAGCAGGTCCAGAGGAGGCCACAAAAATGACCTGAGGACTGGAACGCCTCTGCTCTGAGGACAGGTTGAGAGCGTTTGGCTTGTTCAGCCTGGAGGAGTGAAGGCTCCAGCAAAACCTTTCAGTACTTAATGGGGGCCTATAAGAAAGATGGAGACAAAGTTTCTAGTAGGGTCTGTTGCAACAGGACAAGGGGTAATGGTTTTAAACTAAAAAGAGTGTAGATTCACACAAGATATAAGGAAGAAATTTTTTTATGATGAGGGGGATGAAACACTGGAACAGGCTGTCCAGAGAAGTGATAGCTGTCCTATACGTGGAAACACTCAAGGTCGAGCTGGACATGGCTCTGCACAGCCTGCTCTAGTTGAAGATGTCCCTGCTCACTGCAGGTAGGTTGGACTAGATGATTTGTAGAAAACCCTTCCAACACAAACTAATCCATAATTCTATTCTATAAATTCTATGAGAAAGCCAAGTTCTGCATAGACTTAACTTCCTCCTTCCAGAAACACAGCTGGATCCGACCTCCCACTTGTGAAATGACAGTGAGCACAGAAATTCAAAAATACGTGATTTTAGCACAGAACAAGTTCTCAACATTATGAGCTTTTTCTTCTTCAGATAGATGGAAGACGGCTAAAGCCAAACTTGCCTTCTGATCCAGAAAGGACTAACACCTTCTCTTTTCTTGAGCATAAGGCCAAAGACAGGACAGTGCCCTAAGACGAGGCACTTGTTCACTGCTGGAAAATCAGAAATCTCCAAGAGGGCTATAGCATCAGGAGATCGCTCAGCAACTCACTGCCTGACAGTTCCTAAAAAAAGACTCTCCAGAGGAAGAAGCATCCCACTCACAACATGGAGTTGCACAGGGAGCCTGGAGCATATAGCTTTTGCCCTCTGCCCAATGAATTTGTCTTTGCCCAGTGTGGTTCTAGCACAGTAACACACTACTGAGAAGCTGCATCTACCGTCTAACAGTCACAGAAAGACCATTGGGATGGTTGTGCCTCTCCTTCCAGCAAGAAAGGATCACAAGTTCCTAATTTTACGGGGCTAGCAGTGGTCCTCACTGGTACTGAAGACAGAGAAAGAAATAATATCTGAACCACAGAAATCTATCTCATCTGACGGCAAACAATTAAGCACTTCAGAAGCTCGTCTGTACAAGTGTCTTTGTTTAGTCACTTGTTCTATCACCAGCTGACCACCCCCTGAGAAGAGGAATCAGGAAAAGGAAAGGAGACCTGTGGGTTGAATTATAGAATTGTCTGGGTTGGAAGGAGCCTTGAAGATCATCGAGTTCCAACCCCCCTGCCATGGGCAGGGACACCTCCCACTAGATCAGGTTACTTAGAGACCCATCTAACCTGGCCTTAAAATCTTCCACGGATGGGGCTTCCACCACCTCTCTGGGAAACCTGTTCCAGTGTCTCACCACCCTCATGGAGAAGAACTTCTTCCTAATGTCCAATCTAAACCTACTTTCCTCAAGTTTGGATCCATTTCCCCTAGTCCTATCACTACTCAACATCCTTAAAAGTCCCTCCCCAGCTTTCTTGTAGGCCCCCTTCAGATACTGGAAGGCCACAAGAAGGTCNCCCTCACCAGCTTTCTTGTAGGCCCCCTTCAGATACTGGAAGGCCACAAGAAGGTCTCCTCGCAGCCTTCTCTTCTCCTGACTGAATGACCCCAACTCTCTCAGCCTATCTTCATAGGAGAGGTGCTCCAGCCCTCTGGTCATCCTTGTGGTCCTTCTCTGGACATGCTCCAGCACGTCTGTATCTTTCTTGTAATA
>VWZK01017465.1:8375-21278 GCA_013396935.1 Baryphthengus martii | reverse complement strand
CTCGCACAGGTAGTGCTCTGGCTGGCACTGGTGCTTGCGCAGATGAGATTCCCGTGTTCCTTGATCTCAGAAATGAGCCACTTTTCTATGGCTTGAATGTGCTTGACTGCAAGTACAAGTTGCCTAGAGATGGCAGACGTGAAGCCTGACCAGAGGAGAAGACGTCACCATCTTCCCTGCCTGAGAGGCCATGTTAGGGAACCCAAAAGCAAAGGCACAGTTTGCACAGAAGATGCCTAGGATACGGCAGAAGCAGCAGTCTCACTTTAAGAGACTTCTGAAGAGCTGTACACTATGGGAAACTGATGCCCAAAAATGTTTCCTCTGGCTTTCTTCTCCTGGTCATCAAGTATTTTTTCACTTCATTTTACTTTGAAATTACTGGTTTGGGATGGAACATGGGGAAAAGCAGTGTGCAGTTTTACCTGGGAAGGGATATAGGTATGATTAGGTGTGAGGTTGAGATGATCAGTGTTGCTTGATCACACAGTGTTCTCAAGCACACAGAAAACGTTTCAGGTGACTAAGGGCAAGTCCACTCTTCAAAACACCAACAATTTAAAAGTCTCTGGTAAGCCACAGGCCTGCATCATTTTGCTGTTAATCCAGTGCGACCTTCCCTTAAACAGTTCTCTAAACCGCTCTTCTGTGAAGACTTATTTTGAAAGGAGTGGGAAACCTACCCGTCCTTTCTTTGGGAGCAGGAATACAATCGCCTGTGTTACTTAAGATTTCTGACAGGCAGTACAATATTTTTAAACAGAATTTCTTTTAACAAGGACAATACTTTCTTCCAGCAATTTGGATTTAATCTCATAATACACCAAAAAGAAAACTCCACTTTTAATTCATCTCTTCAGCCACAGACACATGTATGTGCAGTTTAATTCAGATGTTAGTACTTTCGGTAGGGCTGAAGCAAAAGCTCAGGAACAGATTTAAGTAAAAGAGAAATAGTAAATAACATCCCTGCTGGTACTCCTGAGACAGACACACAGCTCCCATAATAGCAGAGGATAGAGTGTGAAAAAGTTCACTTTCTCCTGAGCTTCTGCACAACACTCAGTAGCAAGGACCACAGTTCAAAGAGAAAGCAACAGTTCATAAGAAGAAGACAGCATGATACTGAATAACTCTTCCAGCTGGACCAAGTGTTAAATGTAGGTTAGTACTTTTGGGCCCTCCCAGGTTACCCAGGGAGGTTATGGAGTCTCCATCCAGGGACCTAGTTTATGGATTTTTGGCATGACACATTGAAAAGAAGAGGGCAGACCAGTTGCTGCAGTATCTTATCCCTTCTCTGTCTTCAAAAACTTGTTTTGACAGGAGTTTTGACGCAAGCTCTCCTTACACTGCCAAGCATTTTCCCAAGCCTCTGCAGAGATGCTTTTAACTACCAGCACTCGCCATAGCTACTGCAAGTGGGGTTTGGCAAGGATTTCAAAACTTTAGTGTGAATATGAAAACTTGAACTTTCTTGTGCTTGACTTGACAACCCTTTTCCTGTAGCAGCACAAGTGTCTCAGGGTCAAAAATGCAGTGATTAAGACCTAAAGCTTCAATTTCACCTTGTCTGGGGGATTTTAGCCTCTTTACTTTGGAGATTGTTGATGAGAGCTTTTTGTGCTGACTGAAACAGAGCAGCTGAATCAAGCATCATAGACCGTTCTCCTTTGACCTCCTGTTCACAGAAGAGCAATGTCACTGCCACCTAGCAGCTAAGGGGTTTTTACTTAAGTCCTTCAACAAGACTTAGACAAAGTATTTCTAATCAGTAATTACAGTTGCAAGAACTAAGAACTATATTGGAATTCTAGTTTCTCCAAAGAGTTCTTTGGTTCTTGGTCCACACTTTACTTACACAAGCCAAATTGTGTCTGGAACAAGATTTTCAAATGTACTCAGGTTTTAGTGTGTCAGGCTCTCTGTTACTGAGGAACTCAGATGTCTCTACAACACAAAAGCTCTCCTGAATAGACAGCCCAGAAGAACACAAAAATCTTTCCATCAACACCTGTTCCTGAAACCTTTCCTACCCTTGAAATCAATGAGAACTTTGTCATTTTAGTGAATCTAAACTTCGCAGCATTTCTGCCAGGACCTGCCTGTAAGTGAACTTGCCTGTTGCTATGCTTTCAAGGCAAAACTGGACTTTGGAGAGCAAATGACTTTGTTGATAACTCTGAGCAGAGACTGGAAAGGGACAAGGTCTTAGTTCTGCAGTCAAGAGAAATTTTTGTCTTACTATCATTGGTGCTAGAGAAAGGCTTCTGGGTGAGTTCCTGAAGTGAACGAGAGCACTGCTGCAAAGTTGGTCTGAAACCTCCTTCTTCAGGGGAGTTGCTTTCAGAGTCTGCCTATTAAAAAACCACAGGCAGGTTTTCTAGAGCTGTCATTGATTCTGTCCCCTCTTTGTAAAACAATTGGAAATCTCTGAACATAGAGGAATTTTTATAAACACTTTTATCAGATGGCGATTCTTTTTCAGAAGATGAACACAGGGGAGAAACCAACTCAAAAAAATAAGCATTTTGTTTACTCCGGAATTCCTCAAGCTTGGCTTGCTTAGCTGTGCTTTTTGTGAAACAGTCTGCAGTTCCTGTGCTAAAAACTTGAGGTAACACCATGACGTCATGACATCAGCTGCTATGGGCCTGGCCTGGCTGTCAGCAGAGCAGCAGATCTGGGCATTCGGGGATTCTCCTGAGGTTTTCCTTTCGTTGGGAAGAACCCGTGGAGCTGAGAGACCCTCCAGGAGTGGGAAGCTCAGGCAGGAAAGGCTGAGAAGGGGAGGCATTGCCAGGGCAACGGCTGCCAGGCCCCACCCTTAATCAGAACCAGCAGGAAGAAGAAACCTCCCCCAAAGCCTGAGGTGCCCCTGCAGGAAGGGGAAAAAACAGCTGAGCCAGGTAACACCTCAGAGCTGAGGAAGGCAGCCAGATCGGCTCTCCTTATAACGACAGGTGCCACCATGAAAAAGAGATGGGTGATAGCAGTGAGTGACTCTCTTCGGAGGGGTACAAAGGCTCCCATTTGCCAACCTGACACATTAGAGAGGTCTGCTGCTTACTGAAGTCCTGTGTCCAGCTCTGGAGCCTCCAACACAGGAAGGACATGGATCTTGTGGAGAAGGTCCAGAGGAGGGCCACAAAGATGATTAGAGGGCTGGAGCACCTCTCCTATGAGGGCACGCTGAGGGAGTTGGGTCTGTTCAGCCTGGAGAAGAAGAGGCTCTGGGGAGATCTTATAGCAGCCTTCCAGTACCTGAAGGAGAACTAGAGGGAAGCTGGAAGAGGACTTTTTATAAGGGCATGTGGTGATAGGACAAGGGGACAATGGTTTTAAACTAGAGCAGGGTAGATTTAGATTAAACGTTATGAAGAAGTTCTTTACTATGAGGGCAGTGGGGTTGCCCAGAGAAGTGGATGCCTCATCCCTGGAAGACCAAGCTGGTTGAGGGTTTGAGCAACGTGGTCTAGTGGGAGGTGTCCCTACATGGCAGGGGGTTTGGAACTAGATGATCTTTACGGTCCCTTCCAACTCAAGCCATTCTATGATTCTATGATTCACCAAGATTCCATTGAGTTTTCCAGATGAAAGCAACTCTGCCATACCAATTTCCTGCCATTTGCTTATGTGGTACTTTTTTCCTTTCATCTTTTTATCATTTGTGACAAATGCAATTAATGTTTATTCAAAACTTCATTTTTATTGACTGACTATTTTTCTAAAGTCCCTCTGACTCATTATTGTTTCATTTTTAAAGACTTGCAGGAGTGCAACATGTTAATAACTAAGGAGTGCAGTCAGTGTCACCAGTTTCAAGAACTCAAAGTCTCTATGCAGTTCAGAGAGAAGCCAGTTACTCACAGAGGTTACTCCAGCCTCTATATGGTATGCCATTTGCTTCCACAAACTCATGCAGATTTACCTCAGCCCAGTGAGCAGAAACAAGGTACAGGTTCTTGATAGTCTGGAAAAAAACAGGAACAATTGTGAATAAAGAAAAAGAAATTCCTTGCACCTATATAACAGCTTGAAGACAGTCTCCAGGACTTTTTCTCCTTCATTTATGCATCTGAAATCTTACTGTTCTTGTTTTGGTTTGCTGATGCATCTGCCCACTTTTCTGGTAAATCACCGTGTGCTGAAAATACATATGTGAGAAAAACTGACTAAGTTGAGGTGAATTCACTGGATGTTGCCAAAACATGAACCATACAACAAAAGCAGCGCTTGGAAAAGATTTTAGCGGACAAATTTCTGAAGTGTAATGAGGCAGTGGGCTGAACTGAGAGAACTGCTGGAGAAGATGCTTTCTCAGTGTAGGTGTGCATGGTTGTTGCTTTCCCAGATCAGTCAGTATTCAGAATTCTACCTCCAGCTGGTGAAATCATCATTTAGCTCCAAGGTGGCACTGTTCTGGAAGCTTGAATGTGCTGATTCAGATCATAATCAGAGCAGCAAACACTTAGTTCATTGAATATAAGAAGTCTTTTCACTGGCTTTTTGCTCCTTTAGGTTTTGGTGCTAGCATATGAAAAAAAAAGTACCAGTCTGAAAGTTTTCGGTTGCTTTTATTTATTGTTCTTGTTGGTAATTTTGAATAGTTCTGGCAAATAAAGGAAAGGAAATAACTATTTGCATTTACATTTTGAGCATGATTACCAGATGGCATGAAAGTGAGGTTTGTTCAGTCAGTGCATTTTGGACACAGAAAAAAGGAGGGTTCACCAGCATAGCCATTAAATACCCCAGCTGTTTGCCTGTGAAATCGCAGAAGGCACCTTCTGAGCATTTTTATTATTGGCAAGAAAATCATGGCATTAAAGTAAACATAAGAAGCTCTCATGCTGACCATTTCCATCACTCCCTGTTTATGAACCTTTGTTTCTGAGGACGTTACATATACTTTGCGACTGGGCATCCTGAAGCTCTGCTTCATTATACAATCCAGTGCAGATCGTTTCCAGATGGTCCAAATGCTTTTTGTTGTGCTGCTTTTCTGCTCAGGTACAACTTACGCTCACTGGTTTAATGCAGGTCTTGGAAGACAGCTGACCCATGTCCTGCTGGATTGGAACCTCTACAGAGTGAGCTCTTCATCAGCAGCATCAGGTAGACTTGGTATGACTTGAACTGTTTTTAAAGTGACTGTAGTTTTTTTGGTCTCATAGTGCCTGATAGGAGGGCTGCAATGGCTTCCCATTTCTCTGATGTACTTGCTCCTCAAAGTCTATACAGCCTGTGTTGCCTCCTGCAACTGAAGCGACGTTCTGCTATCCACTGTTAAAACCTCTGCAATGTATTTAAATTTTTCTTTTGTAATGAAAAGAAAGAGAAGAGTCACCTTTTACTGACTTGAAAGCAGTATATGAAAACTGGCTCGTTTTTTCGAAAACTGTAATTGTGACATTCTGCATGGAAAGCTCCACTTGCAAAGATGAATGTTTCATTAATTTTTAAGGATGTGAAACTGCACTGGTACATTACCTGGAGCATTTGCTATCTAGCCAATGCACTAATACCACGCAACAGTCATACTATTTTATTCTGTTGTAATAGTCATCAAAAAGCTATCTCCACTTAAAATGGTGAAACATCAAAGTGGGAATTTTATTCTTATGAGTGATTACTTTGAAGAAATTACTAGGTTTCTCACTGAAAAATTACTATGAACTCTTCCTCAAAAAACCTTGAATAATGTAAATCTCAATCTAAAATGCTGCCTGAGAGAGATGGAGGTAAATTCTATTATTCATAAAGAGTGTGCTATCTTTGGAAATTAATTATATCTAAACAATTTTTTTTCTATTGCTACTCAATACGCTGTTAGCAAACATTACCCAGTGGGTTTATCTGACCATTGTATTAATGCAGCGATGCTCACTTTCCTTCCTTAAGTTTCTCAGATAATGTTTGAAATAACAAGAGGAAAGAGAACTGATTGTTCTCTCCCTTACTTGAAGTCTTTCGTAGTCATTCATGGTTGGTGAAAAAAGACATTAAACTCTCTGACCCAAGGGAAATGATTGTGTAAAGCAAGAAGCAGTGAAAAATAAAGTGTTTGTAAAGTTGGCTGAAAGATGATTAGTTTCCAAAGTTGGCAGGATTTTATAGAGAATAGGAAATATTAAAAACATCCTAAATGTGTTTGTGGTTTTTTTTTGTTTGTTTGGGGTTTTTTTGTTTGTTTTTGTTTTAAATTGTCAAAAAAAAGCATGAGATGTTTTTAGTTTGTGCTGAACATATCTGATTTCATTAACAGTAATTTTCCTAAACTTTGCCAATGGTTTTCAGATTTTCAGTTCGTGTGTATCCTCCCCTGCCCCAATGTAACTGCATGTATCCAAACAAAATGTCCACGAAAAACAGCTCCTCGCAAATGTTAAAAATGATGAGAGATCATTGCATGAGTTATTAACCTGCATGCTCTAAGGAGGAGGCTTTTCTTGAAGGGCCAAATGCATGCTGTGAGAGAACAACGACTTGTATTTGTATTAAAGTACAGAGAAAAGGCTCCTGGCAAACAGGTTAACCCCAAAACAGTCCAAAATGCAGATTACTGTTGATTCTTGTTGGTATATTCAGGAGAAAAGGTCACTGAAAAAATCTTAGGGCAGGCTCTGTACCTTTCACTTGGAACAATTCCTTTTTTAAAATGAAGTTTTCATTTTTTTTTTTTTTTTTTTTTTTTTATGTCAGTATTCAGTTGTTCTCTAAAGTCCTCAAAAGGAAGAACTACACAACTTCCATAAGGACACTTAGAGGAGGAGGGAAATAGCACATTTCTAAAGCATATATTTTGTATGCTGAATGCTTGTCCATAAAGCACTTTGAATTCTTGTTATATGCTTGCAGCTTGGGTGCTGCTCAGATGTAAGGACCCATCTCTTGGGTGAGACTCAGTCAAGTGTTAACTCATTCTTTTAAGTGTAGATGTTCCAAGAATGTTAATGTAAGCATTAAAAAAAGAAACCACACTGAAAAGAGAGAAAGAAACAAATGAAAAAAAAGCCCCAAGTGAACTGAAGCAACTCAGAGGTGCTGCCGTTTGTCTCCAGGTTTGAAGAATCCAGGTGGGACACATTGCATGTTGCAATCACAGTGTGAAAGTTAGAAATATCTCTGGAGAAAGGCTAGAGGAGAACGTGGTTTATATGTGCCAAAGTACTGTAGTGCAAGTGTTGTACTGAAACTTATCTTCAAGAATGTATTGTAAATTGAGAAGGATCACAGACGTGACACGTCTATTCTGTCATGTCAAGGAATTTGTTTTCAAGCACTTTACACTATCCTCATCACTGTGTAAAACATTTTGTGATAGATGCTATATTCTTGGAATATATTAAATTTGTTTAATGGTGGCATTATATGTTAGCCTCCTTTGCAGTTATTAGCGGGTAAAACCAGTATTTATTAGACCATCACCTAAAGGTGGAGTTTTGATTCTGTTTATCCCTTTTGCAAATACAGGAGTCCAGCCTGTGTAAGAGCAGAGGGTACAGCTGCAGTGCAGGAAGAAATACAATACTCTTAAGAAAGGTGTAAGTCCACCTGTATTTTCCTTCATTTCTATTACTTTCTCCATTTTAAATATATGTGATCACTTTGCCAGAAGAACGTTCTGGTGGCATTCTGCAATCCTCTTGCACTGAAACAGAAGTCTTGTAAGAAATCTTTGTTGTTGAAATGCATTTTCTGGTTGGCTTACAATATTAAAATTTTGCTGACCTCTGCTATGAGCATTGTAAATTCTCCAAAATAGACTCTGCCACGAAAAGTTGCTAAGCAACAAATCCTGTCTGATCTATTGTAGTTCAAATAAATGAAACAGACAGATAAAAGAGAGTTTATAAACCTAATGGCTTGTAAACAAACAAACAAATATAAACCCATAACCAAATAGATATCTGTATTTTTTTAATCTCAAAATAAATCATTCTGCAGAAAAAAAACCTGCAAGAAGTATTTCAAGGGACTTCAAGCAAAAACATAGGGGATGAGTGTTGTCACTTCACAGGTCCAGACTGGCTGTCACCTCAGTCCACTCTTTGGTGATCTTAATGGTACTTAAATGTCCTTTTTTTTCTGGATATTCTTGCTTGCATGATGTAATATGTGACATTTGGTAGTCGAAAGAAGCTGTTACTCATATTTCAAAAGAGCTGTCATGATTTTTTAATTTTTATTTTTTTTAAATTTAGCTCTGGTTTAGAGGGAGAGCTGCTCTGTATTTCCACACACTGCTACCTACCATACCTCAAATTGTTCTGTTGCCACATTCTAGTTTTATTTGCTGGTCAGTTAAAACGAGAAGAAGGAGGAGCTGGACACTGTTGCTGAGACTCAGAAGAGGTGCCACTGGCCTGGGTTGGCCGTGCAGACACCCATCATCTTTAATGTCAAATAGGTTTTCCTGTCTATGGCAAACTATGCATGTCTTTTTTTCCACACAGGTGACAGCCAGGGTTTATTTTTCCATCTTGTTTTGTCTCCCACGTGTTCATATTCTTGGAACTAAAAGACTTTTGTCTTTTATTTCTAGGCCAGGGTCCTGACAGCTTCAGCTACTGCGACAGGTTTGCTCCTCTGATTGCCTGTGCTTAGGATGTTGAGGCTTGAGTTTCTGTGATTTATAGTAGCAACTGTAAGGCTGTCCTTTTTCAGTGCAAAATCAGTATTATAAAATTTAGTGCATATTCTTAAGGAAGAGGAAGTTGATTTTATTACACAAAATCTTTAGGCAGTTTGATTTTAGCATCTCAGACTCTCACACTCACAAGTGCCAAGTTGTATGTGTTCACGTGGTCTGGCTAGGGTACTTTTGCAAAACATGAAGATAAGGGATGCCGTCTGCATCTTTTGAGTACTTCTTGAGTGGTAACAACAAAGCAATTTTTAGGCAGATCTTTTATATCCCACAGGAAATACCAGCCGTAATGAGGTAATCCTTCACCTCAGTTCATGATTCACCTTTCATAAATCTTGGGTCAGTTTGCTGTCCGTTGAAATTTCTCCTTTGAAATATAGATAAGACACATGTCCATAGCTTTTTCTGTTAGTCTAACAGAAAAACAGAGATATACGTGATATGTAACAGCCTTCTACCCATCTTGCTGGTATGAAGATTGTGAAGTCTTCTGCTGATGAACTGTTTGGTCATCAAAAGCCCCTGCCTGGCAGAAATAGTTTTCATACGAACTCTGCTACTATGTATCATTGCTAATTTCTGCACTGATTTATGAGCAGTGTCACAGTTCTTTATTGACAGCATGTAAGCCTGAGAAGTATCTTTGAGGTGAAATGCTGGTAATTAGAAAACAGAAAAATCTCTGTTACACTGTCTGGTTGCATATTTACAGGCTGCAAATGTTATACTGGACATTTCTAAAATCATTACTAGGACAGAAGAAAACTTCAAGGTAAAAATGGTAATTACATGAAAAGTCAATGAGATAGACGAAAAACATCAGCCTCTTTTCACCATTCTGGGTAAGAAGATGGTTGTTTTAAGGCCTGACCCAAAGCTAGGACTTTTCCACTCTCTTGTTTGGGCCAAGCCTCTGCTTTATTTTGGTATAAAACCTACTCGATCTAAAGCAAAGGCCAATACATAATTCAGATTTATATAGGCACCTCAAATCACATTATTTTCTCATTATTATTCACTTGAGAAACAACTTCTGGTCCAGCCTTGTTAAGCTGTTGACAGAGAAATCAGTCACTCCTCAGAAATAAAGGAATGGAAATGAGTTATTTCTGTTTTCTCCTGGTGTTTATGCAAGCTTCCCCTTAAGCACTTATCAGAATGAAAGCTTTTCATCTAACATTTTACTTCTGTACATCTTTTCCCTGAGACTAAGAAAATAAAATCATAGTTGCACTTAATGAAAGCAAAAAAGGAATCACTGGAGAGGAAACACTCCAGGAGCAGGTAACTCTCACAACTTATTGAATACAGTCAGCATAATGATTAGACCTTTTCAATGACTGTCATTTCATGTGAATCTCTATTTCATGGAGATTTCAGGTGATCATCTGGGAAGCAGATTGTGTCCTCAAATAGGGAGGAGAAATAGGGATTTGAACAACTAGCTCTTCCCCTGGTATTTTTACAGACAGGTTTTGTCCTGACATGCCAGGTTTTGTCCCACTCTGTCATTTTAAGGAGTTCCTGAGAGCGAAGTGCTTGACAGACCCATTTTTAAAAATGAAATTCTTATGTTTTGCAGATGTTCTGCAGTAGAAAAAAAAGATAACTTTTAAAAGAAAGTTCTTTCTTTTTTAAAGAATCTTTTTAGTCTGTCTGGTATTCTACTTACCAAACAGGTATCACATTCTGAGCTCTTCTCCGTTGCTGACCTCTCTGGGCTATTCACTTTGCCATCACCTAGGGAAAGGACATGCCACTTTTTATTCTCCCATTTTTCCTGTAAAAATCCTCATCATGGATGACACCTCCAGAGTCAGTCTCAGATAATGTTGTTCAAGGACCAGAGAAGAAACAGTTCCTCCTGGGGAAGTACCTGGGTGAGGTTCTGTAGGGAGCAGAAACACTTGGTAGGGTTGGTATGGAGGATTCTTAAAGCCTCCCTCATGCTAGACCTCCAAAACCATGTCACCTCACTCCTTAACAAGAGTGCTTATCAGGGTTGATCTTTCTCTGTGGGAGAGATCATAGGCTATTTGAAAAGTGATCTGTGGAAACCACATGATCTGCAGATGTATGCCGATGTCTCTTTGCTTTTTTCTTCACTTACCTAGCGCTTGCTTCCTCTCATTTCATGATATCTGATGCATAGGTGTTAATTATTTTCTTAGGCTCATTTACTTTCAACTAATAGAAGGTGCCTAGTGCCCTTGCACTAAACAAATACATTATGCTTTCTGCCAACTTCCACATTAATAAGCTTCCACTTTTCACGAATCACTTGCCTTGAAGGTTTGTATTTCTTGAGGTCTCGCACAGCAAATGACAAACTGGCAAGGCTTTTGTGAAGAAGATTTGGCAAGACTTTTGTGAAGAAGATTTAGCAAGACAAGCAAATTTTTGCAGAAGCCTGATTTGTGATCCTGTGGCAAAGTGAAAATAGGACTGATAAACTTTTATAGTGCTAGTCCAGCACTACTGAGTAGCTGTGGTTCTCGACTAAGAGGCCTGCATTGGGTTTCTTTCCAATGGGTACTCAACGCTTTTGCTTGAAAAGCTAAATATGAGAAATAACTCAGATATTGAGTAAGAAACATCTTCTTTCCTGCATTGCATGCCCTAAGTGTTGTTTGTTACTGTGTGGTGTGGTTTGGCTTACAAAGATGATTTTATTCTGCAGAAAAATTGTGTTTGAATTGCTCTCCGGTCAGGGTAAAAATTCTCTTAGGAAATGTGAACTGCCTTTCAGTGCAAAGAGTTTAAGCAATCTTATTTTGGCAGTAGAGTATACTCTCACACATCCAAATGTAATTTTTTTTCTTGTGCAAAAACCAATTCCTACTTCCCATTAAGGGGACACATGTAGTACATATTGTGAGACAGTGGAGCAGTAGAACACTTCAGTTAAGACTGCTAATGCATTTTCAGAATCAGCCCCTGTGTAAACCAGTTATTTCTTATCTGCCATTTCCCTCACATGACCTGTGTCTTTGTCTGCTCAGAGCTCTTGCAATGCTCTGAAGTAGGGAAGTAGTGGAGCTTATTTTATGGCTATTACAACCTGATGGCCCACATGGGAAAGAGGGTAAAACTGTTGTAGCCCACAGAAAGTATTGGTGATTATCAGGATCTTCTGAAGTACAGTCACCTGAATATGGGGAATAGATACTTTCTAAGTGATACTGACATCCAGACCTTGAATTTTTTTGAAGATAAAACAAATCCGTCCTTCCATCTATCCCTCTATGATAGCAGAGCTGGATATCAGGACTGTGCCTGTCTCTGAACCCAGTGCTCTTGAGTCATTAATTCAGGGGTGATCCATGAGCTCCCCAGCTAATTGTCCTCAGAAGGGAGATAGTGGGGCTCCTTGGAACCAGGTGATAGCCTCAGCTCCTGGCCAAATTCACAACTAGGTGTTTAACGATATGATGTAGAAACTCTCCCAGTGGTAACTTTGGTCTTGTCCAATTCATGTGCTTAGAAGTACCACTCAATATCCTGGTTGGACAATCTGACCCTTTGTTCCACAGACTACCCTAGTCTGAAGAACAGGTCAAGTAGTACATAGTTAAAACACTTGTGAATAGGCATCTGAAGCTATTCGTGCAGGTGGAGTCACGTAGTGCAGTCTTTCATACACTAGTAAGATATTTAAGACATTTTGTATCTGGTTAATGTGACGGATTATGCCTGTGCTTGAGTGGTCACATAGGACTACAGCCGGCTGGGCTATAAGAACTAAGAAGAGCAGAGGTATGAGGACTCTCACTGCATTCAGCTCAAGATGCTACTGCAAGGACTTTTGCAGCAGAGACACCTGTCACCACAAGATAGCAAGCTACTACCCTGTTTTGAAGATCTGATTTCCAGCATGAGTATCACCCTGTGCCAAAATTCCAACAAATTTGTTTCCCTTTTCAACAGACTCTGAGTTTATGTGTAACAGCCTGAGGTCTAAGTCTTCCATTTTTTTCACCTTAACCTAGTAATGATCTTGACGTGGTAGGTTCCCCGGACATAACGAGGTGTACAAAGCTAATGTAGTTCATGAAAAAAAATATCCAAAGCTTCTGTTCTAGAGGACTGGTGGGAAGAAGCCAGAGAGTGGTGGTCAATGGGGCAGAGTCTAGTTGGAGACCTGTGTCCAGTGGAGTCCCTCAAGGGTCAGTACTAGGTCCAGTATTACTCAATATATTCATAAATGACCTGGATGAGGGAATAGAATGTACTGTCAGCAAGTTTGCTGA
>VWZK01017461.1:166068-353728 GCA_013396935.1 Baryphthengus martii | reverse complement strand
TTGAATACTGACCAGCTGTTGTGGGCCCCTCTTCCCTCTAGGGTTCTGTCCCATGGTACTTTGGCCAGCAAATCTGTGAAACGATCAAAGTCTGCGTGCCCAAAGTTCAGGGTCGTAAGCTTGGAATACATCCTCTTAAATGCCCTGATGATCTTAAATTCTACTGCTTCATGGTCACTGCAGCCAAGGTTGTCCCTGAGCCTCACGTTGGTCACCAGCCCTTCCCTGTTCATGAGAACAAGGTCCAGCATAGCACCTTTTCTTGTTGATTCCTCTACCATTTGGAGGAGGAAGTTTTCATCTATGCATTCCAGGAACATCCTGGATTGCTGGTGCCTTACTGCATTGGCCCTCCAGCAGATGTCAGGGTGGTTGAAATCCCCCACAAGGACCAGGGCCTGTGAATGCGAAGTCACTTCTATCTGCCTGTGGAGGGCCTCATCTGCTTGGTTCTGCTGGTCAGGTGGCCTGTAGCAGACCTCTACTGTACCTGACCTTCCCTAGTCTTCCTTTTAATCTTAACCCATATGCTCTCAGCCAGCTCATCGTCCTTCCCCAGGTGGAGCTCCATCGATTCCAGCTGGTCACTGATGTAGAGGGCAACACCTCTTCCCCTCCTTCTCTGCCTGTCCTTCGTAAAGAGCTTGTACCCATCTATCCCTACGTTCCAGTCATGGGAATCATCCCACCAAGTTTCAGTAGCAGCCACTATGTCATGGCTTTCCAGCAGCACAATGGCCCTTAATTCATCCTGTTTATTGCCCAAGCTGCGTGCATTCGTGTAGAGGCACTTCAGCTGGGCTGGCCATCTCACCCTCTTATGCGAATCGCCCTTGGTTCCCTTGGGGTGTCTCAGTGCATCGTCCCTGGCTTGCCTCAGGGCAACAAGTTGAAAGCCCTTGCTAGCACTCCGTCCCTCTGCCCCTGGTGTGCTGCCCCACTGCTTGTCACGGGCAAGCATTTTCTATGGTATATGAGCATTTTATAAGACAGAGGTCGTTATTGACGAGGGAAATGTAATTTCTAACAAAATTATTAAGTGAAACAAGAGTAAGGAAAAAACAAGACATTTTTCTTTAAAAAATGTAGTTGATGGACAGTAAAATAATGAAGGAGGTGGGGGAATTTAAGAATTTTTGTTCTTTAAAAAAATCATTCCCTCCCAAAATAAAATTGTTTATTTATTGTTGGTTTTAGAGAGTTTAACTGTGAATTTTTTAAAGCTGACAGTTTAGCTTTTAAATTAAAATCATAGCTAAAATCAGTTGTAAGCATGCAGTGTTAAAGCTCTTAATCATGAATTAAAAGAAAAAGATAATTAGAAAAGAGTGGATGATGTTTCAAAGTTTTAGTGAAACCTCCTTCTGATACTACTGTTGAATTTTTATGGATAGGATGCCTATGCTTAAAGGCTTCTGTGCTCCTAAAAATAACAATTAAAAACACATACGGTGTCTTAAAACCAAAGACAAGGGAAGCTAATATTATTAAAAATGATGTGGTCACCAATAAAATTTCCCCTCTAATGGCACAGATTAAAATTTTGCTACATATAAGAGGCAGCTCACTATTCAGATGCCAACAGCCTCCCTGAAAACCATGGGAAACAGTTCAATGCTACGTTTTTGTCTCCACTCCCAATTACGCTCCAAAGCACATGCTTGTACATGTAAGCACACTTAGTTTTTCCTTCTATTCCACAAGGTACCAGCAAAGCTAGCCTCTTTCTGCTTCTGTGACCTTCACTGGCTAGCAGAAGTCACAAGCCATTTGGTCACCCAGCTTGAAAGTTGAAGGTCCTTCAGAAATGTCCAGCCCCTCAGTTTCCTCAAAAATACCACTGCTTTTTTCACTTGACACATTGGTCTGTTGAGAGCTGTGAGTGGAGGTCAGGTTGATTGCTTCTGCTTTGCAGACCAGGCTATGGGATAAGGACAGAGATGCTCAGTTTTGCTGTTTTGTTCAGACTAGAGATGGCTCCATGTCTATTTCCCTAGAAGATCTTAATGAACAGTAGAAACGTCTTCTTTCTCCTGTCTCAGTGGAGAGGAAAAGTAACGAGATTTTTCACAGGTACCTTCTCTGTTTTGTAGCATTTCTGCTCCTGGACAATATCTGGAACTTTATTATCGTAGGAATATAAGGAATATAAGGAATATATAATAATACCACTGTCTTCATTGCCACAAAATAGCTAGCTTCTGCTCTCAACTCAGCATTCTGAATAGTATAAAGGGTGATGGATCAGTGATGTGTGGGTTTGAATTTTATTTTTTTTTCAATTCTTTTTAAATCATACCAAAGTAAAAAGTACCCAGAATTGTTGCCAATAATGGAATTGCATTAGCTGATGAGCATTTACACAAGGTGCAATGGGAGCATGAGAAGCGAGGTGAACAATAAAGAGAGGAAAAGGACATTTGGAGCTCTTAATGCAGAGGAGGAGAAAGCGAAAGGGTTAGGAAGGCAGTCCTTGGGAGCCTTATAGAAGTGAAGGAATTACCAAAGAAATACAGAGCTTTATGGGGTTTTATAGTCTTGACCTTTGGGACTTCTTTTTTTCTTTAGTGAATTCATTGAGGTACTGTATAATCTAATCTAGTTAGGCACTTCTAAACAAAAAAGATTTTAAGTACTTTTGACTTGTAAAATTTATCAGATTTCTAAATGCAGTTGATGGTGTTTTGAAAAATACTACTGGCAATTTTTAGCTAGCACAACTGCAACTTCAGGCCTTCTGGATGTTACTCACTGCTTTTCACATGTGGAAACAATTGTAGCATCCCAGACAGCAGCAGTTTTTTTTTTAAATGCCCGTAAATTTTAGTGACTGCCAGCTAAGGGATGCTAATGACAGTTTTTGTGCATTTTTTTTTATTCTTTCACTTTCACTTTTGTAGATTTTTGAAAACCTGTAGTGGTTCCAGTCGGAAAAGAAGCTACATTTAAAAATTCAGTGGTTTTTTTTTTTATTTCTTACTAAAGGAAATGTAAGAAATTTAACTCTGCGTTAGCAAAACTTTGAAATAACTTTTCATTATTGGAGATAATGTACTTCAAATCCTAGGACCATTTTCAGGAAAGAATGTTTCTGTCACAAGTTTACTCCGTTAAAAAATAAAAAAGATTCCATCACAAAGATCTAAAAACATAAATTAAGATTTCAGCATGCTGGCTTGTACTTCATATGCAAGAGAGAAAAATAAATTAGTTAAAGGATGACATGAGAGAATAAAGGAAACTCTTGACTTAAAAGCAAAAACTCCAGAGTAGAATCGTCAAGAAGTATGACAAGCCTAAGACTATAATGGTAGAAGAAAACTGAAAGATGTAGATGAGGATAGCTTCAAGAGGAGTTCTGATAATAACAAGAGCTTGAATTTCTTGGGATTTGAAACTGGTAACCCAAACTCAGGAAGAAAGAAACAGTTTGGGCAGAATAGAAGATGGCATTGTAAGCAAGATCTTGCTAAGACCTAAGTGTGAGGACTCTCTAGTAACAGGATTTATACAACAGGAGGCACATTGAGGCAATGGAACTGCTTTGGTTTGATTTTCAAAGACTAGCTAGGATACATGCAATTCTGCATGTTGTGATGCTTTGATTGTCATCATGTAAAGGAGTTATACATAAGAGCAGTATCAACAGGAGAGTTCTACGTTGCAGATGTATATTTTAGTAATTTGCATGGCAGAATCGAGATGTCAAAGAGGAGCTTGTTCCATAGACCTAAACACCAGATGGGAAAGATCCTCTAGATTGGCCTCTCACCCAACAAATCACATAGAGTTTTTGTTCGTGTAGTCTTTTGACTGTAACCATGAATGCTGGTGTCTGAATAATGAAAAGACGATATGGAAGTGTTTCTGTATATAGGTAGAGTTTAGGTGATGAGAATTTATTTCAGTCACCTTAAATATTTAGCATCCAAAAACAGCAACAAAAGTTCTTCTTTTAAAAGAAATGACAGAATGTGTTCAGAAAAATTCAAACTGTTTGTCAGTTCAAGAGGAATCATTGTTTCTGAGATTGTGCATTGTATAACAGCAGGGAAATGATTTCAGGGCAATCAGTCATCTGAAAATAAAAAATCCTGATTGCTCAGGTTTCAAAACCTTAACTATTTATGACATCAAGATACATATTTAATGAATTATTGTATCACGCTATTACATCTCCCACAAAAGTAATTTAGCAGTAAAATCTTTTCTAATGTGTTGTAGTCAGTAACTTAATGATCAAAGAAAGCAACATTTTCTTTTATAAACTTAATACAGATTTGGGAGAATGATGAAAGAGGAATGATTTCGTTTGGCATGACATCAATGAACATACAAGAGTTTCAGTAAATGTTACGACTCTGTAAGGGACAGGAATTATTACAAACATGAACATTAGAAATATAATACTTTGACTAAAGAAAATAAGGGCATGAAATGAAAATGATAAAATGTTCTTTATATGAGGGGTGACCTTATTACTCTCCGCAGCTTCCTGAGGAGAGGAAGTAGAGAGAGAGGTGCCGATCTCCCTGGTATCCACTGACAGGATGTGTGAGAACGATTCAAATATATCAGGGGAGGTTTAGACTTGATGTTAGGAAGCATTTCTTTACCAAGAAGGTGGTCAAACACTGAAACAGACTTCCTAGAGTGATGGTTGATGCTCCAAGCCTTTCAGTGTTTTAAGAAGCATGTGGACAATGCCCTTAACAACATGCTTTAACTTTTGATCAGCCCTGAATTCATCAGGCATTTGGACTAGATAATCATTGTACGTCCCTTCCAACTGAAATCTATTCTATTAGATTCGATTCAGTTTGATTCAATTCGATTCAATTCAATTTGATTCAATTCTAAAGTGAAAAAACCCCACCCAAAACAGAAGATTTTAAAATGTAGTTGTAAACAAAACTATAAAATAAATGCATTACTTACTTCAGTTCTAGCCTATTTTTAGAGTTTTGCACAGCATTGACTCTACAACCAAAGGGATGTTCCTTGTCTGCCTTATATATAGACAAACAGCAGGGAAGAAAAGGCAGTGAAATTGCTATAGGCTGGGAGCAAAACCTGCAGTTTTAAAAATTATTGCAAGTATAAAAAGAAAGTGATGAACTGAGCAGTATGGCCCGAGGAGCCCCTATAACAACATAGGCCTTGTCAGAGGAATTGGGAGTTAAACCTATTTGCTTTAGAGCATAACAGAGTTTGTTGTAGTTTTTAGTGTAATTTTATGAAAAAAATTTCATTATATCAGTGGTAAATTTCTTTGTTCCAGGCAGAGTTGGAAGGATACAAGAAAGAGAAAAACTGTAGAAAATTGTTTGGGTTTTTTTCCCTTCTGTTATAGTTAGGAAAGGAGGGGAGCATTTCATCCCTTGGCACTAGCCCTTGTCAGTGTAAGGAAGTTTTCCATGATTTTCTGGGGAATGGGCTACTAGAGAGGAAAAGGAAGTATTTGTGCTCAAGCACACAGGAACCTCACACATGAGGCTATGCCTGAAAGAGTAAGGGACACCCTCAACTAAACCTACTCTGGCTGTAGGATAGCCACCTTTATGGTATTTTTGCTTTACCTTCTCTGTTTCTGTTTGTGAGATGTATTGAGTTTATTTATTTCCCATTTGCAGTGTATTAACCAAATGCTTGCTTAAGCTGGCGGAGTGTTTACGTTATTTTCATGTCATGAAAGGCATACTGGACTACCAGGGCAAGAATGGGAGAATTATAAAGGTGAAGAGGGAAGAACTAGGTATCACAATTAGTAGCTTAACGAGGTAAATGTCAAAGCTAAAAGGCAGCACTCCCCGAGACAAATAAGGTCGCTGATGTGATTCAGTGCCTGTAAAGAGAATGGGAGATCTTACCTTTCACATTCTTTCTCCTTTTCTAGGACTATTTCATTTCACTGGGGAATAAGGAAGAAGATCAGGGGTAGGCTGGATCTGGGAGGAGGCTGAAGGTCAGATCTGAGCTATTGGTCTTCTGCTGAGGAGCCATTTAATTGTGCACTGGATCCAATGAGATACATCCTGTGAGGGGAAAGAGCATAAGGTTGCCCCTTCTCCATTGTTAAATTAATAAAGTAGTGACCTGTGGAGAAAATCCATTTCTGTGCCCATCTTTAAGTCCCTTGAGTATCCTGATTAAATAATCCCACTGTATCAAGGCCTTCAGACTAGTTGAGTCATTGCTTGTGTTTGAACTGCAGCACTTCTTTCTTCCAAACGTACTCTTAACCTGACTTAGTAAAAGTCTTGAAGATATTGATGCTACTTAACAGCTGTAGATGTAAATAAAAAAGCAGTATCTCACACCACTCATACAAATAATAACATTTCAAGCTGCCTAATGCTACCCACCAAAGAGCTATCAATCATGTTTGCTCTGAAGAAGATAGTGCTTGAGGGCTGTTGAGCATGCTGGCTATAGCATGAGTGGGAGAGCACATAAAGGATTCCTGTGTTCCTTTGTATGCAAAAATGAAATAGTCTTTCAGGAAAGAGTTGGATGAGTACTGCTGTTTCTCAAATGCTGACAGATTTTTGCTCTCATTGGGCTCGGTCCCCATGCACAGAGGAAAATGGGTTGTAGAAAAAAATGAATGTGGTACACAAGAGAAACAAAATACACCAGGATTATAGGAATTGGTAATAAGAGGACCGAATATGTAAAAAAAAAAGTAATAGAAACATAGAGAAACTCAGATAATATTTTAGAAAGTTTTAACTGATTATGGTAGTAATCAGTGAAGATGGATAAAACAAGGCCACATCCTATAAGAATAAAAATATTGTCTTACTATCTGCATGTAGTCTGTTTTTAGGATTTTTTTCCTTTTCTCCATGATTCAAAGTAAAAGTGTTCATGCTTTTATGTTTTTTTATGTTATGTAGTCACGAGGCATCTCTGTTAGCAAAGGAGAGTTTGCAAATGAGATGGACCATTATTTCCTTGGTGTTTTTGCTGGCATTTCTAAATAACTTTTTTTAGAGAAAAGGTATGTTAAAAATAAACTTACTCATGGCTTACCCTTTTTGCAAAGGTATATTAAAGACCAAACAAAACCTTCACTTCTGTGGTTTCAGATGAATCAATTCTGGCATTGTCATTTTGATTAGGACTGTGCTCCTGAGATGGATCTGCCAACCATCCCTATTTGTCATGCTTTCATCTGCAGTTTTGGAGTGTGTGAACTGTGTGTTCCAAGGGTGCAGCTAGCAGAGCTCAGCTACTATGGGAGTCTGCAGCCCACACTGGAGCCAGCATGGAGGGAAAACACTGAAGTAGGCATGGTTTCAGCGTGTGTTCCTCAAAAGGGAGGTGGTGCTGATCTCTTCTCCCTGATATCCAGTGATAGGATGCATGGGAATGATGCAAAACTGTATTGGGGAAGTTTAAACTTGACATTAGGAAGCATTTCTTTACTGTGAGGTTGATCAAACACTGGAATGGGCTTCCTAGAGAGGTGGTAGATGCTCCAAGCCTGTTAGTATTTAAGAGGTATTTCAGCAATGCCCTTACGAACATGCTTTAACTTTTGGTCATCATTCAGGCATTTGGACTAAATGATCATTGTGGGTCCCTTCCAACTGAAAAAAAAATACGCTTTTCTATTCTATTCTAAGACTAACTCCTTTTACTCTGCAGCTCTGCTCCTCTTGAGTTATACTTCTTGATGTTGCAGGCATTGCCCTTAACCACTAAAAATATTTTTTCCACCCAACAAAATAGATTACTTGAATTGTTTAATGGCAATTTATGTTTACTTCAACCAGAATTAAGAAATAAAATACCACACGAAGCTGACACTAAGGACTGATCCTCCAGGTTGCAGAGAAGCATCCCATTGTCCTTGTGAATGTGCAGTCTGCCTTTAAGCATAAAAACTGGAACCAAATAATTTATTTCCCTTGAGCAAAATATATTGAGATTCTGCTCACTGTATCCAAGATTAATATCATTCATAACATTGGATGATTTGATATATTGATTTTTTTGATAAAAATATATGTAAGCATATAATATAAATTTCTCCATATTATTGTTAAGTGGCCAGTATTAAGTTCTGTGGAGTTATATTTTGCTTAATTGCATAAATTAGGATGTGTGAGATAACTCATTTTAAACTTTGAATTGCCAGCAAGTTTGCAGCTATTTTTTCTTTCCTTGTTCTGACCTCTGATTATCAAATAATGGGCTACGACCCATCTTTTGTGCAATACATGATCATATCCTATCAGATACTCCCTGAAGTGTCTGGAGTGCAAATCTCATTTTATTTGTATTAAAAACAGTAGGGAATCTCAAATCAGCTCACTAAATAGCTTTTCTGCAACACCTTATTAAGAAAGTGAAAACTAATATAATTGCCATTTTGCTGTTTCAAATGCGTTAAATCTGGCAGCAGCTGAATTCTGAGCTTACATTGTTTCTACCCAAAGGACGTTTGAAGGTGAAATGAGAATAAACTGTATTTTATTAAAAATTGTATTAAATTAACTGGAATGTGTGTCTCAGGGAGCTGTGTTTGGCTTTGCACACAATACTCAAGATCTGATGGGAGAAAAGGAATTGATTAATTAGAAGTAAATGTTTAAGACCTTTAAATAAATCTAAAGTTTGATGATTTACAGTTTAAGAAAAACTGCAGCGCACACTTAGCAGTTTTGAGATTAATTTCAGATACAGCCAGAATTCTTCCTGTAAACAAATCAATGTATAACGTTATTATTCACAGATCTGTTCTGTACCTGCTTTTCGTTCTTTGTCAAGTGATCTGATAGGAAGCAGAATTAAGAATACCCTTGGGCCAGTCACTTTATCTCTGTATGCTTATGTTTATCTTCTGTGTTAAGTTTTGACAAGGTTTTTCTGTCCTTTTTAAGTGTTGTGAGCTCCAGAGAGGAGTATCAGTTGAGCTGTGCACAGCTGTGGTGTTAGGCAGACTACAGGCTCAGTGCAGTAGTTGAATAATATGGGTATTTTTAAAAAAACGTTGTTCAGTTTCTTTAATGCCTCTAAGACTTGTCAGTTTTATAAATGGTATTTTTGAAAGAAAAGGATAACATTAAAATGTACGGGTTGGTGGAGAGGTATTTGTCTTGTAAGTGCAAGCCAGCAAAAATACTCAATATTCCCTGAATATCAAGATCTTGATTCTGCATTTGTTCTGGTTATGGAAAGACTTGGCATTAACTTAAATATTTGTTTTAAAATTATGGGTTTGTAAAGTATGTAAGTGAGTATTTACCAGGACATCTTCAGCTGTAAAATAACAGTTGCTTTTGGCAGTTATGTTTGAATTGTTCATTCCTCACAATCTGAAAAATTCATGGTGGTTTATTATCACATTCTACTTCTCTATCTCTTATTTGGCTACTATTATAAATCTACCTGAAAAGACAGTAAAGTTTATGTATATGCAGAATTTACATCCAAACAATCAGGATTTACCAAGACTGGACAACATGAAACTAAATGTGTAAATTAGAATTGGGTGCACTGAAAAATAATTTAATAATTCATTTCATTGTGCCTGCAAGAGAACAGAAGTATTATTTAAGGGATCACTATAAGGGGTGGGAGAAGAAGATCTGTTTTTTTGTTCAGTATTGCTGCCAAATACAATTTACACTCTTATTTCAGCACAGAATTCTTTCAGAAATTTAAATTTAATTAACCTTGATAATTATTTGAAAAATGAAAAATGGAAATTGCTTTTCTGAAAATTTTATTGATAGATCAGCATGGAAGCATGTATCATGCAGTGCCTGATACATTTTTAATATTAGTTTTTGTTATTTTGAAAATTAAATTCACAAACAAGTATAATTCCCTTCCCTTCTTCCCACCAGGCAAATCAGTTCTAGAGTACTGAATGTAATAGAAAATACTACCTTTGATTTGACTTGAAGTGAGTTTTATGTTCCTGTGTAAAAAGCATCTGCATGAGTGAAAGTATTGTCACAGTGTATAAAGAGATACCATTTGTGTGGTACGTGTAGATAGCTGCTGTATATACATGTACACTCACATGCTCACACGAATGCATTGGTTTTGTATAAAATTACTCTATGATTTTAAATTAATTCATCATTAAATGATGTTAGTAAAACCCAAGATGCTCACCACTTCCCAAGAAACACTCTATGCCTTGGAGACTGGAGTTCACTATGAAATAGTCAACAAACAAGAAATCACCTGTACTGGGATAATTACAGCATCAAACGCGCCAGGGCTACAATCCATTCAAAGTCCTTCAGCCGCTTGACTGGACTTTGCATTAAGTTTCTTTTTTTGGCACGTATTTGTTTCTAGTATTCCATTATATACCTGTCAATCTAGGGCATCAAGAATGATAGACATTAGTCACCTGTTAGGAAATCTCTTTTTAACATCTTTTCTTACATCTATGCTGTGAAGAGGAGGAAAACACAAATTGGCTTGTAGGAATTAAAAAATACATGCATTGAAAGATTCTTCTATATCATGAAGTATTTATTGTGCTTCTTACCATTTTATGTCTGAAAGAAATAACACAGTTTGACAAAAGAGTCATGTTTTTGGTGCTTCATGTTTCTTGTGTGGTAGCAAATGAAAAATTCATAAAGTCCGCAAGAAAAATATTGAGGGTCAGTAGTGCAGGTTACAGTATATATATAGGTACATAATGTACAGTGCCTATAAAATCTGCCAGTTTAGTTGTCTTGAAAGCCTGTGAAAAAATGCAATAAAATGAAGCATGATACAAATACTCAGTGAACATACGCAACTTTGAAAGATTTTTACAGTAGTCTGAATGTGTCTGGCAAGATTTGTTTCTGGCATTTTTTTTTTGTTTGTTTTAACCTACTACTATTGTTATTGTTGAAATAATAATTATTTCGGTTTTATTATGTTTTATACATGAATTTTGTTTCTCAGTTTGCTTTTCTTTCCCCCCATTTAAGATTCCAGAGGCTTATTTTATTAGAGATCCTCATACTTTCCTCCTTACAAAGGACTTTATTAAGGTATATATGTTCTTTTTAGTGAAAAAAAAAAAAAAAAAAAGCTCTCTCAAGACCCGACCTGCATGTCCTCACAGGTTAACATTTTCACATATAACGCCAGTTACTGGAAATGAGAATGGTTAGTTGGTTAACTGAAGCATGCTTGAAAGGAGAAGCAAAGCTTGTCTACAAAATACTAACACTTGGATGAGTCTGCAGCCTGGGAGGAGAGCACCGGGTGAATTTTCTGGACTTTTTTCATGGCTGACTTGGGATATGCCTGCATTGTCACACAGTGTGTTGACCTCTCTCCTTGATGCATATTGCTCATGACAGTCCCTCTCCCTTGCCCGCAGGCCATGGAGGCGCAGATACAGAACTTTGGACAGACGCCATCGCAGTTGCTCATTGAGCCCCATCCACCTCGGAGCTCTGCCATGCACCTGGTGAGACATAACTGCTGGCTGGGAATGCATTCCCTTTGAACCTGAGGATCCTTTGTAGGTCATAAACTACCCATTAAGCAACACTTCTAATGCCTTCCTTGCCCACGCAGCCGGACTTTCTCCTGGCAGCAACGTCTCGCAGTGCCCTAGCAGAGCAAGGTGGAGGTTTGAATAGCTTTAGCTTCCTATAGTCCTGGCTTTTCCTGTGTAATATTGTACAAAAAGGCCCTATCTTCATAAATATACACTTGATAAATATATATTTACATTCTTATTTCTACAAGTAGTCAAAATGACTGCAGGCTTTTCTTAGAGTGAGCATGTTGTTTTGTTTTAAAGGATGCATTGTTAGGGGCTGATTTATGAACAATGCCTGCTTGATAAAAATGAAATAGTAGAGTTCAAATACTGCTGAATCCTCCCGCCTCTTCCTCGGGGAGAATACAATGTATATTTTGAATTTAAATTTCAACTCCAAAATGCATTCTTCTTTGTGCTTCTTGCAAAGAATTATGTGAACGAGATAGAACTCGGTGCATTTCCATGCCTTGAATTAAATGCTTAAAACTAGGTATTTTCTTTTAAGTTTTGTAAATTGACAGTAATACTTGTAGTGGTTTTAATCATTTCTATCTGTCTATAAGGAAATCACTCTATCTACTTGTAGACTATGAAAGTGAAAATTGATCTGTAAGAGCTGTGTTATTTTAAGCAATGCATAGATCTCAAATGTACATAATATTTATATTCTTAAGATACAGCTACTATATTTTTAATAATAATTTAAAATGATAAGTATAAAGGATTATTTGAACTTCTAGAAATAATTCTATTTTTTTTTGTAACAGTGGTTGAAAAAAATATAGCATTAAAACCAGTACTTAATAATAGTATTATTGTCCATGTACAAAAACCTATGTCACTTGTAGAATCATCAAACAGTTTTATAATTAACTTATAGATTCCCTAATAAGTATATGCTTTACATAGAATTAAATTGTCCATATTTGGAAGTGCTATGTTTCATATAGGGGATTCATTATGAAAAATGAAATATATGTGAGTTTTTGAATCCCTCTTGAAATTTTTTTCAGCTATTGTAGTTTATAGCATTTATATTTATGATGTATTAATTGATTAACTCGACTCATATCTCTATTGCATGAATATTAACTGCCGTATAATTTTACATTTTATTGTACATTAATTAATGCTAATGGTCACTTTGCGCCCTGCAACGATAACCCTTACTGTACCTATTCTCTACTTGCCCTCGTGTAATGATCCAATAATAGCTTCTGATCTTGCTCTCCTCCATCACTAGTGTAGATGCGCAGGTAGTGTTGTTTTCCCTGTATGTGCACACGCTTGCCTGCTCTTTTTTAACCTCGTTTTCCCTCAGACCTCCTCACTAATTGTGTTATCCCTTCTGTTTTCTTCTGCTCTCTTCTCCTTTCTACTCAACAGTGTTTCCTTCCACAGAGCCCCCTCATGTTTAAAGATCAGATGCAGCAGGATGTCATCATGGTGCTGAAGTTCCCATCAAATTCCCCCGTTACACACGTGGCAGCCAACACACTGCCCCACCTGACCATTCCTGCTGTGGTGACCGTCACTTGCAGCAGGTTGTTTGCAGTCAATCGGTGGCACAACACAGTAGGTAGGTTCTCATGGGCATGTTTCATTCAAATTTGAAGACCTTAACAGTGCACCTTTAATTTCGAGTGCAGTTTAGCTAGATGTGGGTTAATCTCACTCACCTGCCTGTGCGCAAAAAATGTACTGTTTTTTTCTGGTTTGTGTCAAATAATCAAAGCTTGTGTTTTCTCTGGTGCCATTCCTAGAATCACTCTCCCTAACAGCAGCACATCACCATGGCAGCCAATCGATTTGTGGTTACATCAGGATCAGCCTTTGATATAATGCTTTTCAGGAGAGCGCTGCAGTTCTTGACACAGCCAATATTAATATGTCCCAGGTTTCAGGAATACCTGCTGGCATGCTAGACAGCATACATCACTGTCTCCTGCTTGAGAGAGATTTCAGGTCTGTCCAGGATCTTGTCATAAGCCTTCCCCTGGGTCATCATTAGTTGATGGGGTACCCTATGCAAGCCTAAGCAGCACAACACCAAACTATTATGCAGAGAAGTATCCTCATTCAGTCTTAAAAGCCCATCCAACAAGGTCAGCCCCTCTGCTCACCTCTCCGTATTGATGCTAGTACTGTCCCGTGTCCTCACCTGGAGATGTAGGTGCTGAGGTTGTCCCAGGCATTACTAAGTAAGTGGTGGGACCGTGAGGTACATGAGGGAATCGACAGGACTAATCTTCTATGGTAGCTTCCTGCTGTGATAGCTTGCAGTATCTGGAAACATTGGAAGGTTTCCTACCACCTAGGAAAAGCAAGAAAGTACCTGGTATTTGAGAATGTGACTCAATAGCCGGCTCAGGAACTTTGTAGGAACTAGGCAAAAAAAGAAAACTCCTCCACTCTTTACACACAGGAGGAACCCCTGGAAAGGAGTAGGCCCTCCTGGAGAAGGATTTGTGATATGTAGGTTCGAGGTCTACCTCCAGTAGATGTAAAGAGACTGTAGGTAACCTAGGAATTTCACTGGCTTATATGTCAACATATCCTCAATGAGTAAATTAAGTCAGGTAAAATAGATCCCACCTCTTTTGCACGAGGGTGGCCAAAGACTGCTGTTACAAGCAATAATTAGAAGAATGAATGGGAATTCCCTTATAGGCATGTATTGGAGGAAGTATTGTAAAAGTTAATATCACTCTGAATTCTTGATTAGTAATATAAGGTTTAATATTGTGTTTATTCTGAACATTCACATAATGTTAACATGAATATTAAATTTCGTGTGTATTCAGAATATACCTCTTTTCTGCTTACAAACAAACTGCACAGTGTTTTAGAGAATACAACAGGAACAGAACAGGTTATCTGACAGCCTCTCACAAATCCATGCATTTATGGTACTCTATCAGGTGTAACTGCGTTAGATGTAAGAATGTTTTGCCCATTTCTTTAAAATGAAAGCAAAAACATTTAGAGGGAAATAAAAAAGGGGAAAAAAATATATTTTGTGACAGTGTCCTCAGTGGAAGAGCCCCATGTCAGAAATGATTCAGAGGTACAGAAACTGTCCCCTGTTATTTTAATACTCTCTTGACTAACATTGGTTGACTAATTCTTCATTATTTCCCCTGGATCTTTCAGGGATGCTGCCCAAGTGCTCTGTCCTCCTCATCATTCAACCTCCTCCATTTGAGGGGATTTGTTTAGTCCTCAAGTACTACTTTCTCGTCCAGACTGTCAAGTGAAGGGAAGCCAAAATTCCTATCCATACTTTACTGTGAAGGAGTCAAGATCACTAATATTGCAGTATCCTGGATTTCAAGGGTTTCCTTAATGACTGTTGTTTCAAGTCATCTAGTTTTGTAGAAGTCATGTTGGCCTTCATGATGCATGTTAGGTTTTAGTTTTTCATAGATACCTTTGTAAAAAAGTCATGTTGCAAACATGCAGAATTCATGTTGTGAACCAAGCATGAACTAAATTTCACACCATTTGAATACTTCTGGTGTAAATCTTAGAGCAATGCTTTCTGAATATATTATAATGGGAAGAGACAGGAAAACAAAACTGTTCGGAGAATCAAAATTCATTCTAATGGCTTTCTTAGCTTATACATTCTGCCTGGAAATGTCTTTTATTTTGCAAGGGCTAACCCAAGACAGGATATCAATTTCCTACTGTGACCATAATATTATTTTAATAAATCACAACTCTAGTGTAGAGGATATTTTCATCCACCTAAATGTGCTCACAGACCACTTCTACTTTTGTGGGGCTTATGTAGAGCTTTAGAATTTACTCACAGTAGAAAGCATTTACGTAGTCATCTCACAATAGAAGCAAACGAATCCAAGTTAATACCAGTAAAGATCTGGCCCAAACTGGGTTGGTTTTGAAAGAAGAGAGAGAAAGGAGGGAAGGAGAAGGTCTCAGAGTAGTGTTTTTCAGAAGATGGCAGGGCCAGCCGTAGATCCTGTTTTCTTTTACCTCCTCCAGTTGTCGATTGCAGTAGTAGAAAATGGAGTTTATTCTCCAGAGTTCTGTATCTCCTCTTATGGAGGACATACTTATGCAACATGGCAGTTCCTCATAAAAATTGTGGTTTTAGTAGTGGCTGTTGTGATTTATATGCTAGGGAAGGTGCTCAGAAGAGCCAAAGCAATGCATGAGAGCAGGTAGCACTAAATATGCAGCCACTGATGCACATTTGAACAGCTTAAGGGCTACTCGGGATAGAACTAGTAGAAAAAATTGTGGCAAATTTACTGTAGCTCACGATTTCTGAGCTAAAAATTCTAGATAAATCCATTAAAACGTCCAACTTTCTGTCACAGGTTTCCATATGTAAGAAACTCATAACAATATTTAATCTCTTTATTTTTCTTTTCTGTGCCATCATAAGTTCTCAGTGCTCAAAATTTTAAAGGAGTTATTTAAGGAATGTTTGTGGCTGCAGAAATCATGATGAAATTAGCACTCACAGAGTTAGTTACTATTGTATAACGGAAGAATTAACAAATGCATATTTGTGTAGCACAGAGACAGGAATCTTAAAAGATTCATAGAACAGGTAATAGTAAAAAATTACCTTTTTTATCTATATAATAATCTAATAATGCAGTTTTAAACTTAGAAAACCATATACAAAATGTAGACAATAAGGTTCCTATGCGCTTTATTCTTTCTTTCATCTGTAGGTCTTCGTGGAGCCCCAGGTTATTCTTTGGATCAAGCTCATCATCTTCCAATTGAAATGGATCCATTGATTGGTATGTCAAGATGAAAATGTAGCGATATGTTTGAAAATGGCATTTTCAAGAGTTATTGATTAAGCTATATTTGTATATTATGCTTCATTTAACACAGAAGATAGGAAAATATTTATTCTTGTCAGTCCTGGAGAACTGAAAGCATTAGCTATTGGGGCTGAATGAATTACATGAGTGCTATTTGTTATTAACATCACCAGCAATTGGTATTTAAGAAGCAACCAATTAAGTCAGTTACATTGTCAGCCCATATCTATAATTCTGTTCCCTTATCAGGTCACATTAGTAAAATAAAATGTGAGAATCTGATAGAGTTCACATATTTTCATGTCTTACCACCAGCACTATATATATCAGTGCAGATGCAGATCCATTTTGATTCAATTTATGGTTTGGATTGTCTTAGTTGGCATTGATAAATTAATGAAGAAAAGACTGGGTTTTAAATTGATGCATGATTCTATTTTTAAATCAAAAATATTTGAGAAAGTCGAGTATTTTGAGAAATAGAGACAATTTTGCAGTATTGGTGAGGAAAAAAATGCATTTTTTAACATCTCCAGATGAAAAGTTCCATTTTCATCTCTGTCAATATTCGCGGTTGAAAGATTTAGATACAAGTACCTCAGGAGACTTAGCTTTCTCATTCTGCATGCTTCATTTGCTCATATAATGACAATGATTTTCTCTTCAGATTTTCCTCTCAAAATCTAGGGCAGAAGTATTGTACCCACCTGTTCTGGAAATTTGAGTAATTTGTTATTCGTTATATTTTAGTACATGGACATAGAAGGTCTGATAATACAAATATGTGTTCTTGGAATGTATATAAACATGGTATTAACTTCTACAAGCAAATTTAAAATATGGTCTTTTTTTCAATTGAGTCTCTTGACTTCATGCAGTTGTGAACAATTTAAGTAGAAAACCCAAAAATAGGGAGAACAGAAATTTCAGTGCATTGTCGTGTTCCTATGTTAGGAGAAACATGTCTTTCAGAGTGAGTTTTATCTCACCTAACTTCAATTAGCTGAAGTTAGTTGTCAAGATTGCGTCCATAGCTACTGTAGAAAGAGAAACCATCCTCTGGAGTTGTCTGACACTTAGACAGGTATTACAGCATGACATGACTTGCCATGTGAAGCGATATCTCTCTCTTCAGTGAGTATAGAGGGCGCATAGATAATTAACTTAGATTATGTACTGAACTTTTAGAAAGTTGATATTAGCTGAGAGGGAACACACCTTTATTGTATTGCCAAATCCCGCTTGTTGTATCACAGGAATCAAAAAGCATGTTAGGTGGTTACTCCAAGTCCTTCTTAACAGCTCCGTTTGATAGTTAGGGTGGTGGGATTCTGCACGAACCATTCCTTTTCTCCGTGTCTGGGGGAATTTCCAGGTGGCATTGCCTCTGCCCATGGCCTGGCTCTCTCCCTGAGGAATAGGTGATAAGACAGTGTTGAAAAAGCACATTAGATTTGAATAGCTTCATTGGTTGAATCCTTGCCTCTTTGATCTGGTTAAGCATCTGCAGGTATGGGGGATGTCAAGGTCACATAAGACAAACTGAGGTATTTTCTACAAGAGAGATACCAACCAACAAGAATTTACTTGCTGCAGTATTGTTGATGTTGACTTGGCATTTTAAATGGACTTCCGAGACGTTCCCTTAGTTCAATTTGATTTTGGAGAGTACTTCAGCAGAGCTCTTAAAATATTACCACATATTATGCAGTGCATCAGACTGTTTATAAGAAATTGTCATCTCCTGTAAAATCTTTTGTCTTATTCAAAGGGAAACCAGAAATCTCACGATAATTTTGTATTTCTGACACCCATATAGACAGCTCTAAATGTTCATATTCAGAATGCTTACTCAACAACAAATTCACAGTTCATTGAAAGTTAAATATATTCATTTTCTCGTGTAAGCGGATGACAGGAAGGTGTTTGAATGGCTTACTTGTAAAATGTGTTTTGCATTTTGTTACAGCCAATAACTCTGGTGTGAACAAACGGCAGATCACAGACCTTGTGGATCAGAGCATCCAGATCAATGCACATTGCTTCGTGGTCACAGCAGATAATCGCTACATTCTTATCTGTGGTTTCTGGGACAAGAGCTTTCGAGTTTATTCTACAGAAACAGGTGATTCTAAATACCTGTTTCTTCTTAGGTCACAGTGAATGGTTGCCTTAATACCTAATGCCTGTGCTTACCCCTCCATAATTTATAAAGGGAAGTTTATAGAATTCTTCTTTATTGTTTGAACATAATAGCATCAAGATGCTTCTTTTTTTGATAGATAAAGAATGTAAAAGGAAACAGAAAGGCATACAATTTTGTTACTGGTAACTTTTGAAAACCATATTCAGGGAATTGATCATATCATAAGAATCAACCAAAATTTTTGTTACAATATTATCATGGCTGTATTGTTTCTATCTCTATTTTATTCACGTAGTAAGTAAGTAGTTTGCATAGACTGCCGCCGGGAACTATTTTGTTTCTTTGTCTGATTGCTAAACCTAATATAATTCATTTTATTGCTAAAAACTGATTGCAATAGTAGAAAGAAGGAGGTGATGATCATAGTAAAATCTTAGTTTGACATTAACATAGAACAAATACACATTTTTAATATAATAATGAAGCACCATTATGGAAAAGTTCATCTGCTGTCTTATAATATCATTCAGGAAATCCACAAGTCGTGTTCTAACACCATTGCTACTGATGGAGCAGTAACTCCAATTAATATTCAGTGACTGCAGCATTGACTCAATTTTAAGAGATAAGTGTTAAGCTATGGATTGACAGAGCACAGCCCTCAATAGGAACGTAAAAAGAGAAAAAAAAAGTCTTATCTTTGTGATTTTTTTATTTTGTTGTAGCATGTAGTGAACTCTAATTGAGGGACACGAGGCAAAAATTATATTAGCACTGTATATTTGTTAATGATTTAGTTAATGATTTCTAAAAACTGCAAGTATTTATCCTGAATTTGTATCACTTTGCACTCCCACCAGGAAAATTAACTCAGATTGTGTTTGGCCACTGGGATGTCGTGACTTGCCTTGCCAGATCAGAGTCGTATATTGGTGGTGATTGCTACATCGTGTCTGGGTCTCGTGATGCTACATTGCTGCTTTGGTACTGGAGTGGCCGACATCATATTATAGGTGACAATCCAAATAGCAGTAAGTATCCTGTAAAAAAACACCTTCTGGAGAGGTCCTCTGTCACACCTATTCATTTTTAGCATTCCTTCTGTCAGCTTCAGAAGTTATTACCAAATATATCGATTACCTCACTTGAAAGTGAGGTTGAAAGTTGGTGTAAGAAGAGCACCACATGCTAAGCAATTCACAGAGTACTAGCCCAAAAACATATTTAAACAGTCTGTGCGTGGTAACAGATAATAGTATGGGAGTAATACTTAAATTTGTAATTACCTTTATCATTTATAGCATCATGTCATCGTAAACTCGAACAAGATTGTTATGGCCTTTAAGTGACAGGACATATATCAGTATATTTTGACTTTACTTTCTCCAGAAATATTTTTTGGCATTTTAACTTACTCCTTTTGTGCTACAGCATGCCATATCAGCTGCTTGCCTTTTCAAAAAAGCAATGTCTCACATGCCACGGAATTAAACAAGTCTCTTTGAGAAAGGTCTTTCTTTAGCAAGCAAACCTTTGGAGAAGCAATGTGACTGAGAAAAAATAGAAAAAAATAAAATGTCAGGAAGAGTTTACATATCGTTTGCACAGGACTAGCTATCAGTGCTTTGCAGAGTGAAGGGGACACAATAATAACAATAATAATTAATAATAATCATAATTTATATGGGAGGGCACTTAAAGCGCTCTACTAATTTGCAAGGTCCCTTCACCCAAGCCAGAAATGTGACCACAGCTAAAGACAAGAGCAACTTTTATCCATATACTGGGGCTGCTTGATATAACACTAAATCCATTTCATGTAAAGCAGTTTTGGAATTCTGATGATTATTTTCAGCACAAGGATATTGCCTCTTTAGATAAACATGGAAGAATCCATTACTATCAGGTTTGATCTCTGGTTCAAGTACTGACTGGAGGCAGTTGTAGACCTGTCAGTTACAGACATCTAAGTAAAAGTATTGCTTCAACTGAATGTCAAGTAGAAAAGTGTTTTATTTGTTACAAAGTAAACATTTTGTTAATTTCACAGCAGCATATTTTTTATTGTGTTTTCATTTTCTTCCATTTATCTGTAAGCAGAGAAAAGGGGACACGCATAGAAGCCTCACTTTCTCACTTGACTTTCTTTTGCTTTTATAACAGAGAGAGAATGGAGGGGGTAAAAAATAAACTTGTGTTCTCATAACAAATTGTTCTAATTTTTGTGCCAGGGACTTTATAGCACTTAGTTCTCAGACAGGGAGACATTCAGTCTGAAAAAGAATTTAATGTCAGAGCACTCTGTTTAGTTTGACATTATTTTGTTTCTTTGAATGCCTGTGTGATTCATATCAAGTATTAGTGATTTCTATGCTGAGTCAGAAAAAAATAAGAGCTTGCTCCTTTCATTAAAGAAAAAATGTAAGACTTTTCCTTTACTTCCTTTGATTATATGGGGCTTGAACAGTCTTGCCATTAAAATCTCCTTACTGGCTGATACAAAGTAGTCCAATTCTTTTGCAGGTAGATTTATTTTAGTTCTGATACCTTTTTTTCGGTCATCATAAACATATCTGAATGCAAGAAAGTGGCACTTTTTGGAATCTCAGGTTTAGTAACTTCGCTGTGTAACTTTGGAAGTGTCTGCCTTGGAGATCTTTAATTTTATGAGAAGAAAGGATATCATTCAGCTGACAGAAATCAGAGTAAACAAAGAAAGATTCTATGATTTGCTCTGTTTCTGCCTCTACACAGATAACGCTCTGTTTTGGTGAGGTGAAGGCCTTGTAGTCACATCAGTGGGAAACTGTGCTGCAGATAGTTATGTCCAGGCAAATGTAATATCGCAGGCACAGGTAGCAGAACTCAGGAAGATTAAATACCCAGGTCCACTGTGATAGATTCGAAATATATCGATCAGATTTCTTACACTCATGTTGAAGATTCATGTTGGGGAAGAGTGATGTCATCACTAGTATTGCTATCTCTGCTCATTGGACTAAAGTTACCCTGAATATGCTAATTATGTATTAGTACTGTACTATAATCAGAATTTCACGTGTAGTAAACATCTCCTTATTAACAGCTACTTTGACTTTTCCTTGATATATAAAAGTGATTGTATGTCTGGAGGACCTTCTGCCTTTTAAAACTTCTACAATTACTAATTTTTTCCACCAAGGTAGTGACTACTAGATTCTGTTCCCTACCACGAATAGACATGATAGCTGTTGTATGACTGATTCCCTGTATACTAATTTTCAGGAGTGAAGCATTCTCAATAATTCTTACGAAATATGTTTGAATTTTTACATAGTTAAAGCCACCGAAGTAGTATTGAAATATTTCCTAGTCTACTCTTTTTCTATACTTACTGGTAGAAGATTAGGATTTACCTTGTAGGAAAAATGGAAGTGAGATGTTCACTGTAGGTCAAATCCAATTAGTTAACATCTTTAGAATGAATTTCCAGAAAGATGTAGATGATATTTTCAGGAGAAAAAATAAAAAAAGGAATTAGTTTTTTAGAAGCTGTCATCTGGAGACACAGATAAGATATTTCATACCACAGACTGTAAGAAGGTAAAGAATTCAAAGAAAAATGTCAGGTATAGTAATTATCTGGGTTAGATGCTTGACTTTATAATGATCTTTTAAGCTGAAAGACAGTTAATTATCAATTTCAGCTTCAATGCACCCAATTACCAAAAGGAACTTTAGTTGTTTCAGAAAATGTTAAGGAGGGGAAAAACCAATCCCCCACTCCTAAACAGTTTATGTAATTTAGCATTTGTATAGAAAAGTGTAGATACCATTTCATTAGAAAACAGCAATCACAGTCATTTATTGTGAAACGCTCTGGGGCAAAAGATTGTCAGAACAAACTCCTTACCAATTTTGCTAAAATTCCATATTCCAGAATCTGTAAGTTAGGTAAAATCTTTGCTAAACCACACATATGTCACCCTAAACTGTCAGACTTGTGTAGAGCCTTCTGCTGAAATACTTGTGCGGGCTTGTGCTCAAGTGGGAAATAGAGAACCAGCTCTGGTTTAAAGAGGAGAATGGAGAAAAATTGTGTCTTTGATAAGACTGTTGCCGGTGGCTGGTCCAGCTCAGTAGAAAACTTGCCTGTGAGAGCATGGTGAACTTCATTTTATAATTTTAAAATATTTTTTCCAATCAATGACTTTTTAAGTTATCGCCTTAGTTCTACAATAAGTATCAAAAAGTTTCTGGTTCAGTTTGCACTTGTCACTTGACACTTCTCACAACTGCTGTGAGGAGACTCAAGTTTTAACTGGTTTTAAAAACAATGTTTTCCACGGAGTAGTTTTCAAAAATAGTTTGTAAAAAGCCTTCTGGCTAGAAATTTTTTCCAGGAAGTGGGAGACAAAGTTCTTGGCCTCCAGAGACTGGGAGAATTCAAACCCGCATTCCCATATTCACAAGGATATGCTGACTATCAGGCTATAAATTAACGTGGGAAGGGCCCCCTGTGAACCTCCAGCTTTGGTGGAAAGCAAAATTCTTTTCCCTGATCTTGTTTATGGCTCTTACGTGACATGATGATTCGATAGAAATAAATCAAGAAAATCAGGAACCAACGGCAGTATGTAGGGCAAATTTTCTCCCTACTTGTACTTTCTCTGGTCCAGCAAAACTCGGTTTCATGGCTGTGCAATGGCTAAGCTCCAATAGCCATAACACAAAATGTCCTTCTCCAGTCTAGACTAGACACTGGTGCCTGGGGATGCTCCTGGAAAGAGGGAGATGTGACATGAATTCCTTTAGGCTGAAGGGCAGATGAGCACAGGTTTTTACATAAGTTTGACCCTCCCCTTATTTCTTTATCCTTGCTTAGGTAAGTGCTATTTCGGAAAAACACTGAACTGAACTGAATGAAGCTTAGTCATCTTGCTAGAGTCAGATACCCACTTTCTAAACCAAAATTGCCCATCTGAAATAGGTAATCTGAATCTGCGCCTTATTAAGTTGATGACCACATTATATAAATCTGCTGCAGTTAAGAGAACAGTGAAAGGAATCCATTTTCTCTTAGGAAGACATGGTACATGCAAAGAACATAGTTGGCTTATTTTAATTCTTTAAAGTGATCTGGCAAATGTAAATCTTTGCATTTCTAAGAGATTGAATAGAAAAATTATTGTGATGGAGTTTGACAATTTGTGTGGTTTTGTCTCTTGATGTATAGAGATTTGTTTTAGCTGAGTGCTGATTTGTATACAAATTTCTTCTCACATAGCAACTGTATTAGTCATGAAAAGGAGCAAAGAGAGTGCATGATATGCCCTGGAGTTCAACATGTATTGTTATAGTTGTTTTATTTTTATATTTTATGACTGCTTTATTGAATGTCTCTTTCAAACAAGTGACTTTGAAAATGAGAATTACCTCTGCATCTTTGAACAGATACCAAAGTGGATGATAGAATTGCAGAAAAGTGAGGGACAGATGCTTTCGTCTGAAACAGACACAAATTCAGAAACTAATTTGGAAGTGATAAAAATTAATTTGCACACTTTAATTGGAATCAGACTCCTGCATGAAAGAAAGGAAGGGTAAGCAGCTTGTGCTAAAAGCTGATTGAATTTTTTGTCAGGTAAGTATGTTGGACTTGGCCGCTTATCCTCTTGAGCCTCTCTGCAATATATTACATTCACCCTCTGACTGGTGTTCTTTAAAAGGATCAATGCTATTCCTACTTTGTCCCTAGAGCCTGAAATTTCATTGATCTTGGGACCTGACATTTCTCATTACCTATTGTAGCTTCCAAGAGGATGGCCACAAGGGGTGTGAGAGTTAACCCTGCTTCTTCTAACCAGAACTGTGCTGACCATTGGAAAATGTTGTGTCTATCATCTCTAAGCCGGGTTTGTTTAACAGTATAACATAATCCTCAGAGGTGCTAACAATTCATCCTATCCTAGTGAGTGTACATACCTGAAAGGAAGGGTAAGTGCTACCATAAGGGATCTTTGTCAAGTTAACTTGTGATTTTTTTTAAGTCTGTCACAAATTACACCTTTGTGTGTTCCTTTTACATAACATATTTTTGAACCAATTTAAAATTGTGGACATTGCAGATTTTGTGAGTTTCTGTCTTGAAAGAGTATTTACTCTGAACTCAGAATACTTACTTATTCTTTTATATTGCTCTACGTGTTAATACTCTGTAACATGTCCTAGTTTAACATTGAAAGGGTGGCAGTTTTAAAATAGCCACCAGTGTGGTCTGTACCAAGTAGCCTGGATGCTTGTCTGAAGGTCCTGCACAAGCACGTTGGCACACATGCAGTGTGCTTTACACATTTAGTTATTATGGTGCTTATATGTTTGTACAATTTATGTATTCATTTTTAAAATACATTATCTTAGCACTGTTCTGCTAGAGTAGAAGCTCTCTGAAAACTAGTACGTAATCCTTACTGGCATTGTCTCTACTCTGGTAGCCTGAGATGTCTTTCTCCTAAGACCGCTATGCAAAGGTAAATGAGCCAATAGCACACCTGAACTCATGCAGTTATATCATTTTATCAACAGACCTTTGTGCCCATGCTTTGCTGCATACCCCATGGGAGGGGTGCAGGGTGGTTCAGCAACTTGCCAAAGTTCCCAAAGCAATTTAGTGGAAGAAATAGGAAGAGAAACTGCAAATCTTTACTCTCCTCCACTGTATTTATCCTTTCAGGGTCTTGATGGGTGCAAAGTACCTGAAAGTCTGCTCACCTGGCTGAATTGTTTGTAGATATGCTGCTCACATACATCAGCAAATAAACCAGTTCTGCCAGAGGGGAGAATATTTTGAATATATGAATATTTTTCTGTCAGTAGTCTTTCTTTTACAACCATTACTCCCTCACCTTGGTGGACATTGTTACTGACTATTTCCTATTCTGGAATATTCCTATTTATTGGTCATAGCCTTATCTTTTCATCAAACTATGGAATGATTTTTCTGACAGTAAAAACTCAAGACAGCTATTACATTTTCATTTCCATGAAGGTCGTAGTATTTTCTAAGATTTTTTTCTTTTCTGATGGATATCCTCTCAAAAGTGTTAATAGCAAAGTAAGTAATTTTCAGAAAATAATTCAGTTATAGCCTTGTACTTGCTTCCGTCAAAGTCGGAGATGAAATGCAAGCTGAAATTTGCTTTGTGCTCTCATGTTTCTTTATAGAGAAGACTCCTAGATGTGCCCCCATAGCAATCTGTATATAATTCCTGTGAAAGTACAATATGAAAGAAATAGTAACACTGGCTGTTCTCTTTCTTTTCTTCATCTTGTTTTTTCCTTACCATACAAGAGCACCATTTGTTCCAGAAGAACCTTACAATAGTATTTAGCATTATATTTTTCAAAAAGAAAGGAAGATGTATTTTATTTTAGACTTTGTAGAAAATCTTACTTGGTTGAAAATACAACACAGATTATTACTTTTTTTCTTTCTGCCCTCTAGTAATTCAGTTCAAAGGTGCTTCTTTGGGGAAATTACAGGGAGTTTACAGTGATGGTATCTCAGTTCATAGGTAGGATATTTTCACCTGCAATTCCCTCAGAGCTGTAGCTTTTGACCTCTGGCTGCATCTATCAGTAGTGATGTGACAGTGACAGAATATTTTGCTAGATTTTGAATGATTCCTGGAGTTCACAACTTCTGTCCTTAGCAATAAAATGTAATACAACTGAGGTTCTCTTCCCCATGCCACAGCTTGTCCTGTAGAAAGTATCAATGAATAATTTTTAATTTGAGCCCTAAGGGGAAAAATCCCATTTTCAATTACTGTCGAACTGTTACACCTAGTAATGATATTCCATTATTAATTTGTATTTACTGAAAAACAGGACTCACAGATCTATGTTTCAGGGCAGTTGTTTCTTATACACATTTTCCTTTATAAATCAAGAAGTCAATTAAATATGCTCATTTTTCATATTCTGACATTTTACAGATTTATGACACTATAGTATTTTCCTAGGAAACACTGAGGAAAATGTCTTTTTGAAAACCGCATTATTTATTTTCCCTTAAAAAATTTCTAACCATCTAATAATTTCAGTCATTCACCCTTGCAGTCTGATGACACTACTGTATACACCTCTGTAATCAGAGATTAAGCCAAGCATAATTGAGCATAATTTCTTTTTTCTAGGAAGACTTACAGAAAAAAAAAGAAAAGTGGAAAATTCTGAATGTAGTTGAATTGCATTTTTTCTTTTAACTTTTCTGTTATGCACTTGGAGAAAAGAAAACCTCAAAAGGAGATGGGGTTCTCAACAGCAACATTGATGGGGAAATTTTAAAAATCTAAATTTCAAAATATAGTTCATCTTTCATGACATACACGAAACATCTGTCTCTCTCTCTCTTCCAGCATCCATCCTTCCCTAGCAATAAAGCCCAGTTTTCACTTCACATCTTCAATTTCCGGAGCAGAAAGTTTATTTTCTTCTAGGCTACATTAAAGATTGGGAAACTAGGATTTATCGGGGTAACCATTTTCATCAGAGGTAGGAAAGTGTTCATGTGTCTGTACAATAAAGTGTTAAGGTAGATTGACCACCCTGTATTATTTGGTCCAAAACTGAAGTCCATAAATTCAAGGTTGGTAGTTATCAACTGGTTCAGAAAGACAGTAAAATACACAGAATTATTATTAAAATTTTGATGACAAGACACATTAGACTTTGGCAAGAAATACTGTAGATTCATGCTAATTTTTCAAGAAATATTGTTATATACAGTTCTGGCTACACATATTTTAAGAAAGAACTTCAATCCAGACAGGCACAATGACTGAAAAATGGCAAGCCTATCACTCAAAAGGGTTTGTAAGAGTTTGTTTTGTTTAACGGAGTAAAAAGGAAAGGCCAAGAGGGCTGATTTATTCTGTAAGTGGGGAAAACACGAGAGAGGGAAAAGATCTGAAGCTAAAGGACAGTGCTAATGCTGTCGGCACAGTGTTACAAGGTAGAGAGGAAAATCAAAATATTTCTCATTTTTAGTGTAGGAAAGGCCTGGAATATCCTTTCAAGTCACATACTCAGATAGCCATTTCATTAATTTATTAACAGGTTTATATGATGTGAGTGTCCTTAATAAAAAAGACTAAATTCATTGACCCACGGAAGTCTATCCAAGCCTCCATTCCTACTGCATATCTTTCAGAAACCCATGCAATATTGCTTAGCTACTTGAGAAGCTCCCTTGTAAATTTGTTTTAGTGTTTAACTGTTTTTTCCAGTTAGGAAACTGCATTTTATTGCAGGGTTGATATGTACACAGCCGTTCACCCATTGGACCTCACTATGCCATTAGCTGTAACATAAATTTTGGGACTCTTGGACATCTTTTAGGCTTGTGACTCCCTGCTACAGTGGTCAAGTCACCACTTTGCTGCCTGTGCAGTGAAGAGAGAAAACACTTTAGACACTGTACAGCCTCCTGTCTTATTCTCTATATCAGTTGTGTGACCCTTCTTTAAGTTCATTTCTATAAATGTGGGTACGAGACTTAAATCTTTCTGGTTTACAGTGGCAAGATAGTTCTTTACTCCTATTTGCTGTTCTAGGCTACTGTATTGAAAGTTGATGTTGAGGGGATTTTTCTTTCTGGTTCCATAAATCCTTCTGTGTTTCACTGCCTTCCAGAACAGAATCTCCTTTCCAGCGAGTGAAGTGTGTGCTTGTCCAGGAACATCAACTTTCCACATGGCTGCATTCGAAATAAATGAAATAAACCACATTTTGCTACATTTTTATTTAATTAGGCAATGCAAATAGTGTTATATAATGACATTCTCTCTTCGTTATACAGTTGCCCATGAATCATTGTTATCACTTTTTATACACCCATATCTTACCAGCAAAGAATTTATGTTATCCTGTAGATAATATTATTGGTTAGTATTCAGTCAAGAATGGATTCTCAGCTCCTAATTGCACACTCTAATTTCCAATATCCTAAAATGTAGCTCATAATAGATACCTTTCTATGGATAAGAAATGTTAAGATTTGTCATTGAACCATCTTCTATGCCATCCATGTTGTCCACAGTCAGTTCCATATAACACAGGTTTAAATCAAAACATTGTATTATTAGGACAAATAACTTGAAAAAAAAATACATGGAGACCTTTTAATGTAGCCATCTTTATCAACTATACCTGTCATCCTGTCAAAAACAGATAAGAAGCTTGCTTGACAAGACTCCCATTCCAGTACAGCATGGTGACTGGCATTAATAAGATTTTTGCTTCCAATTCTTTGTTGAAAGAACTGTGGATTAACCATTCTGTTATTTTGCATAGAATTAATGTTACAGGAATTCAGCTGTAGTTCCCTTGGTAATTTCTTTTATCCTTTTTAAGTGTTTGAACTACACTGGCAGAGCTCTAGTCCTTTGGAATTTCCTAGTTTTCTATATTTCTTTTGTACAAAGTAAATATAATGAGATGAAATCTATATTATTTAGCAAGTTGCTAATTTTTCTAGTTACTGATTTACTTTGCTTGGCAAAGCCGTATCAAAAAACTGAGCAATTCTTTACTGCGTATAGGAGTTTCACTGTTAAGATGTCAGCATCTGTTATTACTAGAAACTACAGAAATGTTGCTATTTGTCATATAAACACTCCATAAAAGTCCACTTGTTTGAACCCAAAATAAAACACATTTTACTCTTGAATAAAAAAATTCAATATTTAAGGAGTAGTCTATCCTGCTCTTTAACAAATTAAATGTGATAAAAATAGCATAGGTATCCATAGTGATATATATAAAATTATGTATACTCATAACCATTTTTAGATGTAATTTTAATCTTTAAACAATCGATATATCTCTGAATCAATAATGTCTATGCAACTGTAGTGTCTTTCTAGTACAGTGCTATTCCTCCTCACTTCCTACCCTTCATGAAACAATTTATGATGATTAATAGAGTAACATCTTCAACTCGTGCTACTCTTTAGGTTCCTAGCAGAAGTCTAGAGACGTATATGTTCCATAGCAGACCTTTACATTACAGCTGCTTTTAATACCACCACACTTTGTGTTCTTTATCTGAAATACACCTTTTGGGTGTTTTTAGGTCATAAAACAGTGATGTATTGTTACCATTTGGGTATTTTAAACAGCACACTGTCCATAATTTCAAAACCAAAGAAGTTTGCTTCTTGATAATGTGTGAATTATTGCATTCAGAAGCTGTGCTTATGAAAGTTTATGATATCTGAATGTATTTTGCTCAGAAACCTAAGAGATATTTAAGCACATTGCACCTCTCTCTGATGCTTGCTGATTTAGGGTAATTTACAACAAAGTTCTTTTGTTTATAAAACAGGTCTGGTTTGACATTCTCTCTTGTTTCCATTTTTTATTTTTCTTCTTGTGTTTTTTGTTCTTTTTTGTTGTGTTTTTGTTTTGTTGTTTTTTTTAACAGGTGATTATCCAGCTCCTCGAGCTGTTCTAACTGGTCATGACCATGAAGTTGTCTGCGTGTCGGTCTGTGCAGAGCTGGGACTTGTTATCAGTGGTGCTAAAGGTCAGAAATGTTTTTATGATTTAAGTCTTAATGTTTTTAGAGCTTTTTTTAGTGGTACTTTTCAGTCTTCCCTCAAGCTACATATATTTTAATTATCCAAAGTCTGCTCTACTAAGATATGTTGTAATTCCAGGGCAGCAGCTTACTCTGAATATTACTACTACCTGGACTTAAAAGGTTTAGGCACAAATTTTTATTGTTCTTTCCATCCATCAGCCTGTGCTACTATTTCCCCCATATCTGGAAGAGTAGTTCATAAAAATTTGTAGAATAATTCATAATGATATCTACAGGTTGAAGAAACCTGTTGAGACACCTGTATTTAGGGGAGGGCCAGCTCTAAGTTCTCTACTCTGATCTTCATTGAATGTCAGTTTGTAGGACTGACCTCAGTCTCTTTGGCAAGAGAGGCAAAGTCAATTTTCTTGATTTTGGATCTGTGAACAGCATTTCATCCACTAGGGTTTTTTTGTAGCAGATTCCAAATCATGAGGAGTTTATAGGTTTGTTGTTAGAATTTTTGAGCCATCTGTTCACACTTTATCTGTTACTTATCTATGGAATCCAGAATATCCAACAATTGCCAATACAAATGTTCAAAATACCTTTCTAAACCTGCAGCAGTCTCCTATATAACTGGTAATCAATGTAAATAAAACATCCACCTCAATGAGAGTTTGCCTCATCCTTCCTTATTGTGCTTCTCCATTTTACTTTTACTCTATTTTACTTGTGTCCACCTTTTCCTCTTAATTCCATGTCCCATTTTCTTCCCCCACTACCCTTTCTCACTCAGCTTCTTAATTTGTCAAACTGCAAAACTTTCTCTTTTCCTTTCATATTTGCCTTCCCATCTTCCCTTGTCTCTTACTTTCTTTTGTGCTATGTTGTCTTTCTCTCTTCTTATTTCCATTCTTCACATCATTCTTGTCCTTCCTGAAGGTTCTTCTTCCTTATATATTTTCCTGTCTCATTTCCACTCCATTCCTACATCCACATCCAGCTCCTTGCTTTTGCTGTCTACAGCAATGCCTGTTTTATTCATCTCCATGAATATCCTTGTACTCCTTTTTAAAAGATTTGCTGCTTCTGAGAGTAAGAAGGATGTGATGCTTATTCTGCCTGCTTTTGCTCATAGCTGAACTCCTGGGTTATCATCTTTTATACTGCCTTGGAGCTCAACATTTATTTTCAAAGCTGAGTGTGAAACTTTTGAGTAAAAGCATTTTTAACAGGAAATCCTGATGGGTCATTAACTCTCATAATGACATACTACATAACAGTCGTAGGTGAAGTCAAGACATTTATAAAAAAAATGGACAATGATGCTGAACCTAAAGGGTTTTTTTCTTGCAGTACTGCTATTTCTTATATTTTAAGGCAGCTTTATACACTCTTACTGCTGTAATGCTATACCCTTTCCAACTACCTATTTGCTAATTTCCACTTATTAAAATATCTGTAATCTGTATTCAGTTATCTTCTGCTTCATTAAGTATATGACACTTTGGTAACTTGTATATTTTCAGAGGTAAAGGCTGCTGGAGGACCAAAGACAAACACAGAATATGTTTGTAATTGATTAAGAGAAATAAGAGGCCCAGCCTGTCCTGAGTTACCCTTGTGTTCTTCCTCTTCAAACTCTAGTCTGTATATAAATGCAGAAAGACAATACCTTTTTTATTGCTCGTTTCCAGCAGATGCCTGTTTTAAAGCTGCTTCTTCAGTTTCTGTCCTTTCCAGTCCCTTTCTAGGTTCTTAGATTGCAATTCATGGCAGTTCAGCCTTGCGCCTTGCTCTGCTGTTCTGCCTGAGTGCTGCCTGTGCACCCTTCTGGGGAGCCTGTCCCTCAGGAGCTGACTGTGACACTGCGATAACATGCACAGCTCTTGAGAACCTACTGAGGCAGGGAAACAGCACATATAGGACTCCTCTGAGAAAAATCCTGTGCATCAGGTTGATACTTGCATGTTCTTATCCAACAAACCCCAAAAAGGAGTGGTCAGCCTCTATGTTTTTACAGTAGCATCCTAAATCAGATTTTCTTTGTGCCTTTTCATGTCCGTGACCACTCATCGATGAAGGTATTACACTTTTATTTTTAAAATTCTAACATAGTCATTATTCTAAAGGTGGAGGCATCACTTCTTACAGCATTCAGTATTTCCAAAGCCAAAGCTCAACTATTTTAGAAAATAAACTAATTCTGTTGCAGTCAAATCCCATGAACAAAGTCAGACTTGAGGTCTCTCCGCAAAAAGCTTTATGCAAACACAGTTAAAAACCTGTACCAGAGATAAATGCACTGTTGCTGTGATTCATTCTACCTGGGCAAACACAGCTGCTATGTGAGCTTCAGAGAAGTTAGAAGGGCTTAACGTGTAGTGACCAAGTCTGCCAGTATGAATTTACTTTCAGAGTCATGAGCCAATTGTATAAGGAAGAGATTACTCTCCTGTCCAGGAGTATCCTGTGATTCATAAAAGAAAACATTTAGAATTTACCATGACTCATTACATTTATCACAGAAGAGACTTTTTTTCTTAGTAGGAATACAGATCTCACTTTCAAAAGAGCTTTTCTCATAAATCTTGACATGAAAATAGCCTAGTTGTGTGTCTTAAATTGTACATTGTAGATTTCATAGCTGTTTTTTTCTTTCATCAGCAGTAATAAAAAGACATTAAAATCTCATACTAATATCTCTCTGGAGTAAATGCAGTTATAGTCTGGTCTCCTTAAAGCTCTTATAGTCCAGATATCATAATAACTCCGTTGGCTGTCAGATGACTCCCATTATTAAAACAATTCAGGACTGAAATCTATGCATATAATGTAGACATTGGGGGAGAGGACCTACAGGAACTGCCATTGTCTATAGGAGAAATATGCAGTGATACGATTATATGCCCTCTGGGAGTTGCTGCTACTAGTCACTGATAGGGTCCCATCTGTTTAATGTGAATGAGCAGACTAAAAAGGGTTGATGTTGTTGGAGAAAAGCAGGAAGACTGAGGCTTCTGAATGCTTCAAAGGAGGAAAGAATATTTTAGAAGATAAATCAAGGAAAACTCCTACCAGTTTAAGTAAATAGTAAGCTACCACTTTTAGGCATGTTGCATCTATTTTCTTAATATGCTAGCTCTTGCATTTCCTTTCCTGTTGCATATTTCAAATTCTTTAAGCAAATATTGCATCTTTTTATATCTATGCAGGACTAGTGTGATATAAATGTGTATTATGCATTGCTTTTGTACACAGCATATATAGTTTGTTTAAGCAGCAAATATATGATGTATTATGTTTTCATATACAGAAGGTCCTTGCCTGGTACACACAATTACAGGAGATTTGCTGAGAGCCCTGGAAGGAACCGAAAACTGCTTGTATCCTCGCTTAATTTCAGTATCTAGTGAAGGTCACTGCATCATCTACTATGAACGAGGACGGTTCAGCAATTTCAGCATTAATGGCAAACTCTTAGCTCAGATGGAGATCAATGATTCAACTAGGGTAAATCTAAATGCAAACAAACATTTGTGTGTCTCACCTTTATGAAAACAAATTGAATTTCTTTGCCATTAAAGGAAATCACATATGTAAAATTGCCACCTCCTGGTTAAGTCATATTCAAACACAGATCCTCTCGTCTCCGTGTCCAAATGCAAAAATGCACTTGAGCTTTTCCAGAATAAATAAGAACTAATTGTTTATGATCCCACATAATTCCTGAAATTTTTCTTTGGAATTAAATTTCAGTGGGAAATATGCCTTTCCTTTTAAATGTGTTTTTAATATGCCTGTTTTCAAAATAGGTTTTAAAAACAAAATGCTCTGAAATGAGTCCATTCTTCATTTATTAGTCAAGACATGAATTTGTGCCTTCAGGGCTCTGCTCTGTCACTAGCACTTGAAGCAGCATTAGGAATGCAGAATGCTGCTCTACTTTAGGTGTTAGTGATGGCACCGAGTATTGTAGGACAAACACTGAAATGTTATGTGCTGAACTCAAGTTTCAGCAGATTCAGTTAAAGAGCTTTTAGATTATATGTCATGTTTTAAACCATACAATTGTTTTATTTAAAATATGGAGATCCAAAATTTGTTGGTTTATTTTTCAACTGGGGAGAAAGAGGAGTGGGAGCCTTTTTCTTCAAATTCAAAGTGCGCAGAACAAAAGAAAAGCTTATAAGTTGATTAATTTTTTGTAATATTGGTCCATTTCCATAAAAACTAACTGCATGCTTGCCTTTGTCTTTTTCTCCTAAAGGCCATCCTCCTGAGCAGTGATGGGCAGAACCTGGTGACAGGGGGAGATAATGGTGTAGTGGAAGTATGGCAGGCCTGTGACTTCAAGCAGCTCTATATTTACCCTGGCTGTGATGCTGGCATAAGAGCAATGGATTTATCTCATGATCAGAGGTGAATGTGTTGTTAAGTGTTTGTATGTAAATAGCAAAGTTGCACAAAGTGTACGTCTCCATAACCTTTAAGATAATGAATTTGTGGTGTGCAGTCATTAACTGGATACGGTACAAAACCATTACCCCAGTTGTTACGTAGTTGATTTATTTGACTCAGCATTTTTACTAATCCTTGAATCTCATAGCCCAAGTGCTTAACATTAAGGCGAGGTCTTATATCATTGAACTCAGTAAGCCAGAGACTCAGCTAACAAAATATGAGTGAAATTACATTAGCTTAAGAACACAGGACTAGTCAGGCTGGATTGAAATGCAGTAGGGCCTATTAACCAATGCCTTAAAGCCAATTACAAAAGTTTGTGGTACATTTCTGATTTTTAGCTATGTAGAGCTTGAGAACTTCTTGGGGTTGCATCTAGACTGTAGTGTGCAATATTACAAATAGATCTATCCACCAGGAGTGAGCGTGGTCCTTTTCTTTGACCTTCCTGAGTAATAGAGATGCAGTGTACAAGCCTAGATTTTTGCAGTTCCTGCTGTAGCACTGAAGGGCACACCGTAAATGTAAAAGATATAGGATCTTGGTCCCTCGGTCTTCTATTGTAATGTGATTATAATGTAAACCTATATGTTGCATTAGTTTTGCAATTCCTACTAATATGCAAGCTCATGACGTGCAAAAAGTTCATAGGATATTAGAAAAAACATACAACATTCATTTCAGTTCAGTTTTCTTACACTTTTCAGGATTCCTATGCAATGTACCTATTATGTAAAGCAACAAAATCGCTTAAAAACAAAATACATACATAATTTTCTCATGTATGAGCAGAAGACTAGAAACAAGATTTTTCTCTCAACTGAAACTAACTTACTGGAAGAGGCATATTCACTTCTGGAACTTTGCCAGTTCATGCGTACAGTATTGTGTTCTGTTCAGAGATTTATTTACACTGCAAGAATTTTCAGCTAGCCCGTTTTCTCTCTCCCTTATTGTAATACCAGTCTGGGAAGCCCAAGCTGTGCAAAGTGCTTTAAGTACCTGCTTAGCTTTAGTCACATAATTAAGCAGAGAATGGCTTTTGTAAGTTTTGATAGAAGTAGTGATAAATACCTAATCCAATTTTAAAACTCAGCTACTAGAATTAGAGGTTATGTGATAACCGGAAAATCGCCTCAACTGTTGCCACCAGAACAATGTAAATATTGAGCTACATTTCAATATGAAGCTTTTTAGGAATACCAAGATGTGATCAGCTTATAATTAAGGGATCAAATCAATTGTATTTGCAGAGGCATCTCATTCACTCCAGGAGGCCCTAGGATATCCAGCTGACCCTAGCTGCAGCCCCAAGTGCGGAGCACTCCACAGGCCCTATGTCCCAGCTGCCTGCCAGCATGGACATGTCAGCCATCCTGGGGCGCCTCCAGTGGCATGAGGTGCCTAAAATTAGGCAGCTGGATTCTAAAGCACCTGAATCCTTCCTTGTTTTGGCATAGATGTCTTCATGTGAGCTATGAGAACAAGCCGCTATAATAACCATGGCGATTTACTTGCTACAGCCTGTGAAGTCTAGAGGACAATTAAGCTCACATGCCCAGTGACCTGTAGAGAGTTGGTCTCAGGCTGCACTGAGGGTGCTGATTAAGGCCTAATTAGATTGCCTACCAATAAGCAGTTAGCACTGTTTGAGATACCTCGGAGGTCTGAGGTGCCTACCTGGGGTGGTACATATAACAAAGGACCTAGTGAAGACACCCCTGCTTCTGGAGAGGCAGCTGGAGGCAAGGCAGGGTATGCAAGCGCATTTCAAATGGCGTGATGCTTTTACCTATGAGAAGGCGACTGAATGGACCTCTAGATCACCCTTGACCATAATGGGAACATGGAAATGTAGCTCATATGTCAACATTGAAATGTAGTGTTCTCTATCGCAAACTGAATCCCACCTGTGTGATCTTAATCTTCAGATTAAACTGAACCTTAATCTTCAGTGTTGCATAAAGTGCCTCGTTCTTTTCCCTTTTATACTGTTTATAGTAAACCATTGCTTGGGAAAGTAAAAGAGGATTAACAGGACCAAATTTTTATCTTTTTCAGAACTCTGATTACTGGCATGGCTTCTGGCAGCATCGTAGCTTTTAATATAGATTTTAACCGATGGCATTATGAACATCAGAACAGATACTGAATTGGAATGAAGAACTGAAAGCCCAGGTAAAGCTGAGAGCACAAGTGCTGCAATGAAAGGTGTAGTCTCTGGTGGAAAAACACGTCTGCATTGACCTCCGTTGTACATTCCATTACACCCAGCAATAGCTGTACATTGTAGTCAGCAACCATTTTACTTTGTGTGTTTTTTCACAACTGAACACCAGCTGCTGAAAAGCAAGCTTGTATCATGTAAATTATATGAATTAGAAGATGTTTTGGTAATTATTTCATATATCTTTGTTTATTGAGAAAAGGTAGTAGGATGCGCCACAAGAGACTTTTGAAAATTCTGGGGAACCTTGTGTCCAGTTATTTCAATGTTTAGGCTTTGAACCTAACATGCATCCCATCTCCAGCCTCTTTTCAAGCTGAGATAAAAAAATACGTTTGATACTTTGTACATCAGATGCACATCTTAACTTTAAAGGGATACTTTTGTAGAAGTAAAACCTTGTATAAAGAACAAAACTGTTTCTTAATTTTATTGTGGAGTTACAACTTGCATGTACTTTAAACCTGATGTCTTGAAGGAACAGGTGCATTCACACAGATAGAACTGGAGATCTGCCTAAGGGTACAGCTTGTGTTAAAGGGTTGAATTTGGGTGCAAACAGTAATTTTGACATTTCCGCCAACACATGTTTTTCACTTTTTGAATCTCAACTTTACCCCTCTTAAGTGGAGTTCTGCTCATGAAGCATTTGGATAAAAAGCCATCATTTGCCATATTTATACTTTATACAATAGAAATTAAATTCCTCCCTTTTAAATTCAAAGACTAGACAGAAAGGGAGCAAAGAGGGAAGTTCAGTTTAATGCTTTGTAGTGCTTAATGATCCCCAATACAGACAAAGTGTTATACTTCTGGATTATTAACAGTTGGCATACAAGTCACAGGTGAGAAAGCCCTCAGTGGTTTATTTTTTTTCCCCTTATTTTTTCCTCTGAGCAGCTTAGTTTATTGGACAGCCTTAGCTTCATTGTAAAGGTGACTGAGGTTATTCTTTTTGGTTCTTCTGAAAATCTCACCTGAAACCACTCAGAATAAGGCACTTCATGTTTTACAATACTGTAATGATAACTATCGGAATAATTTTCTGCACATTGTACTGATCAAATTACACACCCAGGGGTATATACACTTTAATTCATGTTTCTTCTTTGTATATTTGGTGACTGTATTGTCATAGATGTACATATTGTGTCGGTAGGGCTATGAGGCATGTAACAGGAATGTAATTTTCTCAGAATTTACACTCACTTGCAGTCATTTATTTAAAAAGATAATGGATTCTTTGTATTGGCACTTTGCACCAGAAACATATCATTATTTATTGATGTGATTACTTATTTGTTATCCACCTTGTATTAGTAAGTTTAGCACTGAATTTCCTTCTCCATTGTTGTTTGTATTTATAAGGTTCTGAAATCATGGGGATCATCGTAATGATTAAGTTATTCATCACCCGTCTGTAAGCAATATCTTGAGTTTGTAGCTTAGAATTGGGAGACTATTGAACATCTGGAAGACAAGTTCATTTCATCTTGAGATCATGGTGAAATATTTTGGATATATAAATTCCTTAAGCTATTGTAACCATGTTTTATTGCAAAGATGTAAAATATGCCAGATGTGTGTGAGTTGGAAATCAAAAAGAAAAATAAAATATGCAAAGAATTCAGTGATTGGTTTTCATTTCAATGAACTTTTCATCGAAACATTCATGTTGTCATTAAGAAAAAACAATTGTTTTAAGAAATCCTCACTTATATGCTATGTATAGGCCAAAAATAACACACGTCTGGGTGGTTGTATTTCCTGGGGTCTCAGCAAATAAGACGGAGGTTACAGAGAGTGTTTTGAAACTCTTTTGATTGTCAGTACATGCAGAGAAGCTACTAAAGATACTTTGATCAGCAGAAGTGAAAAATCAAAGTCTTTAAGGGATATCTAGAATCCTTGTGAACAGACAATGAACTTGTGCAATAGACCTCGCAGAAAGCAAGGATCTGATGAGAGCCATTTTGTGTATCTCAGTATCTGGTAAAATGGAATTAATTTAATCTTATTCTGGGCATTGAAAGTTAGGCATCTGCACTCCCTGCATAACAGCATAAAACAGGTGAGATAAATTGCTTTTTGGAAATGCTGAGGTCCCTACAAAGATTGTATAGCAAGTAAATGGAAATAGCTAGTTATCTAAATGTCAGATGTATAATATAAGGTACCAATGGTCAACAAAATACTTTCCACATAATTAGAAAACTCCTGGTTCACTAAAAAGCAAAATAGCAGTCAACACTTCAATTTGTGGCCTCACGTGTTGCCTTTTCATTTAGAAGGATTGTTCTTTAAATAACTACCAAAGTTAACTAAAGGCAGTAATTGAGCTCCTTATTAGAATACAGTAAACATTTTAGCAGATACCTGTTTATATCAGCTTTTGAAGTGGATTTGATTGTTTTGGGGCTGGAGGAGAGATGAGGGAGGAGATGAGAGTTTTGGTATGTTACTAGTGGCATGTGAAACAGTTTATTGATATGTCACAACCTCCATTCCATTATTATACAAGTATCACCTCTAATTTAATATTTCATTCAACAAATAAATTAAAAAATAGACTATTGCAGTTAAATAAAAAAATGAGTATTACTATTCTCTTAATTAATACCATTGTTTGCATGAAGTCTCTCAGCATTATGTGAAGTACAATTTAGTCACAAAATAGGTTTTGTGCCCAAGCAAAGTTTTGTATGAGAAATTGGTCATGGCTTGCAAAAAGAAAAAAAGCAACCCTGCTCTATTGCATTCATAGGAGTACCCAGAGTCAGACTCTTAATAATAGTAGTAATTATAATAATAACAATACTAATCAATAATAAGAATATTATACCAACTCCCTTATGGTTTAAGTTATAAAAGATAGAGTTTTCACAAACACACAGGACAAGAAGAATGGCTGTTATAGTCACACAGACCCACTTGATATAGTTTTTTTTTGCTGAAAAACCACCGTTGCCTTTTACTTTCTATTTAATTTCTATTTTTTTATTTTAAAAAAAATGTTATGATTGTGCCAGGATATTTAAATTCCTTTGTTATTTTTGTTGATTTGTGTTAATTACGTATGTATACGCCTCTCCATTGCACAGTCTCTTAATGTTAAAAGACAATATACACGGATCTCTGGTTTATGTCAAAAAACTTTTCTAAAAGCTTCAGCTGCCCCATTTCTGTCACACAATAAAGCCGGGCTGACTTGCCTTTTTTCTCTACAGAAATGAGACTTACTGATTCCAGGGGGTCTCTGAGAGCTGCCTGTGGAAGATGAAGCAGCTTTGACTGAACCGGTTAAATGCAATTGATCTCTCAGCTAAGAGAGATGCACCATTAAAGGTACAACTGTGCAAGATACACCTACAATGAAAATAACGCGCAGTTATTGGCCGTGTTCCTGCCGGCTAGTCCTAGGTTAAGAATTGGCCTATAAAACAGTATCATACCAGGAGGGAAGAGCAACAGCTATGAGGCTTATTCTACATCCAGATCCTACCACTGTTGAGAAGGATGCTGCTTTCTCTACAAGAGCAATAATAAAAGAAAGGCTGCTGCATTTTACCCCAAGGAAAGACTAGTTAGGCTCAATTTACTGGAAGAGCATTGGATAATAATGAGTATGTTGATAGAGAGTCTCACGGGCTGTGCTTGTAGAGCTAAAAACGCTGCCTGTGAACAGCAGTTGTGGTGCATGCTTGTTAGAATATAGTGCATCAACCCTGCTGACAAGCAAGGAGGATGTTTGAAGCAAGCCTCTTGTTGCCAGGGATGAAAGCGTTTGAAGCAGACACAGGGAGCGAAGGGCTGACTTCTGATAACAGCAAAAGAACCACCTCTTGATACAAGACGTCTAAAGATGTATAAATATTTCATTTGGAGACTTCGAGCTGGAGTCTACGCTCACATTTTCCAAGGATTTAATTGTCGACTGGTTTTATTTAGGCGTTTGTTTGTGTGTGTTACTTAAAAACAGTAAAGATTAATGGACTAAGACTTTAGGTGGTATTTAAAGAAGAAAATACTGAAAATTTATATGTCTGTGCAATACAGTACAGTTTATAAACTCTCTAACCCCGATGATTAGTTTTGCAACATCTACAGTTAAGTTTCAAGATCTGCAACCGACAAGAAAAGTCTCAAGATTACTTTCTTGTAAAATTTGTAAGTTACAGCCATATAATTAGTTTACAAAGGGATTTTGATAGATGAAAACCTGTCAAACAGCTGACTCGGTATATGAGTCCCTCTATGGCGACATCATGCCTAAAAAGCACTACAATTCCACATCATTAGTTAGAAGTCCTTTCTCAATTGCATTCCATTTGCACAAACGAGGACCTGGGTAACTCACATAGGCACCTATGTGCAAAATTCAGAGCCTGAAGTGTTTTTTATTCATGAAAGGATTGGCATAAGGGCTCTGTGTGCCTAAGGGTGCCACAATGCCAAGCTACTTTTAGCCTAATATTCCTAATATCAAGCAGAGAAAATGCTTTTATGTACAAAACCAGATAGGAAAAAAAAAAAAATCTCCTCTGGTGCCAGAAGATTACAGACAGCTAAAAGCTATCAGCATCAGTGGATTTGGCTTCAAAGTTTCATGTCTGTTTATACTTTGACGAGAGTCTTGGCAGGATGCTGCAATGACCAAGCCCTGTGGCAAAGCTAAGCCTACTATCATAGCTGTTCAAATTTAAGAGTAACACAGTTTCCCTCACTGTGCAGCAGAACTACTGATTGCCAGAAAAGGTGGTCTTTCAGTCTCACTGTACAGCTATACATACAAATCCAGTGCCCGTGGATGTTCAGATATGTTAGTTTGTACAGAGCTATCAAAAAGGAAATAAAATAGTGCCTGGTGGCCAGTGTCCCTGTATGCACATCTTTTCAAATAATAGTAATAGAAAAAAAAGTCACTGCTTCAGTAGGAAGGCAGCAGGACTCTGGAAAGGGGCCAGGGGCTGAGAGAAAATTCAGAGAGGGGCAGATTTCATCTACAACAAAACACCTCATCCATTTCTTCCAAATAAGCTCAAAAAGATTATCCCAGCTCTGCTCTTTGAATGTCCCTTCCCTCTTTATTTCCTCTTCTAAACCCTTCAGTCTCCCTTGTTTAAGTTACCGTGAAAAGCAGGCTGTATGTTGGATTTTTCTCTCTCCTGCAACCATGTCCTCTTGGTATCCATCACATGCCCTCACTCCCCGTAACTGCCATGGAGAACTAAAGCAGATTCAGCATAAAGCACACACATGTGAGGCTCCAGAAGGCTCATACAAATCTCTTTACCAAGCTCCTTGCTGTCTCAGTGTGAGTTGCAGGAGGCAAAAACCTCAAATGAAAAGGGTATCCTATCTTTCAGCTGTCTATTTGAGCAGAACCAGTGGTCATGTGGGAATAATATTCTCCTAGTAATTAACAGAGGTCAAGGCCCTTCCCTGACCTGAAGGCAAGTGGCATGACAGCCTCTAGCCATGCTGCCAGATTCCCTGGGACCAGCCCATGCAGGGCGTTGTTTTGAGGGTGATAGGTTAAAGGCATGCCGATTGGACTGTGCAGATGAGTACAGCACAGTGCCCAAGCCTCCACCTTTCATTGCTTATGTTGCTAGATGTAGCCAAGGCACTTACAAGTAGTCTCTTGGGCTTTGTGACCATCAGCCTATCAATCAACCATATCACAGAGTCATGACAGATGAGGCTTGGGACTCAGTAATAGTTCCCAGCCACAAGTTTATGCACAAGGTTGCTCTATCCTGTTTAAGCACTACACCCTAAGACTACAGCTTTTGGATCACTGAATACAACTACTGCATTAACTTACATGAAAGGTGCTCAGCTCACTAAGACCTTAGTGGTTTTTGGCCTGCTCAGACTCATGTTCCCCTTGTGTGCTGCCTTATGTATACCTTTATATGAGGGAACATCAGTATTGACTGGAAAGAACTTCTGATCCCTCTACAGCCCTCAAGAGATATGTGGTCAGGGTTCCTCCTTGGGCATTCCTCCATGAAGCTCAATGACACTGGCTTCAGATCCATGAATCTGAATACCTTGGTAATAAGCTGCCATCACCCTCTGTTGTCAGAGCCTCACTGCAGAGGCTGATGACCTAACTTGGTAAGTCCCTCAGTGGTAAGAATTATCTCATGGGAGATAAGCCTGCTAGTCAGACACTTACTGCAGCACTTACGAATATCAGGTGGGAAGAATTCAGCTGGGACATAAAATCCCAGACATGTAATGAATGAATATGGATCCTGTGCAAGAGCTGGATGCAGATAGTGTACTCACATACACCTCATTCTATGTAGGCTGGGATTAGCGTCCCAAGGGGTGCTAATCCCTCTTCAGTGATGGATGATCTGGCTGGTACACTAGTCAGGAATACCTTCTGAGTTCCATGTCAATCCATAATGAATTTGATGAGGCAACACATAGACAACTAGAGAGCTCAAGGGTAATGGTTTTCTGCAAAATACAATCTGTTAATGAGAGATGGGGGGAAAGGATAGGTGTGTATAAGGATAAAATGTACATATGGATAAAAACTTGGAAAAAAAGATTGCTTGCCTGCAACTTTCCTTCAAGATAACTTGTCTTATTTGAAGTTACTGCTGAACTTGTCTCTCTCAAGACTCTCCCTGTTTCTGGGGTTTATGGGATCCCTTTTGTCACCATGTGTTTGCCACAGGGAGGGAAGGGACCACTGTGCCTTTCGGAGGCACTCAATGGTATGAGGTTCAACAAGGCCAAGTGCAGGGTCCTACACTTTGGCCGCAATAACCCCAGACAGCGCTACAGACTGAGGGATGAGTGGCTGGAGAGTGGCCAGGCAGAGAGGGACCTGGGAGTACTGGTTGACAATCAGCTTAACATGAGCCAGCAGTGCGACCAGGTGGCAAGGAAGGCCAATGGGATCTTGGCTTGTATCAGGAATAGTGTGGCCAGCAGGAGTAGGGATGTAATTCTCCCCCTGCACTCGGCATTGGTGAGGCCTCACCTGGAGTACTGGGTGCAGTTCTGGGCCCCTCACTTCAAGAAGGCTATTGAGGTGCTGGAGCAGGTCCAGAGGAGAGCAACAAGGCTGGTGAAGGGACTGGAGGGAAAGTCTTATGAGGAGAGGCTGAGGGAGCTGGGGTTATTTAGCCTGGAGAAGAGGAGACTCAGGGGAGACCTCATCACTCTCTACAACTACCTGAAAGGAGGTTGTAGACAGGTGGGGATTGGGCTATTCTCCCAGGGAATTAGTGACAGGACAAGAGGGCATGGCCTGAAGCTGCACCTTGGGAGGTTTAGGTTGGATATTAGGAAGCACTTCCTCACAGAAAGGGCCAGTAGGCACTGGAATGGACTGCCCAGGGAGGTGGTGGAGTCGCCATCCCTGGAGGTGTTTAAGGAAAGATTGGATGTGGTACTTACTTAGTGACATGGTCTAGCTAGGTGTTGTGGTGTTGGGGTCACAGGCTGGACTTGATGATCTCGGAGGTCTATTCCAGCCTCAACGATTCTATGATTCTATGAAAGCACAGGTATGCGTGCATGCATTGTCTGTGTGCAAGGCAGCTCAATTATGACTCAGTGTTTTTGCTACTTAGAGAACTTTCTAGCAAAAAACAGGCAAAACAAAGAAATCATTAAATCTCAAGGTTATATGATACCAGGGGTGATAAAGTGAACAGCAGAAATTCTAGTCAGGGAATCTGACAGGACCTGGGCTCAGGTCAAATCTAGGAGCTGAAGCCCACGTCCATCTTTTGTATTTAAGCCAAAAAGAAATAAGGCACCTCCACTAACAATTCTAGAATAGACTGGGGATGTGCATAAGAACCTTTCCAGATTAACAGATGCAGCTATTTACAAACCAGGGTTTGAAGGGTAAAACACTTGTATTTATATTGCCACTACTTAAATTATACTCAAATCTTATTTTAAGAATCTAATATCTCTCTATATCTGGCCTGTAGACAATTGTATTATGAGACTATGACTCCTGGAAATGTCCATTTCTAGGCATTTAATTTGGATTTCCTTATAAGTGCTTAAAACCTCCAGTCCTTCTTGAAGACTGTTTTTCTTATCAAACATCAATGTTTGCAGCAATTTCTTTTAAGCAATTTTCAGTAAAAGTCCCCCTTATTAATGCTCTTTTCCACAACACTTAGCTGAAAAGATTTCTGTACTTCCTATAAAAATTAGCACTCAAATAAAATTATGCATGCTTTAAAAGATAAAAGGCTAAGAGAACAGGGAAATTCAAGACAAGCAGTAACAGAACTGCAAAGCAGACCCACTGAAAGGCTTTCCAGAAAATCTGTATATAGTGGTTGGACTGTATGATCTTAAAGGTTTTTTCTAACCATAGCAGCTCTGTGATTCTGTGAAATCCCAAATCGACGAGAAATTTATGAATTCAGAAACAAATTCATTTTGGGTAGATAAAATTAAAAAATGGTACTCTGCCTTGGGCAAATGTGGAACAATCAGTGTGTCCTCTTGCTATATCTCCATCACTTTTAGCCTTCAGAAGAAGTTTTCCAACGGCAAAATGTTTTTTTGAGGATTCAAGCAGAAACGACCACATTTTGAATATTGGAAACAACTGTGTTATAAGATACTGACATGGATGTTATTTCTTCATCAAAATATTTATGCAATATTAGTCAAATGCCTTTCATGAAATCATTGTTATTCCTTTTAACACATTTGTAATGTCATCAAAACTGCATCAATTCTGTTTGTTTTTCCCAAATTATTGTGACAGTAGATTGTCTCATTATTGTAAATCATCTGTAAATTCCTTATTAACTACTATTTTCTGTGGGATCCTGTCAAGATGACAGGCCTGTCACAATTTGATTCATTTTTTCCTTTTAGTATATTGGCAAGGATTTTGGTGTTTTAATCACTTTATGAAAAAAAAACCAAAGCAAAAATCAATAATTCAAAAGACATCTCATCCAGACTTTTTAAACTCTTTGAGGTAAATTACAGAATATGCTGCCTTGAGACATTTTACATTAGCAGAATGTTTAATCTCAAGCACTTGGAAATTATGTAGTACCTGTTATTTAATTTATAATTATCACTAAGAGGCAGGTGACTACTTGTAGTGTTGAAACTAATAGGATATTTTCATTGAGAATTCCTAGGATGATATAATGCCACCTTTACAGTCCTGCAGGTCATTTTTTTGACTTGTGTAATATCCCAGGCTAGAAGCATTTCTACAAGAAGTCCTCAGCTCCCTCCTCACTCCAGAGGACCAAAATACCACCAGCCAGTGGGGAGAACAGACTTACTTTGTCTTGGAGCTGAAGCACTAATGTCTTCCTCTGGTGTGGATTGTTTGCAAATGGATGGGACTTAGCTTAAGTGATTCATGAAACAATTGTGAGACTTTCAATCAAGGCATTTGGAAGAAAAAAAGGTGATCCCCCTGCATATTAGCTGAGTTAGGGTTTTCTCCCTGTTGTGTTTTAACCCCAGACAGCAGCTAAGCCCCACACAGCTGGTCGCTCTCTCCCCTCTAGCAGAATGGGAGAGAGAATCAGAAGGGTAAAAGTGAGAAAACTCATAGGTTGAGATAAGGACAGTTTAATAGGTAAAGCAAAAGCTGCACATGCAAGCAAAGCAGAACAAGGGATTCATTCACCACTTCCCATTGGCAGGCAGTTGTTCAGGCATCTCTGGGAAAGCAGGGCTCCATCACACCTAACAGGTGCTTGGGAAGTAACTCACTCTTTTTCCACCAGCTTTACATGCTGAACATAATGTCATAGGGTATGGAATATCCCTTTGGTCAGCTGGGATCAGCTGTCCCATCTGTGTCTCCTCCCAGATTCTTATGCACCCCCAGCCTACTTACTGGTAGGGTGGGGTGAGAAGCAGAAGAGGCCTTGACTCTGTGCAAGTGCTGCTCAGCAGTAGCAAAAACATCTTTATATTACCAACATTATTTTCAGCATAAAGTCAATACATGGCCTCATATCAGTTACTATGAAGAAAATTAGCTGTACCAGAGCCAGAACCAGTGCACTCCCATAAAGAAATCTTTCTTCTGAGTAAGCCTTTCACTATGTTTCCTGAACTAAAGAAATGGAGGGAAAATGATGTTGGAAGGAAGGCTATTCTTACAAAAAGGAGCAGAGATGACCTCCAGGGCAACGCTGAGTGACATCACATCTTGAGGGGACAATGCAGCTACACAGGGCCTTCTCTGTCATCTAGCACCCCACCTTAAGTTTCTATGTTGTTGATACAACATGGAAAACAAGAGTTACTAAAGTCAAACCAAAGTGCTTTGTCCTCCTCAGAGACAGCGTTTGATTACTCCAATTCCTGTGTATCTATCTACAGTGTAGAGACACCTAGAACAGTTGTCTCCTGCTAGCTAACCTGAAGATACCCCATCTCTGTCAGATGTCCTTTATCATAACAACATGATATAAGTGGTTTCTTTTTAAATCTGAGGAAGAGTTAGTTGCAGAGCTAAATGCTTGTTTAATTCAACCAAAGGCAAGAATATACAAATGTTGGATGAGACAAGGATTTATAATAGACAGGCCAGAAGTCCAGAAAACATTGACAAATATGTTACAAGTATTGATTTCATGTTTGAGTCCCAAACACACTTAGTTTCCTGGCTGAAACAAGGACGATTCCGGTTACTGACTCACTCCCAGGCTCCACAACTCAAGCGTCACGTCAAACCACCTTCCACGTCACCAGTAATACCAGTGCCGCAGGACCAAATTAGGTGCTCAGTTACACCTGCGCTCCCCGGGGCTGCAGATTAGGCTGGCGGTGATAGGGATGTAATCCCCGTGCGGTGGTGGGGCCGGGCGGGTGTCGCTGCCTGAACTCATTACCCGATTATGTTGATGACGTGTGAGAGGCACCAGCTGCTCCCTGCCGAGGTGCGGCACCGGCCGTCCTCATGTGCAGTGGCTGCAGCAATAAGGTTTGGAGCCAAAACACCAGAGCTAAATCAAATCATTTTACTGACACTCTCTCTGCTCCTTCATTTTCATCTGGTTATTAATCCTATACATGGTTCAAGCCAACAGCGTGAGAGAGTGAGGGAAGAGGAGCTGGGGCTTCAAACCCCTCCTCCAAGGGAGTCACTTAAGGTAGGAAGAAAACAGTAATTTTGAGCATACGATGGGGAAATTTCATATTAAAAAAAAATGTTTTTCTTCTGCATTGGATCGTTCCTGAGGCTGCCAGGAGTGGACATGGGACAACACCTACAGTCCACCTAATTCTTCATTTGGAGGTGGCCCGCTCCCTTGTCGAACTACAGTAGTTAGGCACACTATGGTACAGGCTGGCCATTCAACCATATATGATAAGAAATAATAAAAAGCAGCTTTCATGGACTGCAGGCAGCTAGCTAGATCGTATAATAAAAAAATAAAGGGCTCATAGGAATATACTTTTAGTGATTGACTGCAAAATAAATGACTGGGGAGAAAATCATGAAGATATAAAAGGCAATCTTATAAATGTCACTGTAGACGAATATGTAGCAATATTTAGACAGAAGAATTGTTACTCCACAAGAGAAGATATCTTCCAGTTTAATGAGTGTCCGAACTACCAGTGATGTATACTGCCTGGAGATCTTTTGCGTATGTTCTGGTCTTGTCCAGTGGAACACACGATTGGCAACAGACGTCAATAAGCAAATGTGTACCATCCCTTTGCAGCCTGAAGTAAAACTACTCATTTGAAAGACTGGTCCAGGAGGCAACTTCTGTTGTTCCTAACACTTTCTTCTCAGTGAACTTCAGAATACTTCACCTTTAGTTTTTCAGTCTGATATTGATCTCAATGCCTTTTGACATTTGGGAAGAGACTTTATATAAAACTTGGGTTTGTTAAATAATGACATCTACATAGTAAATGTAGTAAATGTTATTTTCTGTAATAAAGTGGATTTCCCAGAAGCAAGAAAAAAAAAAAAGTAAAATTTTTTTTACATATAATGTCACTTCTGAGAAGATTCCATGGAACTTAAGGAGGATATCCATTATTCATGTACAGACAGCTAAATAAAGACTAGACTAACAATAGAAAAAATACATTTACCATTTATCCATTCACGTGTTATCTGAAACATTCTTCTATCACTTAGGCGTAAATCTGTACGTGCAAACTATGTCTAAATGTGCAAAGTACATCAAACATGGCAATCCCACTCTTCTGCATTTCTCAACAGTGTTCAATCAACCCCAATAGACAGTTTTAACACAAAACCATGGTTTTGGTGAAGTAAGTTTTAACCTCACGCTCATTTTAAATTCTGTCTTTCTTTCTATTTACATATGCTTTGTGCACTCTTATTTATAATTATATAATTTATGATGCATCAAAACAGAAACAAGGAAGTTACGCTAAGGTTTTTATTGGTTTAAATATGCTAGGCTGATTATATCTCAATGTACCTGATGATAGGTGTAACCCAAATTTCAGAAACAAAATTAAAACCAACAATAACCATTTTTTTCTCTTTGAGAAAGATGTCTAGAGTTGGCAAGCCACATGTACTGAAAATATTTCAGATCATGGTCTCTATTTTTAACAGCCATGCACCTAGAGCTGCTAAGGTGCACTTAGTCTAAAAACTGTTATGAAGTAGATATGTTTAAATGGTACAATCATAAGCAACTTTTTTGAGTCAAGATCACTCAAATGTTACGAGATCAGTAAGTCTACCTTCATGACTGGTGGTTGCCTAGAGAAAAACCTGTACAATCTTACCAGTTTTATCATGGAAGTGAAAGGGTGATCAAATACTTCAAAATTTTCATGGAGCTTTACTGTACAATCTTTAAATATTTTCTGATGGTGATGGTGATGGGCTGGACAAGTAAGAAGAGCAACTTTGTCAACAAACTACTCAGCAAGGATTGTCAGTCAGCAGGTAGATGGTCTACACAGCTTTGATTTCCAAAAGACATTTCCTGACATGGCTAGATGGGCCAACAGGACCTGGGCTGATCAGCACTAGGTCATATCAGACAGAAAAAAAACCACGGGGAACTGGAAGCACACAACTGGGTGCTTCAAAAACCCCTTTTCACAATTCACACCCTGGCAAAGCTTTCCAAAGCTTTGCTGAAAGCACCATATTATCCTCTTTTCAAAGCAGTGGAATCAAGTTGCCCTGTAGAAATCATGCAAAACACTTTTGTTCAACATGTTGTTCCATAAAGTAGGAATATCCAGACTAAAGAACCCGGGAGTAGCATTACCGTCGTAACACAAGTGCCCTCAGCTTCTTAACAAGTAAAGCCATGTTTCTGACAAGCACCCTATTAGCTCTGTCTTTCAAATCCTTATCTAGGGAGACTGCTGTGAAATCAGGGAGGAAAATAAGAATACAGCCATCATAACATGCTGAGTGAATCATCTGAGCAGACTCTCTATCTTCAGAAACCAGTCACTGTAACTGCAAAGCGGAGCTGGAGAGCCCGCCTTCCTGCCAGTTCCAGCTGATAAGTGGAAAGTGACACTTTGTAATGTTAGGCTAAATGCTTCTCAGAAAGTTCGTACTTGAATTAAGGAAAGACTAGATGCATTCCTTGATTTCACTAACAAGTTCACTTTTCCTTTTCTATCTATCTACCACACTAAACATCAATGCGTAATTGAGAACGTAGATGCTGAAGGGACTCAAGACACTTATTACATGAGGCATTTAAGCTCACTCCTATTTACAGTAGAAAACTACACTTGCCTACAAGTTAGTTTTGAGAAAATGTGTTGGTTTTTTTTTTAATTTTAAAATTACTTCATACATTTCAAAAATATAATCAGATTTCATGCATAAGAAGACTGATTGATAGGCATTTAGATACAGAGGGAAGACATTTACCACTACTGAAACTAGGTTACAGTGATGCACTGGCTTACAGGCCTAGTTAAAATCCAGAGAAACACACCTCATGGCAACATTTATCTGTATATCACACTTGACACTTAATTTATCATAGTTTTCTCTGTGTCTTCCAGGGAACAAGAGAACTAGGCTGAAGTCTGAATTTCTAACAAAAGTCTGGTGTGACCCCCTGAATTAAATATCTGATTCATTAGCATTTGAAGTGTAACATCTTATAAAAACATCTCCTGAAGGCTGAGACTTAATGCTTACCAATTCTAGTGTAGTATGTCCCCATATAAGCTGTTTCCCATTGAGGCAAGTCAGGTAAGGAGCCTGTAGATATGTTTGTGCCATTTAGTTGTTTATCAACATGAGGATGTGTTACAACGTCAATGGTTGGGACATGCTCATCATAGAAATGCACCCACTAAACCCAGGATTTGTTTCACCCAATGTTTCAGTTGTCTAAGATCAGATATCCAAACCCGTACGTCACCCCAGGATACCAGAGGTAGATGTCTTAGGTAACTAGGATACTCGATGAGTGAAAACTTCCTGTGGAAATGCATATTTATTTCTCTCCATCGGTAACAAACACATGTTGGAGCGACTAGCTCAGATGTAAATAGATTTACATCTATACGAGTATTTCAGACTGGTGTTCACCATCCAGCCCCTCCTTTCCATTTGGTCCAGCCAAACCTGGAATCTCCCTGCCCTATGGGTATGGCTTCTTCTCCCATCTGCCAGGTAGTGGGTCACGAAGTGGGTCAAGCTGGCAAGAGATATCATCTCCTTCTTTTTTTTATTCTGCACTGGCTTAATTCCTGGCTAGATCAGTTCTTTGAATGGATTAAAGCTTAGCCACAGTGTTCAACCATCCTCTGAGATGTGTTATAGGTATCCATGGAATAAGGTTGAAGGAGATAATGTGTAGAGAGTTGGGAGGTGTTAAGGAAGAAGAAATACAAAGGAACCCAGGAGAGGTATGAGCTATAAAGCTTGGCACATTCTGGTCGGAGTTGTCCCTGAGGAGTCCAGCCTGAAGTGCAGGCTGTGCACAAAGACAGACATCGGAGAAGCATCTACTGCATGTCAGACAAATACGAGGAGAGGAGCTTTTCTAGTTAGATCTTGGTGGCAGTAGTTTCAGCATGATTTTCTTTCTCCTGTGTTTCTTTCTAGAGCCTGTAACTGTGATTTCTGCTAGCATTTTGCAAATAAATGAGTGTGCAATTTACTGTATCCTGACTTATAGTAAGGATGATTTCATGCAACCTGCTTACAACAAAGAATTCTTTAGACAGGATACAGCAAATCTAAACTACAGGGCTACAGGAATAAGTGCCAAACTCACCAAAGCCCAGCTTATAGGTATTCAAAGAAGAGCTCACCACACCTCCATAAAAAGTGCACAAGCCAGACAAATTCAGTCAGAAAAATTCCCCAGTGTTTCTAGCAGTATTTTGAGGAGCTTGCTTGGGCCCAGAGATACATCCTTAGCTTGTGCAATTTCTGACAATTCAAAATATTCATGTGAAGGAATGGCTTAACTAACAGACTGGGGAGTACTGTGTTCACAGCAGGAGTTTGCAGACGAACCCATCACCTGAGCAAGGGAAGGAAAACGTGGATAGAGAAGGAGAAAACCTCAACATGCTCCAGCAGGTCTCTGATCTAAAGACAGGAGGCTTATTGAAGGACCAAAATCGAAACCTACAACATAATGCCCTAATGAGAAGTTACAAAATAGCATATTCTTTTCTGTGTTTTGTATCAGCCTTTTAGTCTTCATTTGCTAATAAAGCATACAGCTCCAATACTATCCCATTTTCTGTTCCTTAGCTATGAAGCACAGATGCAGCAAACAGTTAAAGACAAAGCAGAATTAATTTGTTAAATAATTTAACTAAGCAGGCTGAGTTAAGTAAGTTCCCACAAAATGAAATTCATTATAGCAAGAGGGCCTTACAGATAGCACAAACACCTGCCTGAAATACCTGGAGAAACTCCACAGAGAAAATTTCAAAATCTCCCATGAACTGTAAAAACTGTCTTGTGCAAACTGTTGTGCATTTTACATTGTATTTGTTATACTGAATTTATTTTATTGTTGCAGGGGGGAAGAAAACTGGTTATTAAAAGCATTTGATTTCAATCCAACATTTTCTATAATCTTATTTTGTCAACAGATGAGGGGATATCTACTGAGCATGTAACAAATTTATCACTTCTCAAATGTAACTGCTGCCAAATCTCTAAGGTTAGAGTCTTCTCTCAGCTATAACATTGTGAAATCTACAATAACTACAATGAAATTCACAGCTGTTTCTTTATGACATTTTAAATGAACTAAATTCTCTAAAATTAGTATATTTGTGATATTGTGTAGGAGCTAACTGGTAATTAACAAGTATTACCAGAAAAGCAGAATGATTTGGTTATAATATTCATTGAGCAGAATGAGCTCCCGAATAGCTGTCAACCTTTGTTCTCAGCTAATGCTGATACATAAGTGTATAAATGACCAAATGCAATACATCACAATTTCTAAGGTTGGTTTGAATTATACTAGTGACATTTTATTACATTTATTGGGCTGGACAGCTTTTAAAATTTTATGTAGTGTTTGTTTTGGAATGGAGGTCATTTTTGTGGTTATGGATTAGTAGTGGAGCTTGGCTTTTCCCACTCCCTGTTACCTCAGGCGATAGCTGGAAAATATTTTTTTGTTTGATATTGCCAACTTAGAATTTATAGGTGCACAGCTCACACCACCAGTTGCCAGAGGCACTCATAAACCCTTCTTCCTAGCACAAACTATCAATATATATCCTGATCAGAGGCACTGAAACACTGGAAGTAATGGCTCTTTGTTTCCCTCTGGCTGCAAAGTGCCATTCCTGGCCATGCAGGATTTGGATAAGAGGAAAGCAGTGATAGTTACTGTGCTCCGACAGATGCCTCAGTGATTTTAACCTGATGATACACAATACAATTAAATAGCCCTACTTGGAGCCATTCTACAGAGAAAATCTGACCAAAACTCTTATTTGATCTTAACGAGACCAGAAGGACTCAGTAGTCAGTGCCTATCATAGAGCTCAGAAGAGGTGAAGAGATCAATGTGAAGGTGCTCCTTCTCCTCCTCCTCCTTTTCTTCCCCTACTTAATCAGAAAATGAATGGCAAAGTGGAATTTCTTCTAAAAATCACACTTTTTCAGAAATCTGAGAAGTCTGGAAGAGACATCTTTTCAAATAGAGAAAGGAAGCCCAGAGTTGTGTCTACAAGGTGCTGATCTGAAATGTGAAAGAGCCTTTAATTCAGAGCTATTTTTAAACGTCAAGATCAGTTTGAGGAGGGCTAAGCAGGGTCTGACTCCTGAACGGGTACTGCTCACATTGCCTGCACCCATATAGGCATGGAAAGAGTTCACCCTTCATCAAAAGTGTTAAAAGGGGCTTTTATTGCATTACAGCAGTAGCAGAAAACCTCTCCTAAACAACAGGCGCCACTATCAAAAAATATTAAAATATCTGTCCTTTATTCAAATCTGCCATGGAAAGACCTTTGCCACATGAATGAGAGATCAAGTAGTCTGCAAAATTCATGCTGTGTGGAGGGGAGGTTTATGATAAAGACATAAAAGGAGAATGGATGCTAAGCATGACAAACACATGCCCAAGAACAAAGCAAGTGAAAAACATTTTCATCTGCCCAGGCCTACAAATGCTGCCTGTGCCCTTCCTGCCAGGACACTAAAGGCTCAACTTTCACCATCCCCAAAGACTTGATCAGAAATGTGGAATAGTTGAAAATAATACCTTAGACTGTATAATTTAGGAGATCATAAAACCAGTAGGAGAGTTTAAGAATTATTTAGATTTATGAGCTGGTGGAAGTTACTTAGACATCCACACGTTCAGAATCTCTTCCATGAAGTCAAACTGCTTAAAGATCAAAGTATCTGTATCCACATTATCACCAGGCATCAAAAACAAAGCCATGACATACAACAGATTGCCCCCTCTGTCTGCCCTCAAATTTTCAAGACTTAGCAATTTTAAGCACTGTTGGGCAGGGCACACGCAACATACATATGTAACATAGAAGGGGAGGTGAGACTGGGGGAAAGGACAAAAACACTGGTGAAGTATTTGGATGGAACACTAGAAATAGGCAAAACTGTACATGCTCTTGCTGACTTTTATTCTTTACATTTATCATTTTCATCCTATACCTACCATTGTACACAGAAAAGCTGAACATTAGGAAGTGTGCACATTTCCAGCAGTGATGGTGACCAGAATGTCTGAGCTGATGCAGAAAATGAAATAAACTATTGATACACCTTTAAAGGAAGAGTCATCTCCATGGTCTACATCAAATAGTGAGGCTCCTGCAAACTACAATACTGGAAATGAACATCTGTAACTTCATGACCGTGACATAAATACACTTCTTCAAGAAGTCATCTCCATTGTGGCTGTTGGTTCTTTCATGTTCTGATCTGATGCTTCCTGAAATAAGAATAAACTTGGGGGGAAATTAGTAATCTATAGTAAATCCTGTACCAATCTACATTTAAATATGAATCCAATTCACTTTTTGTCCCTTTATAAGTAACATGAGATCCCTAAAAGTCAATCAGCTATAGATTTCTGAAAGTTGTTGTTCCATATACAGGGATAACCTTAAATATGTAAACATCCTTTGCCTTCTTAGCAAGAGCCAAGACCTGTTACGTAAGAAAGTTGTGCAGAAAACAAAGACTGCAGCTTGCAGCTGAGTAAACACAGCACACTACTGTTATCTCTCATAGGAAGTGGATCTCCAGTGACTCCAGCAGAAAGTAGGGCTTATACACCAGAGAGGTTGTCCAAAACCTATCACGTGATACTTAAAAACAACACAAAAGCAGATATAACTAGACTCTGGATCTATTCTTCATTGCTTCTGTTACATTTAAGGCAAACCACAGGTATTTACAGTTGTGCACCCTTACCATTGCCATTCTCAAATCTCTGGATACTAGCTCTCTCTTAGCATCTGGGCTTCCAGTATTGAAGTGTTCCTGGTGCTTATACTTCAGCTGTCTTGCACACAAAAAGGTGCCTCTGCCTGAGCAGTGCTGTGCTTTGTAACACTTAATTCCATTCTAAATACTATTTGATGTATAAACTAGTCAGGCAAGAGTGTATCTCAGTAGTAAGGACAAGTGGCACAGACAAATTCAGCTATATCCCTTTCCCACCAGCAACATGACTCTCCTTATCAAGATGTGGTCAAACAAGATCATAGTACTTTGGTTGAGGGGGTTAGAGAGGTGCTGCCTGGTGCAGGGTCTAGCCTGGCATGTCTGCTTGAGGCACACATACAGGATGGGACATTTCAGGTGAGATGGCCAAGGCACATTGAATTTCTGCCCCAAGTCCTAGCTGCTATAATCTTCATGTTCTCATGAAATGTGATATACTTGTAAAAGAGATAAATACCATCTCAAATTCACCTCCTGTGTGAGTTTCTTCCGGCAGAGTGAGGCACTGTTACTGCCATTAGAAAAAGTATTGTAATGAGATTTCATGAGAAGTGTGGTATAATTTCCTGATTAATCAGTCATAGGAGAAATCCATTGAAAATATGGTAGGTACAGAGAAGAGTTACCAGGTCTGATAGGTTGTAAGTAGACCAGGAGGACAAGCACAAAGCAACTGTTTTTAAATAAAGGATACTTCTGACAGAAAAATCAAAAGGTACAATCATTATGTAAATTAATTTAGCCTGGAAAACAGAAGAAGGTTTTTTATGATTGCAGAGTGGAGACTCCATGATGCATTTGCCTTCCAGGGGAGTGGGCTTGACGCAAATGACCCAGGAAGTGGCTTTCTTAGTGCATGAAAATCAAAGAGGGAAGAAAGAGATGAAGATGCTGGTAAAACCCTTTTAAAAAACTCCAAGGCTGATGTAGAGAAATATAAGTCCCTTCTCAGCCCCAAGTGACTTTCTCTTGAGCAAAGAGGCTCCTGAGGAACCTGTCAAAACTAAAGGGCTTAAAAAACAGCTCCTGCACGTGGAAGGCTCTTACCAGAAGAAATGACATAATTAGAGGAGACCAGTAATCCTAAATGGAAACAAATCAAAACCTTGATGAACATTCAGGAGCGGGAACATAAACGAGCCCCTGCTTCCCCTATCTCTATGTTACCTGCTGTGCTGTCTGAAGAAACCCAAAGCTGCTTCAGAGCTCCATCAGCAAAAGATACAGTTACTTGATTCAAATCCAACATGGTCCAGAAGGAGTAAGCTATGAGGGAAAGGGATTAAGCTAACGGAAATCTTACAGGCTTCTCCAGGCTAGAGTAATGGAGGCTAAAATTCAACTTTCAGGAAGCTACAGCAGGGAAGCATAGCTGCGAAGTGTACCAGAGGGCTAGTGTGAGTATCACAAAAAAAAGGGAGAGCCTTAAAGGAAGATGAAGAGGCATCTTGGTCTGTGTATACCCCACCCACAACATGTATACAGCTGATTGAAGAGCCTGAGACATATGTCCTGAAATAATTACTCCTGGTTTTTAAACTGCCATCCACAAAAAAACAATGTATGTGTAGAGGGCACAAAGAACAAACTCCACATGAGGACCTTGGATTTCCACATGGGAAATTTCTTTTTGGACTTCATTTTGAGAAAATCAGTGTCAAATCCTTCTGCTCCAGAAGTATCTTGATCCTTCCCAAAGCTGCAGCCTTCACTTGGGAACCTGCTTCCCTAGATCTTCCTCCTAACCACCTGTCATCCCAGAGCTCCCATCCCTGAACACTCTCCCATGTCCTTATTTTATGGGGCAACCTAATGTGATCATGATCTTTAGTACGTCTGAACTGAAGTAGGACCAATGTGGAAATCACAGAGCTCAACCAAAAGAGGGAAAAGGTGGCTATTTGAGATAAGCATTTAGAAAAAAAATGCCCTCCAGGATACTCAGCACCTGTAAAAGATCTCCCAGCAGAGAGGGAGCCCACTTGACCCCTTGTGAAATGAGTAGATGCTGGAGGGGCCACCTCTACTACAGCTACAAACTGCAAATCCTTCCCTCCCACTACAGGCATTACTCGGTTAAGCAAGACTCTAGCAGAGGACACAGATTTTCTCTAAATGAGGTCTGAAAAAGAAATTGGTGAAATCCAAGGTCCTCATGTAGAGTTTTTTCTTTGTGCCCTCTACACATACATTGTTTTTTGTGGATGTCGTTTAGAAGGGTCAAGAGCCACACATTTTCCTTCTGAATGATGAAGTCCATTGTGATATGTCTTGCAGGAATTTTTCTGAAGTCTTTTCCCAGTTGCTGTGGGAATGGGGCTGCCTCCCACAAACCCACCTCAAGTTCATTGTCAGTGTCATTTTTCCCAGTGAAGGCAGCTGCTGTAGGAGAAAGGTAACAGGATCTGTTCCAAAAGACAGCTCCAAACACAGGATAAGCATTTCCAAGAAGAGAAAACTGAGACCAGGAGTGGCATGTTCACATCAACGTATTACTCAGTGGACAATCTGTCGTAGTTGGATCTCTTGGAGTTTTATCAGGGTAAAATTTTTCACTCTTGATAAACTGAATGACAATGATGAAGTATGAAAATGCACATGTCCCTGAGCTTAGATCTGTGCTTGGTCAGCACCAGGCCACTCACAGACACAGACATTAAGACTATTGCTATCTGGTAACAAGTTATACTGGAGGCATCTACAAGAAACCTGCTGAGAACAACTATCTCATAATATAAATATTATGGAAGAGATACTCTGCAGATTCTAATAGATTTATCTCAGTTTTTTGGAAGTTTCAGTTGAAATTCAACCAGTTGCTTTTTTTACACAAGTATCCTAGGAAATAGCAGAGAGGGAAAGCCTTTGCCATTTTCCTTTGTGCTCCTTTCAGACTGGAGTGGATACGGGTCCAGCCTTATCCAAAATAACCTATTTGCAGCTAACTCAGGCATAGTTACATGAGCTGCAGCTACATTTATGACTTCCATTCAGACTTAGCTTCCAAAAGTCATCCTTCGTATTACCACATCACTTCTCCATGCTGACAGTACTTTGCACTACAGGGGCACCTTCAATGTGAGGACTGTAAAGCACTCTAAAACACCAGAGTGCTTATGAATTAAGCCTTGCTTTCACTGGCAAGCTATTCCTGCAGTGAATTAAACATCCCTTCGAAGCCCCTAAATAAATTCATAAGACTAGAGAAATCATCTCAAAGGATATGCGGGATCCCTTGCCTTCCCAGCACTCCTCCTTCCCTCACAGATGTACGCAGTGTTGATTATTGCCTGCACTAAGACAAATTATATTTAACAGAATTGAAGCTGTACACAGTTTTAAAGCAGACTGGCTCTGTGTGACTGTGTTGAATAAACAGTCCTACTGAGGCAGTAGTTCATAGTTATTGCTCGGTTCTTTCTTTTCTGGTTTTTGATTTTTTAAAAAAATGCTTCTCTATAAAACTTGGGAGGCAATAAAAATGAAGATGAAGGTAAGAAAGGGTTGTGAAACCATTCAGAACAATGATTAATGGGAAAAATCCCAGCAGAATTGAATTCTTTGATTCTCACTTTTCTATGGCAAGAGAGACTTCCTAGGAAGCTCATTCTCACATCAGCAGCATAACCGATATCCAGAGAGTAAATGAGTAGGAACTCATCGTGGTGCCAGACTTCTATCAGCCATTAGAGCAGGAAGGATTTACAGCATAAGGCTGTGTAATAAAGCATCCTTATGGTGATAAATCAATTCTCACAAAAGAGAGAGGAATGTGCTCCTGTGGGCTGCTGTGGTTAACGCACAGGACTGGATGTCAAAAAAAAAAAGAGCATCATGCAGAAGGTACTATATACCATCACGGTGCTGCTTTTTGAGCTTTGGCAATTCATGAAACCTTTTCCCATATTGTCCATCTTTTGAGTATGATATTTCCTTTTCTCTCATGTATTTATTCCTGTGAAGGGTTCTGGCATCCTTAGGTATAGGAGGTGCTACAGAATCATGATTTTGCAATGCTTTTCTGAATAGGCAAAAAGACTTTAAAATATGTTTTATTGTTTTGCAGGGCTCAAACATATTTGAGGAGAAATATACATTTCTTAGGGGAAGCATAACAATGAATTTTTAATGAAGAATGGTCAAAAGGTCAAAAGAGCACAATGCAACTCCTTTCAAAGTGAATTGATAAGCTGGAACCATACATCTGCAAGAGACTTAACAGGAATAAGAAAGCATCCTGATAACCAGAGTTAATCAGCTGTCATGGCCTCATCAGTACATATTACACTACTTGGAAAGAGAAGAAATAACCTTAAAAAGGAGCAGCATTTCAGGCACATATTCCTGAAAGAGAAGCTCTACAGCAAACAACAAAGCCAGCAAGGTTGTTACTGGAGAAAACACAGTTCTCATTTACCAGACATGCAAGAGGCAAATCTGATTAGTGGAAAATATCTGTTTAACAATTTCAATCTTCTGTGATTTTCAGCAACAGATCAATCAAGGAAAAGAAGGTGAATGGAAAGAATATACTGGGACCTATCTGTCCTTGGGAACAGGCAACAGGGCAAGAAACAGAAGGTGCTCAGGTATGACTCAGTTTGCACAACTCATACGCTCTGTGAACATCCACAGCAGAGCTAATTGTCCTCAGGTCCCATTACTGACAAAGAAGATTACAAGAGTTTCAAGAACACAATTCCTCTCATTCTAAAACAAACACTTAAAACAGAGACCTGCTGTTTTAAAATGCTTGCTTCCCTCGTTTGTCTATAAAGAGAGTTCAGATGACTAACTCAAAAGGAGACAGTTTAATGTGGTATGAGGAGTGCCATCCCAAGATTCATCCCAAGATGAATTTTCTCTTGCAGTTGTTTTGGCGCAACGATGTCTGTCTCAGTGACGTGGTAATTCCTTATAGAAATGAAGCTTTGGTAATATTCCTGCCTACCAAGAGAAAGGAAATTTGAGACTGGTGTTTTGCAAAGGTGTTTGGAACTCACAATGGTTTTAACCATTTCCATGTGTTATTATTTCCATGTTCCTATTTCAAGCACATGCCAAAATTTATTTTTTAAAAGGTGGTTTTCTTTTCTGCACTCAGTTATTCATACACATGCATGAAAGCCTCAAGTTTAACTGCACATCTGAATACTAAGTGCATCTGAAATTCTAAAGGATCTCCAATTTGAAAGTGGCTATTGTTTAAACAAAAATTCTTGGGAAAACTGGAAACCTCTTTGCAATATTAGGTATGAAACAATGCCTGTTTAGCAATGACATGCACAAAACTTGGTGGTGTTTGCTGGCAAACTATAAAATTTTCAGATTTAAAAATGGTAATGAGCATATCCTAACAAGCAAGTCATTTGCCTGGGCTAGAGAGCATACTGCTTTCTGCTATTGATAAAGTGCAGCAGCACCTTAGGAGGAGGATTGCATGAACTAAATATTTTTACAGAGCATAGCAAGACAAGCCCATGGAGCTTAGTGACACTAAATGCTAACATAACATAAATATTTAACAACCTCTGCTTCCAAGAAAATTGAGGCCACAAGAAAGATAGATCAGGATTGTGTGTCATGAGCCTATTCCAGTATTAGCATTAATGAGATCTAAACTGGCCAGCCAAAATAACAAAATAGTTGCTAGAAAACAGCAGCTAAGCTAGCTGCCATGCTGTCTTCGTCGGTCTTACAATGATCTGAGTCCAAGCTGCAGTCAGTGATACTTACTCAAAAGTCAGAGAAGATTAGTAAATCAGGTGTACTGGTCCACAGTACTGGGCTGAAAGATAAAGTGGAATTCATTTAATCTGTTAATCAGGATTTTAACATTCAAATGCCCTATCCTGAAGCTTTTCAAACTGACATTGTGTTGAACGATAAAGTTAATATCAGTTGACAGTTTGCCAGAAGCCATTAATTTAAACTCTCAGTTTTGTTTCAGGGCTTGTTAATTTTGTTGTGGCCTTAGAAGAGGAAGAATCCAAGTAAAGAAGTACCATGTCCCCTATTCTTTCTTTCTTCCTTTTTTTTTTTCTTTTTTTTTTCTTCCCCCAAGGACAAAGGTCATTTGTAAAATTTTCTCCCCAAACACGTTTTTTTCTTTAAAAGATGTAAAAATGAAATTAGACCTTTGTTTATACAATACTCTGCACTAGTTCTGGATTTATTTTTGAAAGTTGGTAAACTCTCCTTCTAATTTAAATTGATTAAATAGGTACAGCTGAGTAAATGGACAGAGTTAGGTTGTAAGTCACATGTTTTCACTTTAAAATTACATGTAGGGGAACACAGAGAAAAAAAAAAAATGTACAGAGGAGAGTTCACTGTTTTTAAAATTGAGAAAATTAAGCTAGAATCAAGATTCGATGCCCATCACATTTTGCTCTCACATAGCAGATGCTCCAGTCAGCTGTGGCTGGCCTCCTCGTACCAGTGGCCTGTGATGCAAAGCACGTATCTTACTAAGCAGCACTTCCGTGTCCTTTAGAAGCATTTTGTATCTCATGCTGCATCATCTAGGTGGATTTTCTCTGCTTGTTGGCCATAATATGGAGGAGGTACATAAAAACCATTACCAAAATGTAGCTGCAATGCTTTCATAATAAAGTACTCTGATCAAAAACATTTCCTTTCTTTTAAAAATAAGTCTCCAGTCCTATGTAGCAAGCAGCATCTGTAAGTCTTCAAAGAAAGAATCTAGTAATTCTACTTAATTCTATTATTTCCCTTCCAACAGCACATATTAGACTGTAAGTCAATTCCTTTGTGTATATGAGATAATTAAAATACTGCAATGAACTAAAAGGTTTCCACAAAAATGAAAGTTAAAGGCAATTCTTTGTAGTCAAAAGAGGTTTTATACAGGTTTTGTTAAACTGTGAAGAATAAAACAGACATAATTTTCTTAATATGGCATTTTTCCCCGATTATTAAAAGTATTACATATATACAGTTCTTTATATAGATGAAATATAAAAGTAAATATATCAAAATATTAAAAATCCGATACAATGGCTCTATGGAAGCTGAAAACAAACAGATGTCTGCCTCATCTTGGAAAATAACTTATGTATTTTTCTGCTGGAAAGAATTTGTGTAGATTAATTTGCAAAGAATTTTTGCCATCCTTGAAAGAGGACTGTGGAAAAAACTTCTGTATTAGCTCTTAAAACTCTTGAAGGTACAATGACAGTAGAATTACTTATTACTTTCCTCAGCATATACACAAGGCTATTAAACCAAACTATTTTATTTTTCTTCTCTGTATTTTATGCCTTAGTGTCACAGCATTTTGGACCTTCCTGTAAAAGGAATTTAAACCGCTTTCACCAACACTTTTCTACAGTATTTACAGTAACCCATGTTGAATTATTTTTATCCACATTCCACATGAATGCTTTCCCTTTCCTGCTTGTTTGCTCTAGGCAAACACAGAGAGCAGACTTACACTGTGAGATCCAGTTCTCACTTTTTTTTTTTTTTTTTTAATGGGTCAAACATATTTTCCATATTACGTTGTTCATTATATCTCAATATTTGGTCATAGATCCAGCCACAGATCTAATCACTACATGACAGAAGTAATATAATATATGTGAACCATTTCCAACACATACAGTTTAAATGTTGCTAAAAATATTTTTTTTTCTGCATGGGGAAATTTCTTGAATGAGCAAACAGGGATCCTTCTCATTACACTTAGCAGAAGTCCAGGACACTCTCAAACTTGGTATTTTATCATTTGGAGCTTTGTACTCTCAAGCCACTGAAATGCTCAGTTAGACGACCAGCAGCACGGTTCTCAAAGAAAATATTGTATTGCTTCTGATTTGCTAAAGTGGAGTTTCTACCTCACCAGGGGTGAGAGAAGACAACTTCATGCTTTTTAAGGGGGGGGTGCCATAGAAACTTCCTGCTGACTACACCGAGGAGCTACTCTGTGAGTCTGCAAGCTCCCAAAAGAGAAAGGATGCCAGACAAGTAGAATGAGCTATTCCCAACAGTTAGCTATTCCCATTGTTATACACACTTGCTATTGAAGAAATGTGTTTGTACAAAAGCTTTCAATCTTTAACTATATTCTGGGATTTAATAATATTTGGTAATCGGCAAATTTCATGGTAAGTTTTAATGGAACATAGAATATACAGCTTCCATCCTTCCACACATTGTAACAGCCTCAAATACATCCACAAGGACCCTACCCCAGCACATCCACTCTGTAGATAACAGTGACCAGGTGACCTTCACCAGCCTTTAATCACTTTAGCATTCATTTAGTCAACGGAGAAAAATAAGGTCTGCATTATGGATATCACAAGTCAGGCAAGAGAAATTCCATCCAGCCTGACTTCCCCAGGTAGGATCAATGCATGTGCTTGCCAATGGGCTTTGTCAAAAGGTGGGACTGTAGCATGGACTGAGCTGGGCAAGGGCTAGGGACATTGCCTTAGTGTAAACATCTTGGCAGGACAAAGACTTTCCACTTACTGAATCTGAAATCAGGAAGCCACAAGGTGACTTAAGAGTTCATCTCCTTACTCCTGAAGGATCACGGGTGTATCTCAGGGACATCTCTAATTGAATGCAGTTAAAGAGTATGTTTCCCCTTTTCCCACCTCACATATATATCTTTTTGCTATGACAAGGCAAAGCAACAAGCTATACTTCTCACTGGGAGAAGAGCATCACTCCAGAACAAAGCCCTACCCTTTACTTTTATTCCATCAAGGATCTAATATTCAAACGACAGACTTGTTCATCATACATATTGCTAAAGTGGTTCCAGTGATGTGCTACCCTGCACAAAAAAGGATGGCTGCTAAGAATAGAAACTATACTTTTAAAAAAAAGCCTCCATTCCCAGAATGCCAGAAGGCATGACTTTGGTTCAAGTTCCAGCAACTTTTCCTTGGATGATCCATTCAATACCGGGAGTGATGAAACACTGCACCAGTGATGCAGTATATACATTTTACAATCAGCAATATTGGAGATAATGAGAGTTCAAAATTCTGGGCCCAAAATTTACCGGGAGACAGAGGATCAAAACAACATGTGCAACTATCAGTCCCAAAGGATGCTGTGCCTTTGGCCCACCCAGCCACAGCATGAGCTGGAAAACAGCAGCTGAACCTATGGCAATGTCATTTTTGTTAATGAGGACAAGTTGTAAAAGCTGTGCATTTGTTCAGCAGGGAGTCAAGCAAAGTCAGCAAGACTTTGGTAGAATTAGAGTAAACTATACCTGGCAGGTCGGCCAACATGATAACCATAGCCAGCCTCTGCAATGGGCTGGCAGTGAGTGACTGTCCCGTGGGCTGTGCTAAGACAGTTCTTATCTTATGACACTGGCATGAACTTCTGACCACATGAACCAACACGCAGGTCCAATGTTACTACATTTCTTCATGTGGTTCTCAGGGGGACTCAGACTTCAAACTACACCTGAAGAGGTTCCACCTACAGCACCCACAGCTGCTTCAGGGAGATCACCCAGCAGATATTTGTTGTGACATCAGTGCATTAGGCCTTGACCATGTCTACAAGAATGGTATTAAAATAGTTGTCTCAGAGCATTTTTCAGTTCTGCTCTCTGTGCAGTTGTCACCTGAGGTCAAGCCTTGGCTCACTCAGCCGTCGCTGCAGCAGTGCCAGCCTTCAGCTTCAGGTCAGCTCTGGCTCCAAGGCTTGCAGGCAGCCCACTGAGCTCAGGCTGTGCATTTACTCCTCTGTGTGGCCACTGGAAGGTGTGATACATGGTTCTGCCTTATGCTGCTGCTCCAGTACAAAAGCCGCTGTTTAAATATTTACCTATCACACCCTCTTCTATCCTGTGTCTCAGGCACTAGCAACTGCCAACTATCTTTTTGACCTTTCATTTCACATTATCAATTCATTTTTGATTGTTAGTCATAGCAAAAGCTCACACAAGATGGAGCATCGCTGGTTTAAAAAGTAGCTGGAAAATACTGAAAATCGTGCCGATGTGTAGCTGGTGAAACTTTCCAATTTTGTCAGTTTTCTACATAGGAAATAATACTGTGCTGAAATAAGACTCTACTAAAATCAAATCATTTTGATGGAAGATGACTTTTATTTACAGTACTCAAAGCCTTTTTAAAAAAGCCCACCCAGCAAGAATTTCTACTTAGCAGTAGACTGGGGTACTTTTTCAGTACCTATCCTTGGGAGAAAGCCTTCAAGACCCAAGAAGCTCTGAACTCTGCATTGATGTGTATCCACACTTTCTCAGTACTGAACAGACATGTTAAACAACCAAATGCACATACTAGGAGCAAAATCAATACTTAGTCACTTTCACGGGGAAGCACTTTGAAGTTTCAAACGTTGGTCTTCCCAATTTAAAATCTAACCCCAAGATTAGTTTTGTGTATTCAGAAAGAAACTGGCTGGTTTTACAAACAGAGATAGATTAGCAAAGTTACAAGAAAATTCACATTTGCTGTCTCTGTTTTACATTAAAGAAACATTGTAAGTGAAAGAGACTGTAAATATCATTCCCTTATTCCAAATATACATCTCTCTGTGCTGTTTCACCCTGCATTAATTTAGTAAGACACGGACAATTATACATTTTTCCTTGTCATATACTTCAGCTGTTGTGTAACCTGGATAAACACAGGCACTAGGGGACTTGAAAAGTGAGAGTTACAGCAAAAGGACAGTTACGCCACTTAATCTAAGTTATAGGAATCATTTGAAAAGCAGTAGTGAACCAGAGAATTATCTCTCCATATATTTATTATGTCTCTTCACATCTCAAACTTTCTTCACACAAAAGACTGCAAGAGATCAATAGACATAGAGATGAATAGATAAAGCAAAAAGAAAAATATCCAGTGGGATCATACAATTGCCTACTCTTTTCCCAAAGAAAAAAAGCTATCACTAGGTATTTTTGATACTTCAAATATTCCAACTCTTTCCTAGTGTTGTCAATATGTTTAAAATACAAGACTTATGGTGATCTACATTGTAATGGAGCTTACTTTGGCAGTGCAGGCATGAGAAGATTAAACCAGAACAGTGACCTGAGGACAGACAGTTTCTCAAGATAGAGGGGAAAAAAAAAGATCATAAAAGAAGAAAACCAATATTATAGCCACTGAGAAGGTGGCCCAAAGCAAAATGCTGTACACTCCTCCCTGATGCCTGTGATGTGGACATCCTGGGAGGTGTAAGGAAGAAGATTGAAAATATTGAGTTCCCTACCTCAGCACACACAAAGCTGAGCGTTCTGGCCCTGTGCATTTTAGTAGTCAAACCCACAAGCTGGCAGCTGAGTGCTACTGTGTCAAGCACAGAGGCCTTGCAGAGAGAAGCATAATAGCAGCAGGTACAAGCCACCTTCCCACCTACAGCATTATAAACAAGCGGGCTTCCTCAGGACCACTTCCTCTTCTCCTTGTGACACTGCACCATGAAGGATGTGGTTTGCATCAGCAACTGTATGCATTTAAACAGATGGGTATGTTTAGTTAGTTCCTAGTTATGTCTATTGGCTCTTGATGTATTAAAATACATTGCACCAGGAAAATTATATCCATGTGCTTTATCCTGGGCTTCTGATGATGCAGGAAGAATTCTGCAGTGAAGACTTTTTGTTTCCTCCCTTGCTTTCACTCCAGCATGGCTAGACAAGAAAGCAATTGTAGTTTGAAAATGGCTTAGTCCATGGTAGCACAGCAGCAAAACCGAACTTGAAAACTGGCAAGCCAAACTTGGAAGCCAAAAGGGCCAACCATGTCCTCAGACGCATCAAGCACAGCATAGATAGCCAGTGGCGGAAGGTGATTGTCCCACTCTGTACTGCATTGGTGTGACACCATCTTGAGTACTGTGCACAGTTTTAGGTGCCTCAATACAAAAAGGACATCAAATTATTACAGTGTATTCAGAGGAGGGCAACCAAGATGGTGAAATGTCTCGGGGGTAAGACTTACGAGAAGCGACTGAGGTCACGTGGTTTGTTCAGCTTGGAGAAGAGGAGGCTAACCTATAATTTCATCAAGAGGGGTAGTGGAAAGAGAGGTTCTGATCTCCTCTGTCTCGTGACCAGCAATAGGACATGAAGAAATGGGATGAAGCTGTGTCAAGGAAAGTTCAAATTTGACAGTAGGAGAGGTCCTCCACTGAAGGAGTGGTTAGTCACTGGAACAGGCTCCTCAGGGAAGTGGTCATGGCACCAAGCCTATCAGAATTCAAGAAGCATCTGGACAATGCTCTTAGTTGTATAGTTTACTTTTAGGTAGTCCTGCAAGGAGCAGGGAGTTGGACTCAATCCTTATGGGTCCCTTCTGACTTGAGATACTCTATGATCTAATAAACCCATGTAAGTCTGCTAATCTCTGTATGGAAATATCTCCAATTATAACAACTACTGAGGCTGCTCTGCACAAGTGACTAAGGCCACCTCCATCCAAATCTCACAAGATACAACTTCCCGAGTAGCGAGATTTGTAGTCAATAAAGTTCACAGAAAATGCCATATGAGAAGGGATTTGTTACTGTATACAAGGGCAGTTTTCAGTTATGTGATGATATACACAACTGTTGCTGTTTTCATTTCTCCCCACACATCATCGGTGTTATTTGAACTAAGCTCGTGCTACTGATCTCTTCCTGAGAAGCTAATGGAGCAGATGTTATTTGGAACATACTAAATGGAAACATGGCAGTATTTTGTTAATGAACTATGCAGATTTTTGTGAAGCAAAACTGAGGAAACCAGCCCAGTGCTATTTCTGACTTTGCTGGCCGGATGTTTTTAGCATAATTTTTGCATATGGAAAGGCCAAGTCCTACAATTGCAAATGCTAGCACAGTCCAGCATTCAGACAGGACAGACGGACGGCTGGCTGGGGAATACAGTGATAAACTGAGTGAACAGTGGATATGATCATGCTAAAAACTAGATTTTCTTCTCACTCTTGCCAGAAATTGCGTTTTTACAACTCATGCATTATGTAACTTGGAAAATGGGTAAAAAATGCTTGCAAACTATGGGTCAGAGGCACTAAAGCAAAATAAATGTTAGGATTAGCACAGAATTATAGGTAGCAATTGGTAGATCACATCAATTTACAACTGCTTGGTTCCCAGCCTAATGCAGTGTTTTTCTAAGACACAAGGTCTCTACTTCTCTTAAAAAGGTGGGGGGAAAGCAGAAAGGAGCTCTTATCTATAAGGCATGTATCATGTGTGGTGTTCTGAAGGGCTACTGCACAGAGGCAACTAAAGGACTGTCACTAATTCACCTATATGTTTTTATATAGTACTGGGGAGATGTGTAATGTCTTGCATTGGACCAATTCAAGACCTTGAAGAAAACAGATGGCCTTTGGGACATGCAAGCCCTTTTTAGTTTGAAAGACAGGCAATAAATCTTCAAGCCAAGCACCAAGTGAGAATAACAGCTCAGCACCACTGCTACAGGATCAAGAGAGAAAAAAAAACAAAAATCACTGATAGGGTCTCAGGCAGCGTAGACTGGCTGTGTCACTGGTGACTGATCAGACACACTGGCTCGAAGAGTGTGATGACACCAAGCAGTTAACAAATGAGGTACAAGGGACTTAGGATGTTTTTCTTTCCTACACAATTGTGTTAGAGGTAACTTAAGTCAGCCTCACTGGATAGTTTTTATTATAGTTATTAAATAAAACCTTCAGCTGTAAGAAATATTATAATAGTAATAATCACAGAATCGATGAAGAGAGCGGCTGATTTGGCAAAAGTGAAATCTGCTCATTCTGTCATAGCTCATAGACTAAGCTGAGCCAGCAAATCGGAATTAAAACACCAAATACTTAGGATAAGAGTCTTGCACATCTGCATGTGAAGATCAGGCACTTGAAAGGTAAAGTAGGAGTTTGGTAGTCCAAGTAAGCCTTTAAACAATTTGTTCTAGTCCCAGTAAAGTCAATAGCAAAGTATGAAACAATGATGGAAAGTGAAGATACAACAATTTAAGTAGATAAATCAGTTCAATTCTGGTTGAAGAACACAGCTTTTCAATATCTGAAAGTGTGGTAAAGTCAGTTTATTTTGCATTGCTTCTTATGAATAAGGACTGAGAAGCTGTGTCCTGCCCTTTAACCAGCCCTGTAACAGGCAAGTGTTTGGTGTCACGACGTCTGACAATGACTGTCATGCCAGACAATCATTTGCTGAATTTCCTCCTGGCAACCACATTGCAGATAACTCTCTATTTTGCCATCTAATCACTGGCTACTGTGTTGAATTGCTCTCTTCACTAATCTTAGCTTTCACAGAGACAAGGTCATGGTTTTTTTGATTAGTCTCACAGATTAGCTCTGCCTTTGCTCTAGAATTCACTGTCTTGGGTTAAAAAGGACTCTGAAATTCAGTAGTCACTGGACGAGTCAGTGATAGTATCAAAAGTTTCCTTCTCATGACAGTCCTGGGTAGAGGGTTCAGAGGGTTGGATGCCAAGGCACAGGCTGATCCAGAGAGTGCAGTATCAGGCCTAACTCCACCTGCAGCCACAAAAAAAATTAGTCTGTCTCATTTATTTTGCTTTCTATATTAATAAAGCTGCAACTCATTATGCAAAACCATATGTTGTTTTCTCACTTGGATGCATTAACAAAATCCTCTGAAGAGGGGAGCTTCATTTTTTCAGTTAAAAATGGGAACCCTTCTTCTTTTGCTAAAATCCCATTTTTCCCCTCTTTTGCCAATTTGCATTTAGTCACAGTCTCCTCAAAGCCACTTCTTACTCTTCAGTCAATAATGTGACTAAGGATTTCCAAAAGGGCAGAGCCAGGGGGAGGGAAGAGGTGACATGAACAAGAAATTATTTTCTCCAGCATTCATGATCATTTTTTAAGTACTTCTTTTGATTTCTCTTCTTTATATCCATGTAACTTCCCTGTGTAAGCAAGAACAGATGTTGCAACAAGCAGAGTTCACCCTCTGACCCTGAGATCTCTTTGCTTCTTTTCTGTGATACACATTTGGATTTGGAGCAAAAACTTACAAAAATGTATGGGGGTGGGGTGAGATGTGAGGCGGGGGAAGAATCTAATTTCGGAAAGTCTGGCCTAGCAAACACTGCACAGCTTCCACTTGTCTCACTTTATTTGTGAATGTCTCAGTCCCAGAAACTGAAGACATCTGAAATGCACTCAGATACCACAGCAGCATTAGTAACAGAGTACCCAAGTGCATAAATTAGATCTCCTGCTCCAAAATCATTTTCAGAAGACATGACCTACTGCCATTCCTACTGTGCATAATGCATTGAAGCAGATGACAATCTCTTTTCCACATTAACCCCAAGCCTAGACCCTTCTGTAGAGAGCTGTATCTTACAGATCTCCAACTTTCCTACACACACAAAATTTTTACTCATCAGCAATTCATAAATGAAAACAAACCCAAAAATCTATTGCAATACTATCATACCCCTTTTTCCTCTGTTTTTTTTTTTTGTTGTTTTTTTTTTTCTTCCTACTGTTTTGGCCGTTCTTTTTGCACAGTCTCCGCTCAAGCTGCCCCTGCCACCCCCACGACCACACTCTTATTTCTGCCCAGTGTGGGACATACCCACTGCTCTGCTCCCGGCCACCCTTTCCCAGCAACCTGCCCTTGTCACATCCAGCAGCCTGGAGGCAGGGTACGGAAAGCCGGCCTGAAGCCAGCTGCCGGCATCTGCAACAAACAGCTGGCAATGGCTGAGGAGCTTGCTGAGAGCAGCTGCTGGCTGTGCTGTGCAGGGCTGCTGGCAGGGTCTGTAGCTGCCTCTGATACGGTTTGAAGATCAAGCCCTACCCCAAGGAAAGCAGACCTCCTGAACAACCTGCCTTTCCCACTGCCCCTTGCAGAGGCTTCCAGGACACCCCCAGGTGCTCCTACAGAAGGAGGTTAGAGGCTTCCAGAATGCTGCGTGGAGACGCGCTACAGAAAGCTGGCTGGGAAGCTTTCAAGTGAGCTGCCTATAGGCTCTCAGGACACGCCTCTGAAGCTAATGTAGGGTGCTGTTAAGTATCTCTGCTCCCACAACTCCCTTCTCAGTGCTGTTTTTCTGTCTGTCTGCATTGCTTGCTGTCAGGACCATGAAGCCCCGACCAGCTACGGGAAAAAAAGTGTTGCCATCCTCCCACAGGCCTCCCATCCCCACACTTCCTTTTGTGCTGCTGAGTGAATAGGGCTGCCAATGACATGCAGATGACAATGTTGGGTCCTTGCCTCTACCAGAATTGACTCATGCTCCCCAGGAAAACCCACTCTAAGAGCTTTGAGAAAGAAAAACAAACAGGAAAGCCAATGCAATTACAACCACTATATCTCAGTGTATAATTCTGAACTTTTTATAGCTCTTTGTCTGGCCTGGTTTTGTTTGTTCAGAGGACTTTTCCTGGGGTGATTACTTTTCAGTCAAATACCCTGTCAAAATTTTTCTCAGCAGCCACAGTTTTCCACTCTGTTCTTTTCCTCCTTATGGCTATACCTAAAAAATGCACCTCCCCATTCTTCCTCACATATATATCTTAAGATACTTGTAGATTTGAGATGTCTATCTGTCTTAACCATCCAAATACTTTGCTTACTAACAACTAATGTACAAGACTTGGCTTCTAAATCTTGATACTAAACATTCTCTGATGTGTTTAAGCTCCTAGGAATATGGATTCTTTGTTTACATACATCCCTTGTTCTAAGGGAAAAAATAACCAATATTTAACAGATGCAGAGGGGTGCCTTGGAAACTAACATTCTATAAAATGAAAGAGCACTTTCTGAGAATGGAGAAAAGGCTAGAGATTAGAGCTGGCAGCTCTCCATTGTGTGGCCATTTACTGTCACAAAATCCAGCAAGACACAGCTCCTGCCATTTCCTTTTGATTTCTCTGTGTAAATCTGCTCTCACCTAAAGCTTGACCCTATGACAATACATACTCACATTAAACTGATTATTTCTGTCTAAGTGGGATGTAGAAGAGGCATTTTTAACTCCCACATAAAAAATGTCCTTTCTGAAAATACCCCCATTCACTGCAGAGAGAGATGCATTTCATATCCCTAACAGACCTCTGAATTTATGTGAACTACTTGACAATAACCAGGCAGAACAGTCCAGCCTACCATCTGCATTCAAAGTCGATTAAAATGTCCAGATAAAATAGCCAGACACCCAGATTAACTTAAAAATCTACAAGTTTCAGGTACTATAGATCAGATTAAAATTTTACTATTCCTAAGCAATATCAACCACTTGCCACAAAACACATTCACAATTTTACTTGACTGACCTGGAAATAGCTTATAGTTAACCACGCTTCGTCACGATACAAGAGAGTAAGAGACGATTCATGACCTGTCGAGCTAGTCCTCCCCCACAGGTAGAGAGCAAGCACGGAATGTAAGAGCACCTGGGTTTGCACAGGGGAATAAATACCCTGATTGCAGCGATTTCTCCTAGTGAGAACTAGCCCTCCCTCTTCCTGCAGTTACAGCATGTATCTAGAGAAAAGTTGTGCATCTTGAGGTTGCAAGTTGGATTGGTTAAAGTACTGAGCGTGCTGCTGGTTGATTCAGCAAGCTATCTGCACAGTCCCCTTGGAGCAAGAGAAGTAGGGTTCTATTTCTTCCTTTCTCTAAGCTTACAGCTGCTGGGTCAAAGTATGCTTTAAATCCACTAATCAAGCAAAAATTTATAGCAAACTATTAATCCTTTGCAGAAGATGCTGGAGACATACAAATGCAGGTTTATAAGTTTTTATTTGGAAAATTAAGCTATAATAGAACAAAGTAGATAAATCAGTCAGACCAAGTATGTGAACAGTTGTAGAATTTCAAGAAGGAAAACCTCTTTATAGCATAGACACAACACAAAATGGTTTAGAAAATCTTATTAAAAGGAACAGGATGCAGCATTTCGAATGTGCACCATCTCTAGCGTTGTGATAAAGGTTTCAGGAATTCACAAAATTAATCTGTTCACATTGTTGGTTACACGTCATCTCTGAAACCACAAGGAAGTACCTATCATCACTTTATTTGACTTTCCCTCTCAGGTTTGTGGTATGCTGTTGGACTGCACACAAGAATGGAGTCCAGAAAATCTCAATTTAGGATTTTGTGTATGACCTCATACAAGTTACAAGCATTTCTGAACAACCCAGAGGTCCTCATACCTAAAAGTCACAGGGCAGCATCCTGCTGTACTGAGTAGCAAACAAACAAGAACTGACTTGAAAAGCTGACAAACTGAGTAACATTAAAACCAGATCTTGCAAGCACACAGCCAAGTAACTCTATCAAAGAACAAGATCATTATGGCCAGCAGAATACTCAGTGATCTCAAAGGAGTAACTAGCAAGAAACTCCTCCTTCCAGGGTGGAAGTGCTCTAGGAGAAAAGGGGGGTAAAAAGGCAGTTGTGCTAAAGTCTGAGTCCCAAAAGCCCGAAATCTGGTTATTTAAGGGGAGTCCACAGAAATGTAGCATGTTTTCCCTCTATGAATTCTTCTCAACCATCAATATCACAAAGCTTCACTAAAAATTCAAACCTGGATAGTGTCTTCTTAACTTTGTCAACCTTTGGCCCTGCTTTTCTATCAAAAGTATTCTTCAGAGGATCCATGGAGTTTCCGGTTCTTTGAGCAACTTTGCCAACTCAGATAATTATCTTTCATCTGTTTCAGTGAAAATCTGGAAGTACCATCTGCCCTCATGTGAAGGTTGACCCACAGATTTTCTTCCAGAATGATTTCTAGCTTTGTGTGTGTCCACAGCACATCCTTTGGTTCTCTGCATCTATTTAGTGCAGGTCTAACATCTTGCAGAAATGAGTTGTCATTTGATTCATAAAAGCGTCTATTCTTTATGTTCAAGTAAATTTCATGTTCTTCTCTAATGGTTTTTTTGCCTTTCCTCGGATTATTCTGCTTTACCATCTCTCTGGGTGTCATAATTACCTGAATACTATGTATTGTTCTTTATACTCCCATCTCAGACTACATAGGCTGTTCTGTCTTTTCTTTTCTGTCTGTTGTGATTGGTTTCCCTTTTTCCTTTGCCACTTACCTTCTTTCTGATTGTCCCTGTAATTCTTATGCACAGCAAAATTAACCATTGATTTTATTTCTCTTCACTAGGCAAACTCTGTCTTCTCCCCATAACTATGTGTTGCCACATGCATCTCACCTTAGGTAGCTGTCTGAAACCCACATCTTCTTTGGAAATCCAATCCTAGTACACCTTCATCTACTACTGGTGCACCTCTTGCCTAGGAAATGTATATTAGAAACACACTTCAGAAGAAAGTAGACCTCTTGAATTCTGCTTTATTCTTCTTCCTCCCTGCCTCCCCCAATCTGCTCCATTTTGTTCTCAACAGCCAAATCCCTTTCTCTTCTTAATTCTTGCTCTTAAAGTAGAATAGAAAATCCCACGAATCATTTCCTGGTTTTTCAGATACCTAATCCCATTTCCTATTTTCTGTGTGATATCTTCATTAAAATATATAATCTGAAGTCATGCATAGAAAAATGGCTGTTATACAAGGAGCATTCCTTTTAATGTCACAGCTGGACATTTAGAGAAAACATCCACATCTATATCATTTATAAATACAATGTTTGTCAGTATCTTGCCGCTGTTATAATTCAGTGAAAATAATTTCTGAGACATTTCACTTCTATGGCTTTCCTACTCACAGGAAACATCTATGTGAATAGCTGTCAGAACAAAACCTCTGACTTTCCAATTCTCACTCTTATTTGCTGCATAGCACTGTGTTGTTCACCTAATGTGTTCCACAGAAGAAGTTGCTGCTATTCAAATTTCTTATCCACAGATATATTTTTCAGCCTCCTCTGACATTTTCCATTTCCCCTGCACACTGTTTTTTATGAATTCACCAGCTATTGCTCTATAAGGAGATACTTGTATTGGATCTACTCCTTAACACTTATTTAATTTTACCTTATCTGACATCTTATTTCTCAGCCCACACATGTGTATGCAAATCTGCTTAGAGTATTATTTCCCATTTATTTATAATTTTTAGTTCCCACAATTGCATATCTTCTACAGATTTATGCAACTCCCTATTCACTACTGACATCTTGACACTAGCAAACAGCCGTTCACTGAAAAACTTTTCCCATGACTTAACTTGGGAATCAGATTTTCCCCATTTCCTTTGTCTGCCTGTAACTTTAAGTGCCAAAAGTTTTCTTTTTCAGTAGCCATACTGATCTAAGCCAACTGAATTAGCCTTCCTCATATCCCGCACCTTAGTAATCCTCTCAGCTCAGAAACCACAAGGAAGCCCATCCAGGCAGTAGATGCTGAAACACACCCTCCTCTGCTGAGGAAGAAAAAGAAAAAGAAAATTCAAATTAATTGAATCAAATTACTTTGAACCCCCAGTAACAATTGCCATACATTGAAGGACTTCATCAGTATCTCCACTATTTCACAGTTTATTTCTTTCAGACTCCTCAGATTAATACCATCTGCTGCTGGTAATTCGCTGCATTTGTCTTTCTCAAGTTGCTTCATAGCTTCCTCCTGAGAGACTGCAATCTCTCTCAAGGCCTATGTCTGATTTCCCATAGGAAATGCCTTCTGAATAGCACCTTCCACGGAAAATGCAGATGCAGGAAATTTGCTTGACTTCGCTCTTAGCTAAGCCTCCTTTCCAGTTGACTTCCAGCCTAAGAATGAACAGTCACTCATGCAGTTTTATAACCACTAACAGGTACCTGGGAGCTTCTTGTCTTGGAAATACCTTTGTATTTTAGACAAAACTTTCCTGTACTTATATGGCACAAAGTATCTTTATAGTCTCAATGTTTCTTTGTAGTGTTTATCCCCAACATTTATCAGCATAGAATGTTTCAGATAAAAAAAACAAAACTAAGAATTGTCATAAATATTTTCCTCATTTTACCCATTTTACTTTGTTTGCGACCATTATGTCTCCCTGGAAGAATTTCTATTGACTAGAAGCAAGTTGAACCTTCTACATTCCTCACCTCAATTAACTCCTGCAATTACATGATGAATCTCTTCCTTTTCAGTCTCAAAAATGAGTTATCAAACAATCACTTATTATGCTCTCAGTAAACTGCTCCAATCTACCATTCTGCAGAGGATAATGAGGTGATGCACTAATTATGCATCACTAGAGCTGCCAGTTTAGTAAGTATCTTACAAAGGAATGGCTTTGACTAAGACAATAGTTTGGGTTTGAATGTCATGTATGGGTGCTGCTTGTTCAAACAGAACCAGTAACGTTATTTAGAACTCACTGACTCAGGAAAATATGGAGAGGAATGCAAATACTGATGTCAAGCCAACAAAGTAAACAAACCAAGACACAATGGGATTAAAAGATGGGATAAAAGTCTGAGATCAAAGAATCCTCATCAGAAACTGTTATGCACCAACAGGCACTTCTCATGCAAAATGAGTTGCAACTATACTGAAATCAGACAGGTAGAAAAAACAATCCCCAGAACAACCAGAATTGTTGGTTTCAAAAGAGTTTACAGCATCAAATACTATACCTTATAATACTGCTATAAACAATTTGGAAAGTAGTAAATGCTACAGAAAACAGGTGTAGAGTACTTCCTGCAAGGATTTTCAATTAATAGGCAGCTGTATGCTGCACTTCTGTTTTACAGCTACAGCAGATCCAACAGCAGTGAACCCTGTTCTCTAATTATGATGTGCCAAATGGCTTAATCAGTTTGCAATCTTTTCTTTTTAAGTAAAAGAAAGCAGGATTAAATAAACAGAGTACAAAAGGTAGGCGAGTATCCTCTGAACAAAATAATTCAGGGTTAGGTAATGCTGAACTGTCATTAACATTTGAAGGAAATGTGGAAAGAATCAACCACAGACTTCTTTTGCAAGGTTTGGAAACAAGAAACTGTGTAAAGATAATATATACCAAATATACTTTTAGTAACACCACCTAGTACCTATAGGATGCCTTTTCTACAGTTTCAGATATTATTTATGGTAAATTCTTGTACAGTAACTATAGTATTTACATTCTTTATAGTTAGTTCTTACGGAATCCTAGTAAATTCTCTAACACTAGAGTCAGTTTTGTGACTCTATCGTTTTGCCAAATCCCTTGACTCACTGAGTCTCCATTGGTTTTTCTCAAGACGGGTGGAACTTAGAAAGATGATAAGGAATTTAATCTGCAAATTGTATCAATGGTGGGGCCATACCAGTCAAGAAAGATAGAAGAAACTTTCTGGGAACCAGTCATGGCCTGATTTATTGGTGACATTTATTTCTATCTACTACCGTTTTAAAATGGCTCATTCTTTGAAGCATACAGAAATATTATGTCTTCAAACCTTTATTAAAATTATTGCCTAGAGAACTTCAGATATTTCTTTAAAAGCTCTTTGACACAATTTGTAAACTTTATTTACAAAGTTGTTGCAGGTTTTCCAAGTATTTCTCACCTTGTAGAATAGCTGCAGTTCGTGCAGTAAGAGGAAATGATTTTTCATGTCCATGTGATATGTACTGTCTTTCCATTTCATTGAACATACTCTTATTTCTGTATTCTGAGAGTGGGTGTGAAAATCGTGTTTATTCATCTTGTGTTTATCAGTTATTTCTTACTACATTTTTATTATGATTCTTTTCCCCTCTCTTCTGTCCTAAAGGAAACAGATCAGGGTATGAATTAATCATTTTCCTTTTTCTAAATGCTTGTCATGAATACATCCTTTCCTGATGAGATAACCTAAACTAAATGTATTATATAGCAATATTTCCGTTTTTAAATAACTACTGATTTATGCAGATGACTTTAAAATAACTCCAGAATGATCATTGTCCCTTTTCTAATGTATTGCGAGGTTGGTGTTTTTTACTAGTTTTGCATATTGGGTAGAAGTCATAATTATGTTCCCATAATAGTACCCAGGTGTCTTTCCTGAGTTAATTTAGACTTCAGCAAGGCGTATGACTAATTAAAACTTCATTTAAGAACCACATACTCTGGAGGGCTGTGCATAAATGACTTTATGACATTTTTAACCATACAGAAAAATGATCTGTGGGGTATGTCAGCTGCTCCACACCTTTACTGTCTGATAAGCAATTAAACTTTTTAAAAGCATATCCTTCTCTATCTTACACTTTCAAGTGTATAGAACAAGTAACAGATAATAAAATATATTTCAGTGAAAAAAAGAAAAGTAAATGAAGAAGCCATAACCCTCAATCTCATGTTAGTTGTTTTAACTGTTGAGGGAAATTTTACATGAAAAGGCCAAGGAAGAGATTATGCAATGTGGTTATCTAAAGCCAGACTGGTCTTAGATACAACTGCTTGATTCTTGCTTATAGACTCAGAAGATTACAAACTCTGCAGGTAACAAAACACAGCTCTAGAACTGAAAAGGAGTATAAAGCTATAAATAGAAAGCCACTGTCAAATATTTCTTCAGCATCAGTGGAGATGAGACACAGACGGAGAGGAGATTGAATCTACAGGAGATCTGGGGTATATTAATTAAGTGTCTGACATTACGGTATACTTGTCTGGGGTGAACATAACCAATCTCGTCTCAGTGAACTGATTTTCTGATAATGTCTTGAAGACTAGTGGCCAGTATCCTCGATAAAAATCTTTACATCTACATTACTTAGTGAAATCAGGAAATAAGCATCACATTCTGGTCATTTATTAGATTTAGTTTAAATGCTACATTCTTACATGGCAAACAGCCACTTTCTCTAGAGTTACTGAAATTATTCCCTATCAGATGGAAAAGCAACTGTGAAAAGTCTTTACATAAGCCTGCTGGGACTCCATCAAAGCCAGGTGTTCTGGCAAGAGAGAATTCTTCATCTGATCTCCAAGTTTCCTAAAACATTACTGCCTTTTCTGATAGTACCTAGAAGAGACAGGAACTGTTGTTTCATTTACTGGCTGAAATGGAAAACAGAGATCTACTGGGCACCATAACCTCATGTTTTTATCATGCCTTTTAAAAGATTCAAACATAGATAAAATTAAGCAAAAGCTGTATTAAAATAATCTAAGTAAGCTTGCAAAGTCAAGTAGCAAAAATTAGAAAAATTGAGGCAGCCTTCACTTAATCCTGCCTATACTTGTTCATCACTCTAGGGCATCACTCTAATACAATAAATAGTGAAGTTCCTACTATAATCCTAAAAAGCCTTCGGAAAATTTGGTAACAAGCCCAAGTTTCAGAATTAAGAATTAACTACCCATCCCAACAAGATACATGCAGGGCCTTGACATGCACACACATAATCACACATTGATAATGTCTCCTTTTGCAAATTATTTCCCTAGCCCTTACTTACCTATGACTTTTTTATTTTCAGCAGCCTAATGATTTTATATGCAAGTAGGAGAAGCTGCTATAATTTTCCTCTCCTTATGCACCAATGCACTCTTCTAACCTTTCCATCCTCACTTCATCTCTAAGTATATATATGAAATCAATGACTAATGTAAAAATGATTTGTCTTATTGCCCCTTAAAGAGCACTGCATCAGCAAAATGAGAAAAAAGGAAAACTATTAAGGTATCCAAGTTCATATCTTCTATAATCTAGAACCCTGTCTTGACAAACACAAGGATGTGGTAGGAGACGGATGGGTGGAAGGAGCTGTACGTGAGAAAAAGAAATAATGAGCAAATTATCTCATAGTAAGGTGAAATCTCAGCACCTTCTTAGCTACTGTCTCCCGCTCCAAGACTTCTTCTTAAATACACAGTAAAATTCACATATAAGCTTTTTATTCTCTTTTATAGAATCTATTGCAACAACGTCCTTCTTTGTGGTTGATGCCTCTGTGAACTACTTTATGGCAATAGCAAAAGTATCCAATTTTAGATTTATTTCAGAGGATTTTTTTAGCCAATATAGACAACATTATAGTTTACTATATGATACATGGAGGCTTCCCCTCAGCTCAATTTTGCCTTCTAACAGGCTCCATGGTCTTAGTGGAGTATGTATCAGAAAAAGCAGACCATTAAGTACTTAATTTATACTTTAATATATTCTGGGTAAGACTTCACACTTTTTGGCATATATCCACTGAAAAACTCATCTGAGAAAGAACTCAGCCAGAACCAAGACAGCTAATTTTCATAATAAGTCAGTATCAATCCAGAGTCATGATAAAACAATGTGTATTTGAGATGAAGCCATCAGAAAGCTTGAGAAATTTGAACACATAATTCGGTACTTCTCTATTCTGTGTGTGTATGTATCATCGATCCATAAGTAGCCCAAGTGATGACTGGAAAGATCAAGCAGATAACTGTTCAACTGTTCAAAGCATGAATTCTGTATATGTCATGGCACTTTACAGGTATTAAACACACAAAATGTTTTCATTTCCAATCCCAAACCGCTGCTGCAGGTACCTCTTCTAGCCATTTGTTCTATGTAAGCTGAACCACCAATAACTAACTTGAACTTTTAAAGCCATTCCTTAATTTTTAATAAATAGTTTTGTCAATCTACTCAAATAGAAAGACAAATATCTTACATATATATAATATATTCATATATATTATGTGTGTTCATGCATATATATTACTTGCAAAGGAGCAGCAGGTGCAATGAATAGAAGAATTATCCTTATTTACTTTTTAATATAGAAAGACTGGAAATGTTTTGGGAATTTGTTAAAGCAACATCGAACTCAGCAGTAGTATTTTACAGCTATTAGTGCAAGACCTTGTTGTGTTTTCTTTTCTACAGGGGTCGTGCCCCTTACAGTGTTTTGTTTTTATAGTGCTTGAGAGCTGAACAAGCCAGAAACTAAATTAAATTCAGCTAAAACTATTGTGGTTAATCTAGGTGTGAAACACGGCATCATGAAAAAGAGGAGTTTCACCCAATTTCCACATGAAGCAGTAATCACCCATAGTTGACTCACAAAAGTCACCAGAAATTGCTGAAACTTTGTTTTCCTTATGGAACTTATCTGAGGTTTTGAGTGGACTTTTTTTTTAGTTTTTAAGGAATGAAGATTAAAACATCCTATGAAATATTTATCTACATTTTTCCAAATCTCTTAGAATCCTGGGAAGGACTATAGAACTCAATCTGATCCTTTATGCTTGGAGATACAGGAGCAAACAATCTGAAATATTACTTTAACAGAGGCAAAAAAAAAAAAAAAAAGAAAGAAGAGAAAAAAAGGAAACTTTGAAACCTCAGCCTTACGCCAGACCAGATGTACTTGAGTTTGTTTCTCAGTCGTGAGGAGATATACACATTCAAATCTTAAAATTATAAAACTCCATTTCAGTAACTGAAGCAAGTAGCTTCATATCTCAACTTTAGCATTCAGATTAGCCCATAACGCAATTCTTGTCATAAAACAATACAGCAGCTAAAATGAATGTTCACTTGATGATTTTAGACTCTTCAGGTGCAGAGGTCTTTCCTTCGCCTGAAACTATTTGCAATCCTCTTAAGTTTAGATCATTTGTAGTCTCTGCCCTCAATACCCAGTAGATATTATCAAAAATAAGCATGAAACAGGTGACTATAAAACATGGTTTTTTTCCTTTTTTTGTAAATGAGTTACAGTTATTCTGTAAAAGTACCACTACCTTGTATGATAGACAGTATTTGGGGTTTTTCTCTTGTCCACAACTCCTTGATGCTCCTGTAAGGAGATTGAACCAAGTGGGACCCCCAGGGAAAGCAGAAATTGCTGCCAACATGGGTCAGCATCCTGAGGCTTTGGATGGCACAAGAGGAGCCACAGACAAGGTGGTAAGTCTGTTTGTCTTCAAGCATAGAGACAAAGTGCTGTGACAGATAGACATAGTCCAATCTCCAAGATGACAGGTGGATCTTTTCTAGGGACCAGAGATCAATGGACACGGCTGACAGCAAGGCAGAAAGTCACTGGAACAGCTGAAAATGAGTTGTGAAGAATGGACCCCAGGGGAAAAGGAAGAGTTATCTACACATCTTTGTTATTTCTGTTTGTCTGACTCAGTCACCGGGAATTTTATTACTTGGGAAGGCAGTTAATTACCCTAGCCCAGAAGTGAACAAAACCTGGCTCTTGAACATTCAAAAGCTTTTCAGTCTCAGAGGCGTTCTGATTTGCTGTCTAGGTATAGTGCTCAAAGATATGATGGAGTTAGATAATGGTTGGACTTGATGTTCTTAAAAGTCTTTTCCAAACATAGCGATTCTGTGGTTCTGTGTGATTTATTAATTAAAAGGTCAAAACATCTTTGGCTAACTGATCACGGGCCACAAGTTGTGTCATCACTGTCATCAACTTCTGAGGAAAATAAAGCACTTTACAGTACTCAACTATGCGGCTGCAACATTTGTTTCTGCAAATTGCCTGTACAAACGCTAGTGGCTTGGGTGAATCTACAGAGATATGTGACATGCATATCTCCTTCCCTAAAATAACCTTTCCAGATCTTAGGTCTAATTACAGTTTCTGGACCAGAAACAGTCTACAATAGCAGTTTAGTATACAATATAGCAAAAGATAAAGCACCAGCCAAGATATTTAAAGCAGGGCATTGAAGTTATTTCTTTCATATATCCCTAAAATTTTCTACAAGACAGTTTTCAAGCAAGCTTTTTAATGGGAAGATAAACAAGCTGATTAAAAAAAAACAAAACAAAAAAAAAAAAAACCAACCAACAAAACCACAAGCAAAAAACCCTGCATCCATCAAAGATCTAAGTACCCACGATCCTCTGTGAAAAGGCACTTCAAAACATGAAAAGACCCAGTGCCACTGAAAATGTAGGATTGTGGCTCTCTGAAACCTAACCCTAAAAGGCAGCATAGGGGCTGCAACTGAGATTACCAGCACCATGACTGCCTGCCTCCACCTTTCTAATCTGGGCCACCTATGGTGCTGGGGACCTCAGGTTCAACACTATCAGGGTCAGAGTTCAGAAAGCCACAATTCCTACTGCTCCAGAAACACTAGGAAAGCAAAAAAGGCATACCAAGGCAAATTTGCATCGAAGCCGAGTCTCCAGCACTATGAGTGGCCCAGATTGACAAGATGTGGAGGCATCAGTGTTCATGCAGTACCATTCTCCCCTTGGCATGTCTTTTCCAGCCCGAATGTCCCTGGAGCTGCAGGCTTTGTGCACCTGTAATTCCCTTTCCCTTGAATGCTTGTGGCAGCATGATATACCTTCAATAAAAAAGTATACCTTAGATAATATGAACTAAGTCTCTTTTCAATGCTCTCGTTCAACGATTTCTTTTTTTATGTTTTTAATTGGAGAAAAAAAATGCCATATAATGGACTGTTAGAAGGGGAAATACTGTTATATCTTTTTGTAAGGCCAGGATATAATGTGTCACAACCTTTTAGGACTGAAGCACGATTACACAAGAAGAAGTTTAAAAAATAATTGACATAACCATAAAGATATAGTAAATATCTCTGTGTTTCAGTAACAATGCTGTGAGAGTCAGGAATTACTGCAATATTTGTGTAGAAAGGACACATTTTTTATCAACCCAACCAATTTGATTAAAAAGACTTGGCTCTTGTACAAGATTATCATGTTCATTTACACAAGGCTTTTTCAGCACAGGTTTCCTTTCAGAGGTTTGCACACAAAGATTTTGGTGCCTACCTTTGCCCTATCAGAAGAGCTAGCAGAAAGGGTTTCAGGACAAGATCACCTCAAGTGGTTTCTCCTTTACCCTTTATAACTAGAACCTGACCAGGCCTGTCACACCTGTGAGTAGGAGAGTCATGCAAGGCATTACTGCACATCTTTCCCGTTTCTGTGCTTGTTCTTTAGACATCATACTGTCCCCTAATCCCAAAACAGCTCTTCTGCTTTCTACATCTCTCCCTGGGTTTGTCCTTGCCTTGTTTCAGAGACATCAGGAAAAGGAGTATTCCTACCTGCATTTTCCCCCATTCCCCTTCATACCACTCCTGTACATTGTGCACTATGTCTGTTCCCAAAGTGCTCTTTTTTTTTTCTCCTGTGTTCCTTTCCTAGAAGGGCCCAATTTGCTTTTATTTAAGGGACCAAATCTACTTAGGTGCCCACAATTAGTTCCCTGTCTCACTGCATTGCAACATGCATCCCAGGCTGAGGTGGCCCACAGGTCCTAGGTGCTCCTGCAGTACCCCCTTCCTTGCTGGAACTCCAAAATTGAGGCACCTTCTTGTTTAGGTTTTTAGTTTGGGGATATTTTATTTTTAAGTCTCCTAAAACACACTATCACAGAGTATTGAGGCATGGTGAAAGTAGTTGAGCAAACGAGTACCCACACCTTTGGGAAATGTCATTTGTCCTGGAGATCTTTAGTTGAGACATACAAATTTCTCACATCATGCTTTCAAAATATTGGCTGGCTGAATCCTTAGGAAATCCTAAATTCTAAATAATTAGAAGCAATCGCTAAACATTGTCATTTGTACATATATCCCATCTGAAGGGTGCAAAGTTACTTTAATTCTGAAATAAAGCTTTCAACTATTGGTCGTTTGAACAGCCTCCCTTTGATTGTTCACTGAGCCCAAAACACCAAGAAATGTGGAGGAATTCTTCCACTAGGAGAATGTTACACGAACATCATGGAGGAGTTTGGGAGATAAAAAGTACAGTTGAATGAAGCAGAGAAATTGGAAAGGATTATTCCCAAGTAGCGCTAGCCTTATAGAGGCCTATATCTGAGCAAGTCATAAAGCTAATAACTCATTTGACATGTTTCACATGACCTTCGGATGAGAAGAGTCGTGTCTTGTAAGTGCCTGTTTCTCTTCATCGACTACAAACGCAGATTGGAGTGACAGGCTTCGATGTAGACACACATGTGGTGCCGCCTTCACTGCTGATCTGTGTTTCTCTGTGAACCTGCCCCATGGAGAAGGCAGACCTGTCTTATTGCCAGGTCACAGACCCTCCCCAAGGATTGTTGCATGCCTCTACCCGTGGAGGCTTCTCGCTAAATCTGCAGAGCGTTAATTTATTTAGCAGCAGCTGCAATTGGTTAGTGTTTCTTCAGCCTGTACCAAAGTCTGACCTCCCCACGGTGAGGCAGCACAGCTCGGTGCAGACTGGGACCATGTATTTATCCCTTATGTCCTGCTTCTCATGGGTCTCTTTTAGTAGGGTGACTCACGCTTGCACACAAGTTGGAGTCATAGCATGGCTATGCTTTGAGCCATTTAATAAATTCAGTGTCAGCAGACTAAAACTCGATTCTCTCATTTTCCACTGCAACATCCTCTGCCATGATGACACCTGGGCCAGAGGGATGTTGTTGACACCTTCCAGAATAGCAGAGAGCCTCTGCCACACTGATGGGAAGCTGAAAAGCATTCATGCATTTCCTGACCCCCATTTTAGCTCCCCATGTGGTTCAGATGGGCCTAATCTCTTAGATTCCTTGGATGCAGTGGAGAAGGTACAGGAGAGATGGGTCATTTGTTGAAGACAAGAGCTTGTCCCGCAACAGGCCAGAAGAGGAACGCCTTGCTGCTGCTAGCAGGAGACCTGAAATGCATGTGCGAGCCAGCTGCATTTCCCTCACCTCAGGCTAAGCAAAAACACAAACATGCATTTATTCATAATATTCAAAACAGACAACACAGCCGCAAGTGTTTATAAAAGATGTAGGCAGAAGGAATAACAGCAAAAATATGCTTTATCTCCTTATACTAAGGTAACATGAGAAGTTCCCTCATTCCATTATTCAGTGGATTTGTCGTTTACGTCCTGATGAGATGACAGTCAGTTTCTGCCTTTGCCTGTGCCTCCTTTTTGAATGGATAGCTGTGATTTTTATAGCCAACAGGCCCTTTGGAAGATCCTAAGTGGTAAAGACTGGCTTCATCTTCCACCTCTAAATGCTTCTTTTTGCACTGGAAGTAGGACACAGGCTGTTCAGCCTCATGAGCAGAATAAAGGTTGCTTCCCAACTACAGCAATGTTATTATGTTTTATTATTGGACCAGTTATGCATTAGTAGTTATATTAATAATTCGCTAATATTTCACAGAGTACTAGATTAGAAGTCACCTGCTATTCTTAACTGGTGAGGAAAGAACTGTGGCTAAATAGGGTCTGAACCTCCTACTCCCTTCTTTTGGCAGCTTATTCGTGTGACTCGGTGAGGAACACAACTTTCATTGAACCCTATGTTCTCCATCACTTTGTACTTAGAAACCTAAATGCTTGTTGCGTACTGGCTGTATGTAATTCATTACCAATGTTTGCCAAGGGAAGAATGCAATCAATCAATCACAGTGAGGGGACAATGGGTTTTGGGTGTCTGATCCTGAGCCTCTACAGAGAACTGAGGCACATACTGTGCATGGATCGGAGAAAGGAAGGGGAGAATGGGGAAATAAATCTCCAGAATCTGAGTTTTGTAGATAATTGTGGATTTAGAAGAATGAAAAATTGCTTTCATTGGTTATTTGTTTGCTTTTGAGCAGAAAGTTTTGACTACTTAATTATTTTTCCTCCTTTTCTAACAAAACCTTAGTTCATTGACATGCTCATTTAATTATGAGATGGAAGTGGGTGCTTTGACCTATCGCACACCTGGACATCACAAGACTGGGTCTATTTTTGTTAAAGAATATTAGTGAGGGAAAGCAATCCTTCATTTAAACTGGATTAAGGACCAAAAAAGCTTTTGACCACTCCTTCAGATTAAGCATATAGATCAATTCACACTTTACAGAAGGTAGACAGAACAGGATACACAGGTACAAGATATGTCAAGTTATGCAACTCTAAACAGATCCAAATGCTCCTAAGTCTATGTTATGTACCTATTGGATCATGCTTCCAAAATGGAGGATTTACTGAAAGTCAAGGGAATGATTATTGTCTAATTAATCCACTTGCTGATCAAAAGGGTAATCAAAAAACAACGGAAGAAGAGGGAGGGAGGGAAAAGACCCACTATGCAAACAAACAAGCAAGCATTTAAACTAAAAGTCATCAAATTAGCATAATTAATGCCAAGCTGAATTGGATAGTAACATACTGGCAGGAAGGTTTTCAAAGATGTGGATATTGGCAGTCTATCATCCTGGAGATAAAAAAAGCAGAGTCATTAATATTCAAGAACTTGCTTTTGAAGTTCTGGACCATTCACATCCCATATACAGTCTTCCCATATAAAATCCGTTGAGGCCATTGGAGAAGGATTGAATTACATGACAGGTTAGATAGATGATTAATTGCGAAAATGAATGGTGAGGATAACAACAGTTAAATTTTAAGTTCTTGCACATGAACAAAAGAGAAATATATGGCTTAAGTTATCAGAACAAACAAAGCAAAGAATGGTAAGAAACCTCAAATAGGAATGACTCAGCCTATAAACCTGAGGGCTCAGCAGGAAAAGCTGAGACAAGAGAAACAGACGTAAACTTAAATTTAAGGAAGACAAGATTTAAACTGGATGACAGGAGAAAAAATCCATCTCAAAAGGTTATTGAGTTAAAGATCAGTCTGGCAAGGGAAATAGCTCAAGATACAATTATCGAAGAATTTAACACTGGGACCAAGGAGCATTGAGAAGCTTATAACATCTATATACGAGGTGGATTCACCCTGATAAAGCCAGTGTCCCAGTGGCCCCTAGACAGAGCTGTGATTCTTTCCAGTCAAATTTCTCCTATAAGAACAGCGGAATTCCGTTTATTCTTTTCCAGTAAATTAAACCACACCTAATTTAATCTTTTTTTTTTACTTAAATGCTGCAGTACATTTGTCCTCAGAATGTTTGTGTTGTGCCCAGGTTTATAAGGTTATTTCAGGTTACACTGTTGTCATCTGACACATGCACATCCTTAATGGTCAGGGCCGAAGCACTATTTCTGTAAACAGCAGTGAGCTGGGGCAAAAGAGCTTTCTCGTCTAAGTGCCAAAGCACAATGTCAGCTTCTGCAGCCATATGGCATGGGGACAAGCAGCAGGGTCAGCATTTCACAGCGTGTTGCCTGATTTCCTTCCTCAGATTGATGAACATTAGCCAAGGAACTGTTCACATAGGCTTGCGAGGCAGTGCCACTTGTGTAGGCAACCTATGCAGAATTGTTTTAGAATAATGTTAAAAGATGTGTAAAGTATTCAGGATTTTAGCTTTGCAAGTTCCCCTCCTGCCTCACCATAATCTTTTTCTTTTCTTGGTAAGGGCTGAATAATAGCTTCCAAGGAAAGCTAACAGGAAAGTCAATGTTTCTTCTCAGAAGAAAATTAGAATTATGAAATGAGGGAAATTTTTTTTTTTCAAAAAATATTCACAGGGCTCAAATATTGAAGACGCCTGTTTCAATGAGAGCTGCATTCACGGTCACAAAATTTCAGAACAGCACTTTTTATATTGGAAGGATCAAAAAGATATAATTCAGCCTAGGAGTAGCCATTTTCATTTCTAATTTCAATTCCTCAAGACAAAAAAAAAAAAAGAAGGGAAGCCAAAAGGGTACTTCCCTCTCTTTCAGAAAAAGGTAGGATAATAACAAGAACTCTTGTACCTCAGTGCTCTGTTGTAAGGACATAAAATTGGCCACTAAGCTGATGCTGGGGTCAGAGAGAGGCCACTTACTGCTCCTGTGACTTGGGCAAGTTGAAAAATTTTTGGACACCAATTGTTACACATGCTCACTGGAGGCTTTTAGAGCTTTACTTCCAAAAAACCTTCATTTGTTTGATGTGTTTCAGGTATTCCTCTGAAGCAGAACTTAACCCAGTAGTGCAAATGCAACATCAGAGCTGCAGACAGGATATTAAAACAAAACCAGCCGTCACCTCTTCATTTGCCCTAAATGAAAAATCCAGATTTGAGAATCAAGTGGGAAAGATGAAGTCTTGTTCTTCAAAGTGGGGAGCTGGGACAGCCAGCTCCTGCCTCCACTCTAGCATGGTCTACAAGAGCCATCTGGCCGCTCACTCCCCATATAGCATTGCACTTTACCATCACTATAGCATTTGCACGCTCATGCAACGTGAAATGCTCTGCAGCCAGAGCAGCTGGCTGTCCCTCACTGGCTCCTGTACCGCCAAACCTTTTAGACTGTGAGTCACTGAAACCCTGCAGTCCGGAAACTTTGGCTTGGTTCATGGCATGTCAAGGTTTTTGTGCTCTCCTTTTCAGCTTATCACTCTTCACTGAGTATGTTCTCTTGATTTGTGCACTGCTGGTCTCTATGAATTTCAGTGCCACATGGTTATTTGTGGTTTGGCTTTCTCCATCTATCATTTTTTAATATATTTATACGTATACCAGTCTTCATCTGACTCCAGCTCCTAAGACTGACTGAGTTCTCAGCTGTTGCAGATGGCTGGGCCGCCACCAGGCCCAGCCTCGGCCTGTGAAAACTCTGTCCTTGAAGCGATGGAAGAAAATAAGTTTGAGGAATTCGCCGGCTGAGACAAGAATGGCTTGCAAGATAACTACTGCCTATGAGAATAGAGAAAAGAGCACGTGGACAGAGGAGCTGAGCTAATAGCAGGAGAGGAAGCGGCGCGTGAACAGATAATGAGGGTATAAAAGCTTGGGCTGTAAGAAATAAAGTGGCTTCTGCTTATAACTCATACTGAATGATTGGAGTCCACTCCTCCTCCCGCACTCAGCCTCTCTCAGGGTTTTACCAGTGCGTCAGGGTAGAACAAGCCAGTTTCTACCAGTCCACATTCCTGTACAGGCACACAGTTGGTCATGAAACCTCTCCAATGGCCTCAGAAAATTTCTAGGTATGGCAATTATGGTACCATCAACCTCGACTCTCAGGCAGGAACCGACAAGTCTCCTTTCCAAGTATAGCTGCTATGAGGGGTAAAGGTTGACATTTCAATGTCAACCGCTGCATATTTTACACAAATCAGGCTACTGAGCACATTAATATATAGAGTATCTGAATTAGCTACTTAACTGATGTATTTGGGTGAAATGGGAAGAAAGACTGCAGGGAATGAGGATCAGTTTATCCTGACATGTAAAGAAAAGAGGCTGACACTTTTGATTTGTTACAGACTCACTCTTAGAAGAAAACATTATCATTAATTATCGACAGGTATTTTCTTAGCAACAACAAAAGTACCAAAGGGAATAGGCCAGAGTTCTCAAAAAAGGAACACAGGAAAACCATGACACTTTTCTGCTACACACTGGTGAAGGAAGAATGGCGTTCTTCAGTGAAGCACAGCAAATTTGACCTACATTGGGGAAAAAAAGAAAATCAGCATTTTCTCTTCCTCCAGCCAGTGGAAAGGACCACTTCTGCAAGAGAGTGATTGCACATCTTTAGTGGCATTTCAAGCACGTATTTCAGTAAACGACCAAATTGCTCTGCCATTAGCAGGAGTACTGTGGTCTACAAAACCCTTCTTCCCTTTGTGTCATGACTCTCAGCACATGGGGAAGAGCTTGCTGGGCTGCTGCACTTTGCTTCCAGCTCTGTGGCTGCAAAGTCTGCAGGTAGAGAGTGGCTGTGGGGATCTACAGCCTTCAGTAATTAGGTGTGCATAGAGAAGATTGTTTTAAAGGCTCTTTAACAAAAGAAATCTAGGCCAAAATGTCTTTTTCAGTTGGAGTTTAATTCAGCATTGCCTGGTCAAAAATGAGATATTTCATATTCTTAAGGAAAAACTGGAACTGACAAATTCATTACTTAATCAGGCTAATCTAGTAAATTAAGGGGTAATTCTGAAGAAATAATGAAAACTCTCTAGTGGCATATTAATTATGACTTTCTTTTCAGATATCAAGAAAGGGGGATTATGGATGTGGCCAAGAATAAAAAGAGATCTATTTTCAGGGTCAGTGGATTTATCTTTTCAGGTGTCTAACAGAAAAGAATAAATTGATTTCTCTTTGTGCAGGTGATTTGAGAATCCTTGGACCAGAGATGTCCTTTTCTTATTTTACTACATTGCATAATTAAACTTGCTATATTTCAAAGTAAAATATCTGCTGAAACACACACATGCAAATTCATGTTCTTGATCAAAACTCTAGCAATTTCTGATAACAGACAACTCTCTCAGTGATAGAAGCTTTACTTTCTAACTGCAATGCCATTATTAAATTTGCTATCTGTGTATTTTGTCTCTCCTATCAAGAGCTGGCATAAAAAGATGTATTTGGGAGATATCCTGGAATGTCGTGGTACCATAGCTTTGACTATGTGGCAAATGCACATAAAATAACAATACCAAGCTCTGTGTTAACATGAAGCGAAATAAGTAGTGAACTACCAAGGTTTCCATTCAGGTAATTTTTCTGCCTGGAGAGCAGCATGTCTGTACTTTAGGATGAGTAGCTGGACATGATCTAGATCCTGTCTTCCTTATCTGCCTGTTTCCCAAAGAGAAGAATCACGATAAGATTTGGATAGCTCTTTGATGTAATGCTGTTAATCTATCTTTTCTTTCTGTCTCTTTCTTTCTTTCTGTCTTTCTTTCTTCCATTTCCCTGAACATAATAGAAGCAAATAGCAGGAGACAAGTTGAGTTTTGAACATGTTTCCTGTTTAGCAAAAGGAAAAATTCATCTGCTTTCCAGGGAAGAGTTGGTTATGACCATTTACAACTGGCTGTTGGGCCTCATTTGCTGCCTTATCCCTGGCACATCCTCACAGGTAGCACAGAGGTAATAAACCAGCATTCCAGTAGTTGCATTTTTCAGTCCCTTTGTAGAAATGTGGCTTTTATGATTGTCATTGGTTCAGGTCTCTTTCTAAAAGAGGATTTCACTGGCCTTCATTTAGCCAGACTAAATGGTATTTAAGGCATCATTGATTTTTACGTGTTGGAAGCTGCTGATGACCAGAGGAGCAGAGAACCCTCATGACTGCTGATGGCTGATGTTTTCTGGCAGAAACCAGCAGCACAAAGCCTGCCTGCTGGTGTGAAGTGGGACAGAGTTTAGTTTTCTACCTACACCACAGCGAGTGGAAAACACTGCCTAGCCAGCACAGCTCTGGGGTGGTGCAAAAAGCCAAAACTGGGGCAGCATCTAGGCTTAAGGTTTCTAACACCGTTTTTTTCCCATCTTGAAAGTTAAGTGGCAACAAATAATAAAGCTATATGTCATTTATCACCTTGGAGTAAGTGACAGCAACATAGAGTCTTTGTGCGTCTTCCATCAGTGTCCTGTAGAAAGTATTGGAAAAACCCAAAGCTTGTAGGCTGTCTGAAGGCAACACATGATACCTCCTCACCACATATTCCCAGATTTACCAAGCACATGTAATGTTTAAACATAAATGATCATGTTGCAGCTTCCTCCAGGTCTTTCTTCTTTTGTTATTGTAGTATTTTTTTTATACCATCCCACTCTTTCAGTTTAGTCAAAATAAAAATGTTTTGAAAGATACACTTATAAAAAACAACAGTGTAGAACTTGATCCCAATAGATACAATACACGCTTTTTGGACCTTATCCTTACTTTCATTTACAATTTAAGTCACTGCTGCTGTTGAAAGTGCTCCCATCTTCCCACTGCAGCAGCCACTTTTTCATACTCTTTTTTCCTTGCATGCTTCTGTATCAGAGCAATGAACAGAACCAGGTAATTAAAGCAGGTTAAAACTTTTTTATTCCCTTGGAGCAATTTCCCTGATCTGTTTTACCACATGGATGTACAACATTTGTACCGCACAAGAGAAAAGGGAGTGTAGGCAGGAGAAAGAAGTGACCTGGAGGTGTGTGAAAGAGGGTAGAGAAGAAGAGGCTGTTTTGTTTGAAGACAGTGAAGGTTCCTGAAGGTTTATGGTGTTCAGAAATCACAAGCCTTCGTCTTTTCAGTATGCCAAAAACTTGTACTGCCAGTAAGATGGAGGACATACTCTTTGGGAAGAGAAAGTCCGAAAGGGAAAGTACCACATGCCTATAATCCTGTTGTCAGTTTATAATCTCTTTGAACATAAAAATTCATCTTCTAGACAGACAGATAGGCAGACAGACAGGTATCTTCTAATAGACTCGTTAGTTTTGAAGCTATCATCTCCTGCATCAAGAATCATTCCATGAACCAGCTGCTAAGTAGCAACTATTAACTTGTAAATGAGAGGAGGATAAAATACAGGCTTTTATCAACATAGATAAAAATAGCACTTTTTCTGCCTTTCAGCAAAAATAACCAGAGAGTCCTGGTGGGATCTCAGGTTACTCAGAGTCCTTATTTGTAGCTTTTACACTTCAGTACACTTGATGATAATGTATGAAGTATGAAATTAAAACTAAATCAATTGTCAGAACAAATGAAAAAGTACATTATGCAATACATTATCCTCTGGTCTTTTATTGTATTTCTTCATTCACCTGCTAATTCCTAAAATCCAGCCATTTACAATGAAACTTCCAGTCATTAGTGGGATTTAGCAGGCTTCCCATTTCTCATGAGAGTTGGTATGTATAGTGCTGAAGGGCACCAGATACAATGGCTGTCAGTCCACACCTATATTTGATTTCCATATGCTTATCCAAACTCACCTCCTGTGCTGGGAAATTAACACATGAAGTGCAAATTTTTTGAATAGTTGTGGGTTTTTTTTCATAGAATTATGTTCATTAAGACTCACTTTGGTGCAGAGGTTTATGTGGGAAAACTAGGATGTGGCTGCATGACTAATTTTTAAAGCCTGTGCACAACTCAGGAATGCAGCTGTATCTAACTCCTTAGTGGCTTCCTTGTGATGACTGAACTGAAATATATCATAATGTTTCTCTACTCAAGAAACATGAGCTCATTAGAAGTTGAGACTGGAGATGAAGTATTAAGTGCTTTGTCCTTTTCTACTCTTTTATTACCATTTTAAAGCAAATATTTTACATAAAAGTAAACATCAACTTAAAAATTTATCTCGTAAGTTAAGTTGATAATATCAGATGTCATTCCTGTTCATTTACATTTATTAGCATAAATGCTGGGATTTGAAAAATGTCATTTGGTTTCCCTCCTTATTTTTGCAGTAATAGCTATCATCTAGATATTATTAATCAGTACCTTGAAAATTAAAGAACCACCTACAACATTCAAACCGCATATCAATTCCTAAGTTTATTACTTTTCAAAAGAAACAAATTTTTTTTCTAAACGGAAAAAAATGTAGAAACTTGTTTAAAGGCTACCACTTCCTTAGATAGCTTTTTAGCATGCATGAGAAAAGTGCTATTTAATTTCACACTCAACTAATCCTTTAACAATTTTCTTTCAGGCAGAATATAAAAGGTTATTATTAATTCCTTAATAAAATAAAAAATAAGTTATAGTGGATATGTCTTCAACCTTGGACCAGTTTGAGTAATTTTTTTCCCCTCAGATAAGACACCAAAGATCAGCACAAATGGCAAGTGATAAATTGGCCCCTGGGAATTACCTCGAGTCCTTCTCCTCCCTTTTTTTCATATCAACTCTCTCTGGAAATGCCTCTCCTGAACTACGTCTGGTTTTACCATCAATCAGTCAACGCAATTCTGCCCACCCCTTAACTATCAGTGGCAAAAGTTGTCAAGATCTGATGTTACCCATCTTTAAATTTTAACTCCCTACTACATAGAAGTACTTTCACAAAGACTACATCTAGTTAAGATTCATGATGAGCGCCAAATGATCAGAAGTTCATATCTTAAAGGCTTAATTGCCTTTTTCTATGCGCTTGGATTTGTTGAAGAGAGAAAAAAATTGCTTTCATTTGCAAGATAGAGCACCAAGAATTCCCTTGGATATATGATCTATTGCATTTATACATTACAAAGAATCTTCTTTCTCAATTTACCAATTAGTCTCTTACCAGTTTTTAAACTCTCACCATATTATGGCTCCCAGTTTCTTGAGTTCTGAGCGTTCAGTCTGAAAAGAAAATAAATTTATAGGTGTTGTTATTCATATAGGACCCTTTTGGTCTTATTAGCAGAAGTTGAAGCATTCCAGGCACCTAATGGAAATGTGTAGGTTAAAAAAGTAATTGCCTCTGAATGGCAATGGTGGTGGTGGTAGTAGTAACAGCAACTGCAGTAGTAAGTCATAGTGTTAATGTCAGCTTTTCTTGAGAGTAACTCTAGACAAGTAAGCTAGGCTTCTTTTTCATCACCTTTTTTTCCCTTTTTTTCCCCTTTTTTTTTCTCTCCAAGCACATAAAATTAGATGTTTATGAATAATTCATCACTAGCCTTAAAATCTATTAGGAATACAGAAATACAAGATATCTTCTGAGTCTCTGAGTCCAGTTTCTTCCTACAACAGGAAACATATATGAGGACATATCAGAAACACCTCTAGAAGGAAGTTTTTCATCAACAGATCAAGTTCCAACTGAAAATCAGTTGGAGATTCTTGGCTCCAATGGCTCTACTATAAAAACATCTCAGAAATCTGTTTGATCAGTTGATTGGAAATCATCTTCCAAATGCCAGTCTACATTTGTCTTGGCTATTCTCTATGTATATGCTTTGTTCTAGCTCTTTAATTTAGCATAAACAGTTGTCTTCCCAACCTGTTATTTACTCCTGGCTTAACAAAATGTGCAGCACTGCAGGTGGATTCCAAGAAACTGGCATAACTCTGCCCAGTGTTCCCTCCTCACCCACTTGGGTAGGGGGAATGCTTTTGAAAATGACTGAGCATTGTGGTTCATCATGGAAATCAATCAGTAAGTGTTAGAAAAACAGCTCCATTACAGGTGGGTCACTCCATGAACTCTTTATTTCATGGATGCTTTGTTCTTTCCTCTGGCCCCTGCTGCAGAAAACTGGAGGTAATATGAAACCTCAATACAGCAGCTCAATTCTTAGTGAAGCTATTTGGCATGGGCTATCCAGCTCTATCTATATGCAGACAAATGTATAAAATGCATAGACATGACTTTTTGAAAGCTGTCATTTCCCAAAAGGACCCATTAAGGTAGAAGCATGCTGCAGAACTGCTATTTAAAAAAAAATTAATTTACAGTCGTTTTTTAAAAACGTAATTTCTCCACTAGCCTGTATGTAACGCTATTTCAAACAGCTACAGACGGTCTCATTTAGTGAATATATGAGAAGAGGTCTGCATTACGTTTGCTAAAAGACCTAGGATTTCAATTCCATCTGCTGTTGGGTGTGTTTGATTTGTATATTAATTATGCCTGTTTGTAGCTGTAAATTTGCTCCAGATTAGTAGCTGATTGGCTCCACACATGGATTTATTACACTGCATGGCTCCCTTGCACTTTTATAGTTTTCAAATGATTCCATACTTATGCATTTTAAACTGCTTTTTATACCTCTTCTCATTCAGTGTGAGCTTTCAACTCTGTCTTATTTAGACAATTTTTTTCCCCTTAAGAGAAAACATATTCCTTTAATTCTTCTCTTTGCGGACCCTTTTAGCTGGTGTAACATCAGCTTTGTCCATGGTGCTGTTGTAAAACACAAGACAAAACTGCTTCTTCTGCCAGTCTTACAGAGAAATTCAGCATATTTGCATTTACCACTTGCTATGTCCAATGACCTAAACTAATGGGTTTAGGAATTACATGAGCACTCAGCAGGCTGTATATGCATACCTGTTACTGCACAAACTTTATATGTTTGTCACATCAAAATAAAACTCTCCCACGGGTGAAACATTTTTTGCTCTTGATCACTGAGTTTTCTCCCTGGTTTTCAAAATGCCCAAAAGTTCTGAGCTGTCACTTTTGTAGTTAAGACCTCTGAGATAAGCTTGAAAATAGAACACATCTGAAATGAGCTGCATAAAAATTGCCTTTGTGTCTGTGTGTGCGAATGTTTGTGTAGACTTAGAAAATAAATGTCGAAGAGGTCAAGCCGATTTCCCTCATATTTTAGGAAAAGAATCACTCTGAGCTGAAAAATTGTATGCCAAGTTTCTGCCTGAAGCAAATTTTTACGATCAAATTAAAAACCTTTGAGACTAAGAGTTTATAATGGAAATAGTAACAGAACCTTAACTGTGGCAGCACTAGCAGGCTCTACAATAATATTAGGAAAGCTCTCTCTGGCCACAATCTAAACTAAATAAAAAAGATGCCATTTTCTAACATACACCCCAGGCTAGCAAATAACAATGATTTAATGTACTTGCCCTGTGGTAATATAGTAGCACTGCAAACCTCTGAGTCAATTTTTCTTTTCTTTTCTTTTTTTTTGTTTGTTTTGTTTTTGTTTTTAAACATATATGCCCCATAGGGAAAGGATTGCAATTTAGCTCTTATTTGTGGATATATCGCTTTCATTTCAACAATTCTTGAAAGCATTCCTGCTGTCACATGCTACTGTATGCGAGCACCCAACTGAATAAAGACCCACCAGGCTTTTTCAGGAGTTTATTCACAGGTTTGGCTTTGCTTATTGTAGTATGCACCACATTTAAATTAGATGAGGGCTACTGTAAAGCAATAACAATTGTCAATGACTGGAATCTCACTTTCCCCTCTAACAGTCTGAAGCAAATTAATGTATTGGTTGTTCATTAACAAGTAAACAGTTTCTGCTACAATGTCAAGGAAAAAGAATGTGTTCATTAATATGAACAATCTTCATCTACAAAGATGATTTACACAATGCATGTCATGAGATAGCTTTCCCCTAACTAGTACACTACCAAACTGAAAAGCTGATTCTTAGGACTTTCTTGAAATTACAATATTGTTTGTTTACCAATAAGAAAGACAGTCTCAGTCACCTATGCCACCATTGTAAGCTCTATAGTAAGTACTTAAAAAAAGAGAGATTTCTGGAATCACTTGTGGAATTAATAAAATTGATAACTACAGACTTACACTGCATCAATGATACATATTATTCCTGTGATAAGTTAAGCTAAAAATAAGATTAATTTGGTTATAGAAATTCCTTAAACAACAACACTTAAATTATTTCAAAATTGAATTTTTTCAAGAATTTTCTGAAAAAATCAGCAAACACTGGCTAAAAAAGCAAAGCAGTTTGGATACACCAATGTAATCAGCATGCCTAGTGCTTTTCTGTTAACCCTCTGAGTAGAACCATAGTATTCTGGATTTTTTGTACATTAATGCTATGAAAATTGTAAATTGCAGAAATACTAATTTATATATCATGACTTAATAAATCATATTCTAGATATATTTGGGCTAGATACCTCATCTAGTGAGCAATTCATCCATCCTAGAATTTTAATTATCGACTAGAGAAGCCAGTCTCTAGCAACTGTAACGGAAGTTTAGATGATTGCCTTCGATGAGATGCTTAACTCTTAGATAGATACATCTAGATGAGACAACGCCCATCTCAGTACTGCTTAACTAATCCTGTGCTATCACCTACCAGTACTACATTTCCGCACCAAAGTTTGCTTACTAAATGTAAGCTCACTAGAATATTGCACTTAGGCTGGAGTCCATGTTATCCTCATTTATTTGGGAAGAATTAAGCTGGAAGAGATCCTCTTCTACTTTCTTGTGATTATTAAGATTGTATGGTCAGGCATCTCCAGAGACCAAATATTAGATGACCTGAATCACCTTTTGGAAGTGCTCATCTCCATCTCCTTGGTGATAGCCAGAGCCTGCCAGACCTGCCATCCATCTCAGCTAACTACACAGGCTTGGTGGGAGGAAGTTGGCCTTGTATATGTAACAAGCATTAAAAAAAAGATGTTGTCACACGTAGCACCAATGCGATGCTATGATTCAAAAGGGAAATGAAGAAAGAAGTCAGAAGGACTGACATGTATTACAGTAAAATGACCACAGTGTGCTATGTGCTTTCCCAGATTATCGCATTAGGAATAGTCTGTTAGATTTGATTTCTTTTTTTTCACTGGCTTTTCAAGTATTTTTAGGGCCACATATTCTGTCTTCACTTACCCCCAGGCATTCAGAGGTTAGGCAAGAAAAAAAGTAGTCACTGCCAAACAAGCCTGAACCATTATTATTTCCATGAAACCATATATAATACATATATATGGTTATATTTTAAAAAATACATGGATATATTTAAAACCATCACTGCAAACTCTTTTAATACAGTTTAAATACTCAGATACCCTCCCTTGAAGCGTAAAAGCCTATCAGCAATATGAAATCAAATCTCTCACAGACCTAAAAATAACTTTAAAAAAAAATATTTTTATAGTTATATTCATAAAACATGAACCAAAGATCAGAAACATCTAAGACATTGGGATGAGTAGGGTCTTCAGAATCTAGGATTATTTTTACATACATTTTAAGTAGTACAAGATGGTGTAAGATGTAGGAGCCAAACATCTTATTTCAATGATAACCCTGTATTCCAAAGCAAAGCAAAGGTGATAGGAAAATCCCAGATGGGTTTTGGATTACTATTTCTCATGCATAAGGTGAAGCATATTTTTATATTTATTGTTCTTCTTCTGACTTCCCTCTCTAATTAAGAAGAATGAACATTGGTCTTTGCTTGAAGACTGCCAAATTTTCTCAATAGTCAAGGAGCATGTGGTATTAATGGACACTTTTCTATTACCAAATTTATGTCTTGGTTTAAATGGTTGAGTTGTATCTCTTCTAAAGTGAAGGCTGTGATACAATGTGGGAAGGGCAATGATGGGAAAATGTATGCCAGATCCTGACTTACTGTAAATTGATATATGTAAGTGCTAAAGGGGGCTTTATCTTGGCTGAGGGTTTGATCCTATGGAAAAATAACCCTGTCCTATCCAAGTGTTATCAAATTACAACCATTAAAATCCCAATGGCAGTGGCTATGCCCTTTCTACCAAGGGTCTTCTTTCTGCAGTGTCTCTAGGGTTGAATAAGCACAGTCAAGGATCTGTCACAGACACAGCCCTTTCCTGAAACCTAAAATCTGAAAACTTTTGTACAGCAGTTCCTTTATCCCTTCACTTCTTGCCCTTGTAGAGTTCTTCAACAAGTCACCTATTTGCTTCACTTGGGATAAGATGTCGTTACGGAGTAACTGAGGCTGTGCACAGGCCTTCTGCCCATGGACATATGTTCAGAGATCAGAGTCTTCTGATGGCTTACAGCAAGATTCATTCTACTAAATTCATAATCTGAAGTCGGGTGTCTGATGTAAGATTCCACCAGCAATTCCTTCTACAGTCATTTGAGTGAGAGCAATAGGTGAATCAAAGCATGAGTCCAGCCTAAAACACGTGCCCATGACAGGTGAGATGAATCAAACCTGGAGATTCTCACCTCTTTGTATTACCAAGGAAATCTGGACTTCTAATTTCAACCATATGTCTCACTTCTAGATTATTAACATTGGGTGAATTTAAAAGCATTCTGTATGAAATACTTGTACCACTTGTGTGAAGATTCACAAGATGAAATTTCTGTATTTAACATCTTCAGAGCTTTTAATATATAAATTCTCATGACTGAGACAACGAAAGATGCACTTTAAAGGATGGAGAAATAAAAGAGTTTCAATGTTTCTTGAAACATGGTTCAACTGATGCTTCCAATTAGAAATGCAGAAGAGCATTACACTAGATTCAATAAGCTGCAGGTACACACTCACTGCCACAACTGCTTGTAGGGACAGTTCCATGAGCAAACACAACTCAGAATGGAAATGGCACTGTGGGCAACTTGCCCTGTTCCTCCAAAATTTATTTATACTTCCCAGCAAGATCAGAAAAGTCTACATATAATTTTGGGCAGCATATTAATACTTCTAGTTGTATAATAAGAAAGGAAAAGGGAGAAAGAAAGAGAGAAAAAGAGCAAGGAGGGAGACAGAGAGGAAAACACATTTATGTAAGAAAATTTTAACTCTAGAGAAAAAAATTTCCGATTTTTTTATGAGCAATAAGAGAAAGTAAAAATTTCACAAGGTTGGTTTTTATTTTAGAATAGGATTTTGGAAGTCACTTTTTTCATTCAAGTGAAATTTGAAGTAGTTTTATAATTTTTCTTTCAAATTATTACATCTGAAGCAGAAGTCACCAAAGTGTAATATTTCTGTGGAAGTCAGCCGTAGGTTAAAGGTTAAATAAAATGCTATAAAGCTTTGTTGAGGTTTTAACAAACCAGAAATATGTATACTCTGTGTAAATGCCCATTTTATTAAATATTACAAACAGAACTGGTGAATTGTTTTTAGTTTCTCCATTCTAAGACAATACTTTCACTAATTCAGTTTAGGCTTTACATATATATTAAATTACTTCTATTTTCCCCAATTTAGAAGTACTCTAGCTGTCTTAAGGGTAACTCCCATCAATATAATCCTTAAAAGCGACTCTCCCAGAATAATCAGGTCATGCTGAGAAGATGCCTGCACATTTTGGATGTGAGGCAAAAGAACCAGGAACTTTTCAACTAGATCATTACATGCTATTATATGACAGAATGTGTCCTCAAGCCATTTCCCAAGACTCTGCATTGTCATTAGCAGCAAACGATATGGAAGCAACCTTTTGTGGCCATCATCATGTCACCTTCTGTAAACTATCAGGCTGCCCTAAACTGAATTTCCCATTTAGCCTGCATAATATCCTCCAACAGTCACTTCCTGTGGAAGTATGATGCAGGGTTCAAATGAGCCATTGTAGAATATACTGCTTGTTTAATTTCATTTTCATTTCTAAAGACTGTATTTGTAACCCTTAAGAAATAGTGCGTTTGATACTGTTCTGGCCAGAAACAGGCAGGGAAATTTAAGGTACTATAAAAGACATGTGCATATAAAAGCAAAAAAGCCAGAATAAAACCCTACTGTGGGTTGTCAAGATTTAAGTTGATCGTTTACTCAGAGGGTTAACATGTGCTAAAATTACATACTGCAGTTCCTAGCTTCACTGATGAAAACATTCACTGCTTCTATCTTTAAATAAAAAAGCAAAATAGCCTTAACCCTTTGAGGATCATATTAGCAGCAAGTTGCAATCTAAACAGAGAACAAGTATTTCAATCAATTAGGAAATTATTCTTACAAAGATTCTGTGAGCACCCTTTTGTGTTCCACCATCCCAGCGTTTACTGCTGGACAAATCAGTTGTAATCACTTCACACAGGTCTGAAGGATTTTCAGGGTCTCAAAGGGTTAAAGCCAAGACTTTTGAGTAAAAGTGTTTTATTAAAAGGGTGAGTTAGGTGAGCGAACAGTCTCGGATGAACTTGGTGAATAGTCTTCCGATTCGGAGTTGAGTTCAGGTGGAGCTTGCTGTGCCTTATATCGTCCCCTCACATCCTGGTTGCGTCTTCGTCGGAAAACCTGCCTCTCCTTATCAAGAGCGGTGGTCTGGCAGGGGCATAAAATAAGAATAAATGAAATTAGGCTGTGTGTGAAATGCAAAGCTAATGAAAACCAGGAGTTTTTATGTGGCCTGCAAATACCAGGGACAATAAATGTTCAGACCGAATTAAACCTGTTCTGTCTCAGTCAGGTCTGAAAGGTTGAGCCCACGACATAGCTAAATGCTTTAAAAAGTGCATTTCCCAAACCTTAAGAGGTGGCGTGACATCATCAAGCAGATACAGTACCATATATATGGATGCCATATGTTCTACTTCTGGATGCTATTCATTTTGTCCTTTAATAGATTCAAATTTCAAGCCAAATACCAACTGACCTTCCCCCCACCCTTTTCAAAGTATAAATCTGTTTCTACAGGCAAGGCAGAGATGTACGCTTGTCTTTGATTTGACCTAATGAAGGTTGATACACACTCACCCATGTTCAAGTCAGTGCAATCGGCTAACAAAGATGGATTGTGATGAAGTTGTCAGATGAGAGAAAAACAAACACCAAAGGGAGCTAGCCCAGCTCTTTGACACCTCTTCATGCCACTCAATGGATGTTCTTAGGGAGAACATTGAAGAGCTCTGACGGAAAGACCCGTTTAGCCTGACCACCCTGTCTCCTCCTGTTAACCAAGCTCAACCAAATGAAATACTCTGCTAAATTTATCTAGGTCTATCTAGAGTATTTATGAATGGGAAAGAATAATGTTCACTTGATGTTCTTTTTTTTTTTTCTTGATGTTTCTGTAATTATTGAGAATATAAGTCTTAATAAGACGGCTGTAACTTCTAGTCACATCCTTTTCTCTGCTTTTCCGGAACATTTACAAGGTGAAACTGCAACCCAAGTAAGGGCAGCCCAACTCTGACTAACTATTTCAAGTGTGGGACTTAGATTCACTGTTTTCTTGATTACAGAGTATTAGACTGCAGTCCCTGAAATTGCTGTAAAATTGCAAGTTTAACAGGATGGCCTTGATTCAGCAAGAGCACTTGCACATAGCTAGCTGCCTTCTGAAGCAGGGCTGCCTTCTTAAAACATGGCCTGTGTTTGGTTTTTTGAAAAAGCAAAAAAGGAACAACCAAATGGCTAGTAAGATGGCATCCAAAATGCAAACAAATATCTGATCATGGCACTGGAGGTAAAAATAACTTTGAGAACTGAATAGGTTTAACTGCTAAGGCTTGTGAAATCTGTCCCTAGTATGAAAATCTCCATTTAAAACAACGTAGCCAAAAGATTCTTCTGCTTCAAAGGGTTTATTGCTTTCTCTTGAGAAATACATGACTGATTTCTCTAGAACATTTACCAGTTATAGTGTGAGCCTCATAGGAGAGCAGAGATGTATTTATAGCCAACATATTTTTGAGAACAAAATGAAAACTAAATCCATCATACTCTTGCGGAATAGCATTAGAGCAATCCATGCTCTAAAATAATGCAATCAGCATTCAATAATGATGTAACAGAGACAGAAAGATGGACAAGAGTACAGAGTTACTATAGCAAAATGATTTAGTTAGGCTAAATTGCTAAACTATTATTTTTGTGTCTAGAAGCTACATAGCACTACTTTAAAGAGGTAGAGATAATTAATTGTAATAAGTTCATCCCTGTATTTTAAATAACAATTGCTACAAAACCCAACTCTTCTAATCTGCTTTTTTTGTTTACTGCTAATCTTTCACTTAAGAGCTCTAATTAGTATTTTCAATGCCTTCTACCTTTCTTAGATTTGAACCAATTCAGTTTTTGATTATTTTTTAATGTGAAACAGAAGAATATCAAAATCTTTTACACACTGTGTATATACTGCAGACAGTATGTAATTGTGTGAAAATTGAAAAGAATGGCACGTATTACCATTCTATAAAATACAGATTTCCATTTAAAAGATTTTCTATGCTTAGAGGAAATAAGCATTTATTTAAAGCTTAAGCCACATCACATCATCCTGTGGTAACAGATACTCTCCTCTGAGGAACATTTCTGGTTGAATAAATAAAAATACTTGTATTAAATTAAAAAAATATTTTAAAAACCTGCTACATGAGAATGGTAAATCTATACGTAAAAAAATTTAAAGTATTTAATATTAGATAAGTTACACAGAAGAGAATACTCTTGAATAAAAGATTTGTTTTGAAATTTAGCCTAGCTTATTGCTTTTTTAAAGGACAAAATTCTAAAATTGCAAAAGTAGTTGGATAATTAAATATCAGGACATCTTTTAAATATCCCTCTAAAAATAAATTCCAAAATACTAATTTTCTGCTATTGCTGGGGAAGCTTTGGGGGCTTTTGTTTAAATGTATTTGTTTAAAGATATATATACAGGCACTTTCTGCCTCAATAATAAAAACTGTTCAGCACAACAAAATTGATTATCTCACCTAATCCAGCTCCTTATGCTATAGTTTGTAAACCCAAATATTTCTAGCTTCCTAACCCTTCAGAAACTTCCTGAAATATTTTGACACTATGTTTTTCATGAAAGACATGCTTGAAGACTCAGGGGCGTTATTGTGGTTACTCTCCTGGGATGAGAAATATTCAGTCTCTCTCGCCAAAAGATCGCAGAGAATAAAAACTTATAAAGTCACAGAGAGACAAACAAGGGAGTATTTAGCTAGTGAAAGCAAAAATGCACAGGTCATATTCTAACATTTAGGGTTTAAGGTGTCAGATTCACAAAACGAGTTGTTTCTGGCCACAGACAGCGTACTCACAAGCCCTACAGAACTTGTGAGACCAGACTTGTTACACCCAATGTTATGATGACATTTTGCACTTCCAGTGTCTAATACACTGCTGGATGGTACTGCTACGCTGCACAAATGCTATGTTTCATTTAATGAGGTCACAGTTATTTTTTACCTCTACAGAATTTCAAAATATGATAGATTCGTGCTTTGGAGTGGGAGTGGTAAGACACATTTGAGTATTGACTGCATGCTTTGTAAGTGCAATTTTCACCTCCTGTATCCTCTTGTGCACATAGGCATATTCCAAAACCTATCTTTTTCATTATTATTACTGGTTTTGTAACAAAGGCATTTTAGACACATTGCCTTGGTTTAATAGATGTATTATTTCATCTACTGTTCAGTTGCGTGGTTTGCCAGTATATGAACCAGCTCATTATAGATTTCCAGGGTAGTCCTACTTAAAGCTACTCTTTCAATAAATAATAAGAGGATCTGAAGTGCACTTATGCTTCACAGGACTGCAAATCCCAGATTTCCATTATCGCATTTTGACATTTTTTTCCGGTCTCGAGGTGAGAGAGAACTTTGAGCACTCTGTGATAGTAATGGTCACTAAAATGTAAAGATAGAGTTCTTATTTAAAATACGCAGCTGTCCTCCTACAATCCATAGGAGAAAACGTAGAGCTTCTTATCCAGCAGCAGATAAGTGGATTGCCTCTAATAGTTTGGTGCTGATGGGTCTGAAGCACTTCATTAAGCACTAATGTATTTTGCATCAACATTTAGTAATCTTGACACCCAGTACCAAATGGTTAACAAGGCATTTTTGGAAATGCATTTAATTTGAAGTAACGGATCATTATTTTTAAATCACTGTTTCTGTCACCTATATACTAAGGTGCAGTTAGCATTTTTCCAGGATTTTGCCATAGGGAGTGTCATCATCCTGATTTCTCCCTCTTGATGTTGCAGGACTCCTGAGACATGCAAATTCAGTTTTTATCTTGAAAAACGTTGAACTCTGTGTTTTTGAACAGACATTCAAAAACTACGACTGCTTTGATAGATATGTTGGATTTGCAGTGGGAAGTGCCTTATTTTAGCTGTGGGGTGATATTTTCTGTCAGGTCAGTAATTATTGGATTGAAGTAACTGCATTTTATGAATGCGAACAGTGACTGTTTTTCTTTTCACTTGTCTTAATTTACTGCTGGCCACCAAATATAGATATATATTCATTTCATTAATAAAAGAACATTATTGTGCATTTTGCCTCTTAGCCCATCCATTATTCATACCAGCCAGGAGACCGAACTGGGGATGCAGCTGTTCACGCATTAATCTAAGAAATCCTTCCCTTCACTCGCTTTCATTCTGTAGGAGCATATTTGCAGTTTGTTTGTAATTTTTGTGATGATTTGTTTAGTGTGTGGAATTACATGGACGTGTATTGAAACACTGGTATTTTGCTTCCAGTACATTCTTTTTGTATACATGGATGTGTATGCACATATTTAGATGTTCGCACTTAGATAATGTTATCTTAATTCCTTAAGTTTCTGGCTAGTGACTTCAATACATTAAGATATGTAACAGCAGGTTTCCTTACCATAAAAATGATTATTAATGATTAAATAAACAACTAAACAACGCTCGTAGCATGAGCCAGGCAGCCCTTCAGTCTGATTTTTTTTTTTTTTTCCATGGGTTTCTCAGGTTATACATATATATATACATTTTTAAAATTATATATATATATGTGATTAATTCATGACTCAAGACACTTTTTGGAGAGTACTTCAAACTTAGCAATGCACCTCAGTCCAGGACTGAAAGACACATGTTATTTTTAGCCCCTTAGGCACAAGCTGTAACTAAGTCAAGTTACACGGTGATTTGGAGACGTGCAAATGACCACATCGAGGGGACAAATTAATCGAGTGGATTTGAACCTAGACCTCCAAATACAAAAGGCCAATGCTCTAGCGCACCATGTAACTTCTGGCATGAAATTTAGCTAAAATGAAAGTAAAAAAAAAAAAAGAAAATAAAATCAATTTAATGTATGCTTTGTGCTGTATTGGTGAGTGAATACAAACACAGGTATTCTACATATATTACTGCTGAATTCATACTGCTATATCTAAGCTTGTGTTTACTCTTTGATAGCCCCTCTTTTTAGAGACATGATTCCTCACCTGGTTTCAATTATACATGGAAGAGACCTAGTGCCAAGTTGTTTGCATGGGTGAATTTTATTTATAGTTTGTAAATCAGTTGTGGTTTTCTTACTCAAAGAGCAGGAGGAAAGATTTTAAATTAGTTTAGATGTTTGCCTTTTTTTACCAATATTCAGTTCACAGAGGGGTTTATGGTATTAAAAAAAGGCGCCTGACACATAGCAAGCCTGATTCTCAACTTCCTTGTCCCATTGTCAAGGTGTCTAGCTCTAACTTTTGACTTGAAAGTGTATCCACTTGGGACAGGTGTAAGTAACTTGGCAAATGTAATGGGAATTAGGAATCAAACACAGAGGATGGAACTATGAGTTTTCAAATATTTTTTAAACAGTGACAGTAAGAACTGTATTTTAAAAATCCAGTATTTTGTAATTCTGCATTGACGGGATTGATGGTTTCATTAAACAACCAATGTAACCCATCTCCTTGCTATTGTCATTACATAGATAAGGTCATTAATGACTTTCCTGTATATTTCCTGGGTTTATTTTGCCCCTTTAGCTTTTATATATTGTGTGGGGATTTATAGAAAATAACATACGCTAACATTGTATACTAATCTTATACATAATACTATATATGCTAATATTTTCTACTAATATTTTACGTTAGGTACAACCACTCTGATGCTCCCTTGATATTTTGAATCAGCCCAGAAAAGGCAGAAAATTCAGGCCACTCTGTCAGCAGCAGATTAAAATAATGTTAAGATTCAGACATAAATAAAAACCAGTATGGAAATTGAGGGCTGAGGAAAATATTGGTAGGTTATGGAAAGCATTGTGCACAAAATGTGCTGCTGTTTGGAGGAACAGGTAAAGTAACTTGAAGAACTGGACACTGAAACACTTGAGGTTAAAGAGAAGGCTTGAAATACTTTCATTCTTAATATTCTGGCTTATTTACAAGAAAGTAAAAAAACTGGAGTCACACAAATTGTTAAAAGCCTCAGTTAAGTACGTCTTAAAGAAAAGTTCCTTTTAAGTAAATCTATCAGTTACGATATTTCTGAAGGACAATGCAGGTGCCATTTGGAATTTTTCTGGTCATCTTTGCTAAGTTCCAGTAGAGGGAAATCATAAAAAAAATGAATGCGTTGGCTTTAACACTTTTACAAAGAGATCTGTCAGATAATGTTCTGACTTTGAAGCACTGAAAAAGAAATCCCAAACATAGTATCTCTGATGTCTTCAGCTTCAGTTTACGTTGGTAATTCAGGATGGATGGAGATGAAATTGCACCATGAGCATTACCCATCTGCACCAAGGCTGGCTTTCCAGGTTATCAAGAACAACATTTCACCAGCCTTGGGGCAGCACAGACTGGGGTGTGGGTTAACTGGAACCTCCATGTCTCACCTCCTATTTATGCTACTTTGGCGTTTTCTGCACTTTCAATTGCAGGGCTGATGTCCTGACAGTATTAGGTGGGCTGTTTTTAAAACATCTATCAGTCTGGGGTTCAAATGATTTACTGATTCCTGTGTTTTTTCTGTTCCTCGTATTCAAGGAATAGCATAAGTTTTTCCAGGCATTATACATCATACCTGCTACAACAACTGTTACTGTACATCTTTGTTTTATCTTGCTATCTCAAAAAAAATCATGTCACTTCTGCACATATCATCCTGAAAGGGAATAAAATAAGATGCAGAAGGATTGTTCAGAAAGTTAAGACTTTGGGGGACTTTAAATAGCAAAGTCTTCTAGGCAGAGAAAGGAAAAGGTTTTCTAACTGACTGAGGAGGAAATAGTGACATTTAAAAAGAGATTTTTGGAAGACTGTTAGAAACTAGCGATGAAAACACTCAAAGGAGTGGACAAGAAATGAATACTTTAACAAAGGGAGCATTACATTTTCCTTGGGACCTGCTTGCATTTCATTTTTCGCTGTACTTGTGAATTCAGGTTAATTTTCATGGGCCTGTGACAAATTAACTGCTTTATAGCTGGAAACCGATGAACCTTTTCATATGCTTTTCATTTGTGCTACTAAAAAGTAAACATTTTCTACATCGAAAGGATATTATTTAGACTAAAATGTTGGTCATTACAGCAGTTGCTTGTTTCTTGGAGATGAAAGAGGAGCAAACATAGGGCAGTGCTTCTTCGGAGGTACCCCCTGTTATAACATTTCCTAATTAAGCATCCTACACCTAGGAACCCTGCTCTCCCAATCTGCCTTTCCACACTAGGTGCTCTGTTTAGAAAGCACTAATTATAAACATTGTTGTTACTGCCCCCAGCTGGAAAACAGAGCAGTTTATGTATGAATAAGAGAGATTATCGCCCATCTGCTCCAGCCTATTATTCAGGGATGTGTCATTTTGTATGCTGATGGCAGCCATTACCAGTGCTTTAGTCAAATGGCCTTTTTTTTTTTTGTATTTTTTTTTTTATAGCGTTTATTTATTTACCAAGTTGCAAAATTAGACTTCCCCCTCTACCTCCGCAAAATGCGTGTGGATTGTTTCAAAATCTAGGCTAGGCAGTTAAACTGAGTCAAGGCCAATCTGAGAGGAGATGCTTGCTTTTATCAGAGGCTCTTGTTTCTGGTGATCTGCTCCCCCTTGAAGTTGGGGTTTTAAAAGATCCAAACACAGTGTATAGCAAATGGAAAGACAGATTTTTCTGTTTTGTTGTGGGGTTTTCTTTGGTGTAAAATAAAAATAGTAAAGCAGAGAAGGCGTGTAAGCTGATCACGGATAGCAATTAAACTCCAGGAAAATGAATAAATAAAGCTCATGTGAGCTTTCCCTCCATCTCACAAAGGAGGCATCAAATTTGCAGCTATTTGACAAAGTCCTGCTTGACACAAAACACCATCTTTCCTTCATAAGTAGAAAAGAAAAACTACTCTAATACTGTCAAACCCGCGCTCGGCTACAGATAAGCGCTCGGGCCCCATTACCCCCTTCTTCAAAACCAAAAAGCACAGATGCTGTGCTGCTGTCTCTTGGCTGCGTCGCAGGGCTGGAACCTGCGAAGCATGACGCCAAGTGACAAGATAGACCAAACAGGTTTTGCTATGTCCTCGCAGGTCGCTATAGGCTTAGAGCCACCAACGCAAGTGTGACAGGCTGGAATTACAGGTACTGCTGCACACTTGAGCACTTGGAGTGAAGTGTTTCTCAAATCTTGCTAGCTAGTGTTCAGACGATGGATGAGAACTACTCTACTTTTTTTCTTGAAAAATTGGATTATTTTTGTTGTTTTGTTTTTTTTTTTTCTTTCCCCAGAACATCCATGTCAGAACCTAGTTAACCCTCAGTGTGCACTCAGGGAACTACTAGGTTTTATGGAAAACGTGCTGTAGCCCGATCCATGCACTCAGTGAAATGACCGAGGGTGGGAGTTCTACTTCACTGGAAACTTACAGTGACCATCTCTGCTCTTTTGCTAATGCAGTTAATTTGCTGACTTTTCCTAAATACCTCACAGATGAGTTTTTAAAAGCTTCAAGTGCAGTGTTAAAAAATGCAGGTTTATCGAGAAACTTATAAAAATTTATCTGGCTATCAAAATGTGGGTCTTGTGAGTAAGAAGAAGGAAAAAAACGCCAGCAAATAACCACTTGATGGAAATTCCAGAGCTCTGGATTGATTGTGGAGGTGCACATGCCTCGTGTGGGCTACCAGACCTGGATCCCTCCCTGCCCCTGCTCCAGAATAACCCCTTCCCACCCAGAGCCCCATTTTATCATACAGGTTAAGCCAGCTAACGACAACCCTGGCACAGTTACACAATGAAGAAAAATATATTCAAAAGACTCATGCAATATTTAAAAAAATCAAATCAAAATAAATAGGTATCAGAAGGGTTTTAAAAAGAAAAGAGAAAGAATGCATCGTTAGAAACACAAGCTTACCAGCACATACAATGCATTGTATTTCATTGAACTTGGGAGAGTTTCTACGGCCCGCGTTATGTAAATGCATTGTTCAATCTAAGGTAAGGATTGTGTTTAGTGGGTTTAAAATGACAGTATATAGCTCCATATCTCACATGGAAAGAGAGGAAAATATATGCTGAGAGCCTGTTGCTGCTCCGTGTGCTTGAAAACAGGAGCGCAGGGGAAGCAGATGCCTTAACAAGCAATAGGGAGGGGGAGGGTGCGCACTTCAGCATATCTAGTAGATTTTCTATATACACTGTCCTTTTAACTAGAGGAGAAATTGGTACTGAGCATGTGCGATGAAGAGAAAGCTGGCGATGTGGGTGTGAGGGATGGGTGAAGAAAGGGAATGAGGGGGTGTGGCATCTCAATCAAGATTAAAATGAAACTGATAAAGCAGCATATGGACCGGATAACAAATCAAAAAGCATGTTTATCCACTGAAGGAACTGGTTAATGGAGACTGCCAGCACGTTGCCATGGAAACACTGACTGTTGGCGCTGCACCATCTCATACCTTATCCAATACATTCCTGGTTGTTGGTAGTAGTCCAAAGACCCTGATCTCTTGATGGTAAACCCGTGGTCCAGCTGAGCAGAGAGAAACGGGGCAACTCAGTGGATCGACATTAGGCTAAAGAATTCAGACTCCAGAGCAAGCTGTTCCTTATTTTGTGCATATTTACTGTTTTCACTTTCAGAAGGCACTTATCTAACATCCTAAAGCTACGTACCAGAGATGGAAAAGAAAAAAAAAACAACAAATAAATAAAAGAAAAAGAGACTAACTCTAAATTCTGTCTTGCTAGATTAAAAGCCAATTTATTCAAACTAAAATGGAGTTTCTGAAATAGGTTACTTAATGCATAATGCATTCATTTAAAAGTCTGACAAATATCTTGTTACCTCCAAAGACAGAAGTGCCCTTTTGAGTTGCACACACCAGTAATGGGAAATTATCTTTTGCAATTAAACTGAGGTTAAATAATTTTTTAAAAAATGCAGTGCAACCATCACAAGGAGCAGGCTAGACAGACTACACAAGGCTTAAATTAGACTGCTTCATAATCATGGAATGTGTAAAGATGAAAAGAATCAGGTTTTGATACCCCATCAATCATGGTAATTCATTTCTAAAAATGCGTTAACCTTGGAGAGTAGGACTACTCAGAGCTATGAATAACATTGTTTATCATTTCAGCTTACACCTCATGCTCAAAAAGATAACAGTACAAAACTATTTGCTTTAAAATTGCACCAATTAAAGTCAAAATGGAAATGAACTTAACATTGTGTCCAGGAAAGTGTGCTCATGATGGAATACAGATCTTTTAAGTTTAGTTGATCATTAGCAGAATCATGTGCATTAGGAACAAAGAAAATGTGTTGCTTTCTCTAACCATTCTGTGCTGCACTAACAGATGATGGAGACATCATCTAGCTGAGTTAAATAAAATTTTAGCAGGAAATATCTTGAGAGAGACACTCAGCCTGCTTTAAAATTGTTAGTTGCAATGATTTTCACATTTTGCCCTATGAAGAGAAAAGGCCATTTTGTGCTTCAATAAGAGCATGGCATATATTTCCAAGACTGATGACATTTTCTAATTCTAAATTCAGGAAAGCGGTTCAACACATTTCCAGTTACCAATCACTTCAACGGTAGCTAGGAGCTAACTGCAAATTTAAATTTTTCTTGATGACTCCCTTGCAAGTGTAGAATTTAATAATTTATTCCACTTGGTTAAAACAATGCCGCTTTCATCTTACTTAGAACTATTTAAAGGACGTTTCCCGTTTAAAAGCATGAGAACCTTGTACCTAGAGTTAATGTTCTGTTGGCTTAACTATACTGGACTGCTATTGCCATCTACTGGCTTCCTTGTATGCTGCACATAAAATACACAAAAGGGAGGTTTTTTTAAAAAGCAGATCAAAAATACCTCCCTAAAATCGAATAGCTAAAAAGTAACGTAAAGAAAATCGGGAGAGCTTTTTTTCCTGAAACGAGCTGAAACAATTTCGGTGTGGAAATCCTGCCATGAGAAACCCGACTATGGACAATGATCCCAGGACAACACAGACAATAGATAGGAAGCAACAACCGAGGCACGGGGTTCATCTGTAAGTCAAGCAAAACTCACAGACTAAATTTGGCCTCTTTTCCACACCACACAAGAAATTCCACGGCTAAAAATGCCACTTGGAATTTGGAACTTTATTTTAAAATCGGTAGAACACAGGGCAAGGACCCATGTGCGCTGTTCCCTTGCCTGACGGCGGGCAGTGGCCCCGCACCAGTGCGCCCAGCCCAGAGAGGACTCTGTAAGAGGCAAAGATCTGCACCAACTTTCCAAGCAGCTTTTCTCTTTTGCCATTCTACTTGATTCCTCTTGAGTCTCCAGCTGGAGTTTACTCCCATTGCCAAGACAGAGACCTCATACAACCTCAACAGAAGATTATCATCAGTCTTTTCCTCTGTCTTTAACAATGGCAAAAATACAAACGCAAACTGACAACATAGAGGCAAAGCTTTAACACTTCAGACAAGAACACAAATTAAACGGTGCTCGGTCCATACAAGGAATTACAGCACACCTCTGGACCACAGAAGCATTCTTAAAAACTGATTTTTGCTCTTGATCGCTTTAGCCACTGCCACTAAAACCCTAAAACACCAAAAAAAGAGAAGATGATATCCTTGGAGAATTGAAGTAAAAAATCTATCCCCAAACTTTAAAAAGACTATTTAGTAAAAGTCTGGGTTTATGTTTTTACCACAGTATCTTTTTTAAATATCAGCATAGAACTGCAAAACACTGTTCCTGTCGGAAAGCTCAATGAGAAACCTGATCCTGCAAATATTTTGGCACATGCTTAATGGGAACATGGCCATTCTGACAGAGAGCAGAGGGGCACTAGCCCAGCCCTTGTCTCCTACAGAGACTGGGAGTTAAGGCCTACAACAAGAGTCTAAGAGCAGCGCAAGTAAAGTGATCTTTCTCCTACATACTCTTCCATCAGCAAGCAGTGTTTTTTAGGGATTTGTTAATTCTCTTGCTAGTTCTCCAATTAAAATTTTGCTGGCAAAGCTATGTTGATTTAAGAGATTTTTTTCCCAACTGACATAGTTACGCTGGCACAACTTTTAATGATGTATTAATGTATCAACGGAAAAGTCTCTTTTCCTGTGTAGTTATTTTTGTTTGAGGAGTCACCTTCTGCCACATCAGCAAAGGAACTACTTTGCTATGCATGCACAAAATGTTCATCATGATAGTTTGTCCAAAATGACAAATCCTTTCAAATGTGGACAAAATTGTGAACACATGCACAAGAACTTGTAGGATGACTCTGCCCTGAATGGTCAGAGGCCACTTTTACTGAGGATTGCCACATCAGAAAAGCAGACCTAAGTCTGAACCAAAGGAGTCCATACTCCATGTATTCAGATAATGCTGAAGGAAGCAGTAGCCACAGTAGATGTATGTAAAACACACGTGACTTGAAACTTCCTCCCAGTCAAATTGACCACAAACACATGTTTAGGAATTTAGTTTTACATATTATAGTTTTAATTGGTGCATATGATAAATACTGCTTGAGATCTTTGAGGTGTGTTACCACTGAAGAAAGAGGCATATAATATCATACCAAGCGTAAGGACAAATTATGAACTAAATACCACAGATTAGGTATCTCTGTACATAAATAGAGCTATAAAACTCAAAAGAATGCTAATATTTGTATTTTATACTATTACATAAACTATATAAATATATGCACAAATTAACACATTTTCACAAGCACACACGCAGACACAAATGTGTTGTATAATACGTAGAAGGCATCTCTATGTATTATATACACAAGCACTCTCTCAGAAAGTTACAGTAAACATACAGGCAGACACAATAAACCAGTATTTTTCGTAGAAAATATACTTAGTGCACATCTTTAGTGCTGAACAATATGTACAGCATCTGTACATATTTTGAAAATTCTAAATGTAGAGCAATCTTCATTAATAAGATTTAATTCTATGATATTTGAGATTGCACAGTTAAAGAAAGATTCCCAAATGTAAACCCCTGATGACAGGCGTATCAAATGTATATAATGTATGCTTTGAAATGCAGAAACAACAATTAAAGGCTTTGTTGTTTTGCGTTTGGCTTTATTTTTCTTCTTAAATTAATTTTATAGAAAATAAAGGTAATTGATTCTTAAAATCAAAATTATCTAGCTTTCTGGAATATTACCAAAACACTAAAGACGTCCTCACTTTCCCATCTCTTCCAAATTTTTAGAAAATAATTGACACAAACTACTTTCTGAACTCGGTAAAAATATTCTAAACATTTCTACTTTATAGGCCAAGTTGCAGGATTAATTGTGCCTAAGTATGATGTTTACCTATAGAAATGATCACTCAAAATGATCTGTTAAATTTACAAACACTAAAAAATAAATAAAAGCCATGAAGAATATAATTAAACATACACATATATATTTACTTTTCCCTGACGTATAATGCGTTGCATTGGAAAGATTCACTAGAGTGCCTTTTTCATTACCCAAGTGTCAAAATTACTGTAAACAATTCCTCAGCAGAGCAACTGGGGCAAAGAAAAAAAAAAAAAAAAAAAAAAAGAAGAGGGGGGGGAAATTAAAAACATAAAGGAGGCAAGGGATGGATGAGGACAGAGGCATCATTTCTCGCTTTTAAACTTTGAAGTTGTTATTAGCATGGAGGATCTGAGCAGTAATTCTCATGGACAAGCGTGCTGGCAGTCCATTCGAAAGGAACACGGTTTCAGCTAGCCTACACAGAACATACCTGCATTTCAGATGAGCAATGGGTATGTGATGTTTTAGTTGTGGGAGAGTTGTTGCAGTATTATTGCTTAAAAATGAAAAGAAATAAATGCTGACTATGTTAGCTGATGACTGAGAAAATCTAGGAAAAGCATGAGGAACAACTTGCTTCCATGTTGAGGACATTCAGGGTTGGAAAGAGTAAAGAAAAAATATGAGAGAGGCACAGCTTGAAATTTTAAGTACTTATACCAAGTAACTTTGAGAGAGTATCCGTTTTGCTGCACAAAGAGTTCACACCTGTGAGCCAGATTGCATGTGCGGAGCTGAGTTTACTTCATGCTGATTTAACTCACCACTGGAGGGGCTGAGCTGAGAAACATGAAAGTGGAAACAGTACAAGAAAGTGTACATGTGCAGTCACACCACCTGCAATTTATGGAAGGTGGGAATGAACACTGAGTAATCTGATATGGGAATGGTTATGTTTAACGTATCACTTAGTTTTAGTGACTATTTGGAGCGTTAACGTTACCGTGAGTAATAAAGAAAAGCTTACAAACACAGGCAGATGTATCAAAACTGTGAAGGATGTGCATGTTACTATTCAATGGCATTAAGTATGAAAATCTTATAATACGCTGCATATATTCTGTGCGCATGTATATCTATTACACATGTTCATCTTTGGGGAAAAAATACAAATGTATGCGACGTATGCTACCCTGAGGATGCCATTGAAAACTCGGTAAAGCTTGGTCAAAAGTTTGGTCAAGCTTGGTTTTGGAAGCTCCAACACGTTCTAACCTGGCATGCCTAGACTGGAATTGCGACATGACAGAAAGCAGCAAGGAGCTCCATTAAGTCTCCACCCAATTAAGTCCTTCTGCCTCAAGGGCAGCAGCTTGGATGTGGCAGTACAGCAAAACGCTGCTGCTCAGCCACTAAATCTGAAGTGGCTAGACTCGTATCAGCTATGAAGGTAGCAGCGAAGCATCATAGCTCTCTGATGTCTTCAGAGAAGAGACGCATAGGCTGCCATACACAGATGTTGGGTTGCAATTTAGAAGCAACTTCCATTTTAAAGTGCTGCTATCCTTCTGATACAACCTCTGTGTGGCCTCAATCGGTGTGGTGATTCTGTTGCCACGTAAAATGTCATGATCCCATAGTTCAAATCGTTGAATCTACATTGGAGTTAGGTCCACTGATGTTTTGGTAAAATGTGGAAGTGTGTGTACAGTTATATCCCCTAGGGCTGTTAATTAACAATGTGACTCACAAGGAGAATCAATGGAGAAATTGTGCAGAATACCACTCTAACTACATTTACATTAATTAATTAAATTATCTAAAGTTATCTAAAGATAATCCTCTCCAGTTTCTTTTGGTGGCATGTACTAAACACAACTGTCTTGTAAGCAGATAAATTTAAGTGTTTCGGCTGTGTATTTCAGATGCTTACTGCTATGACAGAAACTCCAGCTGCTGTGCTGTTCGGTTTAGGACCTGTGTTGAAATGCTTCTTTATCTTCCCAGCTACCGAGAGCTGATGTTCATTCTCTGGAAGGCCATCGTCCTGCAGAGAAACAAAGCAAAATAAAACTTCAGAGAGAAAAGGTGAAATAAAGGAATTCCGAGGTGATTCTGATAGCACCTGTCAATATGGAAAAGTTTACAGGAAGTTTGTAATGAAGTATTGATCAATCATTGTCTACATCAATATATCTAAGGTATTTATAAGATGACCATCGTACTACGTCATGAAGCAACCTCTTTCTTCCTCTTTACCCAATATCTTCCTCTTTAAATTTTAGGTAATGTTAATTAATTGTTAAACACATGATTATTCTTTCTACCATGTCTTAATGACCACTGCCTAGCTATTATTAGATCCATTAATATTTCAAAGCTTGATAAGCTTGGACCTGTGTATAATTCTGTTTACTCATCACATAAATTTAAAGATAATGACTACAAAGTAGAAAGTGCCCAAGAGATTACAGAAATCAGAGGCCCTGTTTTGATAGTATGCAGGAAAGGATCTTCAAAAGCCCTGAGGGACACCAATAAGGTCCTTGTCTCGTTGTAAAGCTTACAAACTCGGGGACTAGCGTGTTGGGTGAATGTTCCATCCACGTCTCAGTGAGTCTCATGGAGAGGAAACACAGGCAAAATGGGAGCTGAGACGTGTCCTGGCTGAGACCCTTAGGATGGCTCCGTGTGGAACCTCACCAACACCATCATGTATCATGGCGTACGTCTGCAGGCCAGGTTAGGCACTGGCTCACAGCTCACTGTGGCATTCCCTGCAGACTCTGACTGAACCATACTGAAACCATAGTTTAACAAAGTCACCTCTGCAAATTGAATCTCTGACTGACTGATAACAGGAAACTGCAATTCCTTCCCTCAGTCCTAATGTATACATGCCTGGGATGCTGTGGGGAAAGGACAGACAGAGGTATAGACTGCCTGGTAAAGCAGAGAAGGGCTGGAGCCAGTTGTGGGTGGCTTCTTTCTCCTTGCTGAAAAACACATGTTCTCAACTTGAGCTAACTTGAGGAAAAAGTAGGCACACGTCTGCAAGGCCATGCAGAGGCAGACACGTTCTCTGCTGTCGCACACACTGAGCGAGCCGGCTATGGGCTGTGGGTGAGCTCCAGCCCAGGAGTCATGCGGCTGGCCTGGGAGGTGCCTCCTCTCGGCTGAGACATCTCGCTTTGCAGGGCAAACTTGTCTATCTGCACCTCAGCATGCAGGCATTCTCAATGCTGAAGCAAAACCCTAGCAGAAGAAAGGGAGTTTGCAGTTTTGTACAAGTCAGCAGGTTTAATTCCAGCCCAAGAGAAGAAAGAAGTAGTTTGAGAAACTACAAATAAGAGATTTGTGTCTGACAGCGGTGCAAAAAGCCTCCGATTGGTGAGACTTCCCTGCTAGCAGAATATTCAGGATTCAGGCAACAAAATGCAGAATAGGCAGAATATGCAGAATACCAGGTCACTGGCCATCCGCAATTGTCATCCCAAGCTAGTACTGCACCACACATGTAGCTATCAACAGCTGGAAAAGTTCTTAAATTCCAGTGGAATGAAATCCTAGCAGAATACTGGCAAACACTAGACAAGACCAGAATATGGAGAGATGATAAACACTTTTTTTTTTTGTTTTTTTCTGTCTTTGTAGCAATTCTGAGTGCACTTAAAGAGTTACAGGGTTGTTGCAGTAAATCATGAGTTCAGTGAGCATATGGGAATTTTAGGGAGGTTGGTTAGGGTTTGTTATTTATTTAGCTTGGGGAGTTTGTGTTTAGAGATCCCTCACCCCTTAAGAAAATGTCTCAGCTGGCAAAATATGGTCAAGTGCACACAGCTGCAAAACACAAAACGAAACAATACAACCCAGTAGCTGATTATTGTCTAGCACTGGGGAGTCTTGGCTCAAAGGTATATGACCCCTAAAAATAACCTGCTTTCCGCTGACCTTGCCTTTCCCAGAAGAAAGCTAGTCTGTAAAGTGAACTCTTCTTCACTAGAGGAGGAGAGGAAAAAAATACTCTCTTGGCTTTCTTGACATGAAAGCCTGCCAAACATTCACGTCATCTTGTCAAAAGACGAAATGACGGAGAAAACAACCGTTACCAAGACTGTGGTAATAGTTTATTGGCGAAGCACCACACCCACAGTTCCAGCGGCAATGTGCCAGAGACACATAGTTTGGGTTCCAGCTTTTAGATTAAGTATCTTCCAGCTCAATTTAAGATGGAGCATAGGAATATATGGAAGTTACTCTATCATTATTAGTTTTTCTTACTACTGTTAGTGCTACCTGATGTTTAGTCATTACCTTTTTTTTTCATTCCAATGTGCTTTTTAAACAAGCTAATATGTATTAGCTGGCTCCTGGAATCACTTTAATCAATAATAAAATGCATAGATATTGAGGGTGAGAGGTGACAGCTGTTTAACTACATAAAAAGCAAACTGCTCTGCAGTTTAAAAGGGCATGAAGTGAAAAAACCCCCACCATTAGATACACCAGAATCAACAGGGTAAGTTGTAGAACTGGAGAATAGGCTAAATATTGCTGACAAGAATTTCATCAGGTTGCTGTAGTGGGAAGGATGTCATCCTCTAAAGAGTTTAACTGTTCCTTTCCCCTGTTTTAAATATTTGCCACAGGAACTACTTGCAGCGGGTTAAGATCACAGAATTTCACCCCAGCTTTAGCAGTCAGGACAAGAACTTTTAGAGATGACTAGTGATTTTTGGTGTTCAGTTCTGGGAACTTTAAAGGGTCATGAGCTTCAGAAAATATTGACCTCTGATGCTCTGAAAGAGTGATCTCCTGAGCACATCTCAGAAGTTAATCAGTCAAAATCCTTTGACAGTTTGAATACGCTGGTGCAGAATTTGAGTTTTCAACTGGACAATGTAAACTCTGTAGGATCTTAAGATACAGATTTAAAAATTTTTTTCTTAAACAGCCTCCACAATATACCTTTCATGGTCTCTTTGCAAGAAATCAAAATAAAATACAAAAAAGAAAAAAAAAAAAAAGAGAAGCAGAGGGTCTTGATGTCACTTGAGTAATTAATAAACACTGTTTTCATATTTGCATTGTTCTCTATGGCAGGAGACATTGCCACAAAGAAAAAAAAAAAGAAATGTTAAAAAGGTGGAACAAAGTTCAGGATTCCCAGACTTGTATTGCCCTGAAGCACTGAGATCCATTTCACAAGCTAGTCACAAGAGCTTTACTTTCCAGGTCTAAAAGCATCAGATGAATAGGTCATTATATAAATAACAGCAGGAAATTAGAGCAAATAGAAGTGCTGGAAAAGCTTTTGGTCTCTATTTCCTTTAAGGATTACAAGGGAATTTTTCTTTGGGCAGTGGTCTAGGGTGTAACCCAAAGTAGCACAGCTGCCAAATAAGAAATGTCTTTTTAAATTAACTTATTTACAAATGTTCAGCTTATTACTATTTATTCTTGGTTATTCATTTCTTTTGCACACAGATTTCCAAGGCAGACATGGTTAAGGAAGTATGTAAAAGATCTAGTTTCCCTAATTCTTTTTAGGCTGGTGTGTGCCATCTTCCTGCTCCAGCAACACCACATCACATTTTATATTGATTATTTTAACAGAGAAGGATTTACAGAATGCCGTCTATCCCTTTCAGCATTCACTGCTCAATGCTGTATTAGGAAATGTTTACGACTTATATAACAAAAAGAGAGTAGGTTTGTCCTGTAACTTGTATAGTACAATTCAGGTTATCAATAGCATCAATGTTCAAATTGCCAGACCTCAAACTTCCAGTCTCTTTTATAATTCTTTGGTTTTGCAAAGAATTTGAGCAGATAAAGGAAAGAGCTGGGGTCCCTGTAGGGGAAGTATAAACTGATGGATTTGTTTCCAGGTCTAAGTGTACTGCAGAGGAGAGACAAATCCAAATAGACTAAATGGAGGGGGCAAGAAATTGCTGCTGAATTGCATTTAGAATGCAAGATCTCCATCTGTGGCAGTGGCACATAGCCAACAACTTTTCAGGTTCTGTTTTTTTGAATTGAAAACAGCTGGGATATTATTGACATAGGAACTGCTTTACTGGTCTGACTCTGACCATAACAAGTTTTGCAGTTTCCAAGAGGATTCCAGCTATTTTTATAGCAAAAACTGAAACTGAAATGAGGGTTGGCTCCTACTGAAACTGTCAAAGCACATTCCAGGAATCTGAGCAATTTACCAAGTAATCACACAGTAAGCAGCTATAAAGTAGAATGGCTATTTACAATCTACAAAATGATTTTATACAGTGTAAGCAGTTACAACACTTCTATCAAAGGCTTGATCAGAGAGAGAAAATGTTTCTTAAAACTGTCGAAGAAAAAACATGCCTACTTTTCAAGCCAGCTATCCTATCCAGTATTTTAGCTGCAAGTTTCCCACTCTATGAACAGGTTTAAGATTGAAACACGAAACTGGAAGTTCAGCATTTGATACCATAGAGAAGTATTTAAACAGGTTATCTGGGAAAATGGAGTGTTAGGTGAAAACTTCATGTGCCATTTCTTCTCAGAAAGACAGTATTTTATGAAAGTTGAAGATAGTTGCTCAGTGCCTTTTATGAACAAGGATCCTAAAGATGGGAAAATGAGGTACAGGGAGGCTGTGTGACAGACTTGCAGCGGGTTTAGGAGGCAATGGTATGGGGATGCCATGGTCAGATCAGACACCAGAGTATCTATCGTTCCCCCTCTGTACACAGGCAGGCTGTCCCTGCTAGGCTATCTACTGAATGCTTCCCAGACACACTTCAGGGAAGTGTCCTGTTTCAGAAGAGCATTTAAGCACCTGTTTCAACTCAGCCATGTTCTTATTTCTCCTGAAGTGAACAAGGATTTTAGTGCCATCTAGTTAATTTTATGCCTAACGTTAAGAGCTTCCATGTGTGATGCCTTGAAATAGAAGCAATGTTTGGAATGTGCTCAAGCACTTTCCTGAACTGGTCCCGGTGCTGGCCTTTATTCTTCCAGAAAAAAAATATCTGGAGGATGCATAAGAGAATTCAAAAGAGGTTTTGATCTGCACTTTGAACTATCATTAGTGTTCTGCTGAAGACAAAATACTGATTTGTCTCAGTTGCTAAAAGCAACAGCTGGAGAGAAAAGAAGAAATTACAGACTTGTTACGGAATATTTGTTTCACTTATTTATGGACAGAACTGCTACAGGTTTTGATCGCAAAGAATTATAACCAGCATAAAACTATGAGAAATGCAGCAGAGCTAGACCAAAGGTATCTTCTTTCCAACAGTACGTGGTAGTCACTGTTTATGAAATAGTACATTTAATGGAGAAAAGCGTATCTTGAACTTTCCCTGGTATATCTTCCAGTTTCTGCCAACCAAATACTTAAGAAATTTGTGAGGCAAGAGCTGTATCCATACCACCATATTTAATAGGCACCAATGATCCATCTTCCAAAAATATATCAAACTACCTTTTGATTGCATTTATACTTGGCCTCTACAGTATCTTCTGGCAAAAGGCTCCACATTTTAACTTACTGCGAAAAAAAAACCACCCCAGGAGTTTGCCAAGGTGTTTCAGTAACCAGAGCTCAGGTTTGGTTAGCAGAGCTCTGGAGTGTTAAAAGACTTTAGCCCCTGGCTCCTTTCCCCATCAGTCGCCACGAGCAAGTGCCAGCAAGGGCAGAGACCAGACCCTCATGTCACACTGTCATTATTGACAAAGAGCCGCACCTCTTCCTAATACACCTTGCTAAAATGGTTTCCTAAAATACATCATAGTTTAATCGAAGCTAAAAAAAAAAAAAATAATTAAAAAAAGGTGTCTGCGAAAGCATTAACAGTTTCAATGTATTTTTAAGAAAAAGAACATTAGTGACCACATCCTTCTGTGGTGCAAACAAGTGGTGTTTCAGAAACCTCATCAACAGTGTGCAGACTGTCACTGCGGGTAACCTGGTCTCTCTGCGGCTTCTGATAGGTCACTTCCAGTAGCAGTCCAGAAATCCCCACCTATCCTGGATCCTTGCAATCTTCATACACTGCAGAACTGCTTTGCATTATGACAGTATTTACAATTAAAAAAAAAAAAAAAATTGGGTAGTAAGGGAACCTCCAAGACTAAAGCATATGCTTGGTAAATGCTTAACTGATCACCACTGTTCTGGGCTACAAGGGGGACATTTTCATAAAAAAAAATAAAAAATTAACATTTGAGGTAATTGTGTATTTGAATTTTTAGAATACTGTTTTTGTGAGAAAAAGGTTCTGGATACAGCAGCTGAGGGTGTGCAGACCTCCTCCAGGGAGGACTGCACACTCAAACCTGGAACAAACAAAATGAAACATTATTTCTTCCTCTTTTAATTTTTTTCCTCTCTGCTTGCCCCAGTCGTGGTTTTTTTCTCAGTCTTTCCTTCTGAATTTTAATCCAGATTTTCTCAATTTTTTTCTTTCTTGTCATCTAAATATTTTAAGACATATTAAATAGTCTGAAATAATTAACAAATATCAAGTAATGTCCTTGTCTCAACATTAATTAAAGACAAATCTCTTTATTCTCTGCCAGATTTACCTGTATGCCACTTCAGTGATTATCACTTTTATGGAAAACATCCAGTCGCTTAGAGACAAGCCAGGATACATAATTAGCTATTTTTTGGTAACTCAGATTAAATGGATATGACTGCACATAAATGTATGTATATTTCAATGTCAGAAGCTAAATATGATTCTAAAGGTTTCCCTGTTTCATGCTAGATAAATTAGGCTTGCCACTATGGACTGTATTCCAATAACTCTTAATTATGAATGTCAGATTTTTGAGTCCATCTGATTTTAGGAGCGCAAAATGTGCCACTGAACCCACAGGCTGACTGTTAGAGGTAGAAACTTGTTATGTGTGGTTGTGATATGTTGAAAACATGGCCTAAAATATTTCAGAGGAAATGCAGCTGACATGCATAAAATAGTGAATACTCCAAGGTACACATGTTACACTAAACCAACCTGTAACCCAGCTTATTTCCAGTTTAGTATGGTTCCAGTATTTCCATCTGTGGCATTTTTAGAATGCACTGGCTCCAAAAGGGCTCAACTTGACAGACTTGACAGAAAAGGGCTCAAAGGACTTGATGATCTAAAAGTCTCTTCCAACCACATCAGTTCTGTGTGCCAGATTACAAGTAACATCTACAAGCCTGAATATACTTACATTAACCCATGGATGCTCAAGAACTTGCAAGGCTGAGAACCGCAGATCTACATCTACTTGAAGCATCATTGTGATAAGTTCCTGAGAAATGGAATATTGGGTCAAATTTAAAGAGCCTTTTTAAAGAACAAATCAGCATTTAATTCACTGAAGTGCTCTTCAACTGATTATATAAGAATACTCAAAGAAAAAGCAACAGAAATCTATTAAGATGATTGAAAAAAAAGAACTATGAACTGCTGAACTTCAAGTTGAACTTTTAAATCAGTATCTAACAGAATCTTGAAAAGCTAGAAGACAGCTCTGAGTTACAGTTCTGCAGCCACTGTTTAAGAGAAATGTACTTAACACATAATGTACAAAACAGATGGTCACATGAAATTAGGTTAGCTTCCCATTAAGAAAAAGCCAATACCTCTGTAGGAAAAAAAAAGCCAGCAAATCTAGAATTTTACTTTAAGCTCTTGTATAAATGACATAGAAGATAACTTTTGTGCCATGTGCCAAGAGGCTATGGCCCATGAACTGGTGGCCAGGACAAGTCCGTACTTCATACCACACTGAGAACAATAAGGAGTTACAGGCAATGCAAGGCCTGGTTCTTTGACAGAAAGAAACAACAGACATATCATCTAATGGGATTAACAAGGGGAAAGCAGCCTCTCTATAATATTATTATGTAATATTCAAAGGCTCTAAGTTGGTACCTGGTCCCCATCATAAGTACATATAAAGCACAGTCCCAGAGAGCTTTCAAGCTAAGAAGCGCAGGTCAAGCAAAGTGGCTTCTAATTTTTCTTGGTCACTAAGGGCTTCTCGTGTCTCTATTGTGTAAGGCATCATATAAAGACGGGGTCCATTTCAGAACCAACTGGAGTCTAGCAGACAGACAGTGATCAAACAACAACATATTTGGTGACCCAGAGGAATTTTTCAGTGTAGCACAGATGTATGAGACATGTGAAATACAGCACTGTGAAAGAATGATATGCATGAGATACTGGCACTGGGAATATCAGAGAAGAAAGTATCATCAACTATAAAACCCACCTTTGCGGAGTCAGAGACGTTGTCCCAATATGGAGATGGAAAATCCACCTGCCCCATCAATATCTGATCAAAAAGCACTTCTTGGTCATCACCACTTCTGAAAAGTAAAACAAAAAAAAACCAACAACAAAACCCAGAAAGAAATTATTTCCAGAACTGTTTTCAATAGGCTTCTTGAAATTGCTTTTAATTGGTGATCCCTTAGTATGCTTTTGGATATTGTTGATTCCTCCCAAGCATGCCACCATGAGTGTGAATGGTCAGATTCTAAAACAAAGTGCATTTTATTACATTCTTTCTGAAGTAATCTGCTTGCCTTTAGGATTATCAACAACTTTGCAATTGCTTTGAGGAGGAGAAAAGATCTGATATGTCCTTATTAAGTGGCTTACATTTTAATTACCTTTTACCGACCACAAAATATGTTGTATTTGGTCCATATAAGAAAATGCTTATTTCACTGTGCATTTTAAACACCAGGCAAACGCGCCCAAAATCTGTAATGGAGGCTCTTGTTTTGTAATGCAATGAAGTTTAAACTAAAATAAACAAACACGAGACAGAGATTTTACAGTAAAATCCAGACAGTTATGGGGTTTGTGTAAATTACTATACAGAGCACAGGAAAAAACAAACCCTATGAGCAGAGAACTTTTTCCAGTGACAATCTCTGTGCTTAATGCAAAAGCAGCACAGGGACCAATTCACAGAACAAGCGTAGTTGAATAGATCAGTCCATACCCACGGAACGGAGGAAAACCACAGAGCAGGATGTAAGTAATCACACCCGCTGCCCAGATGTCCACCTTCAAGCCATATCTAGAAGTGTGAGAGACATGGTTAGAGACATCTGACTCCTGTGAACTACAGTACAAGAACAGAGGAAACATTTTCAGCGTTATTAATAATTTCTTAAATATTCTCATCTGAACTTTCTCTCTGTCCTACCTACCTATCCTAATTCTGCTTTCGAATATTTTTTAATATCTTAAAACTACAGTAGGCTGGAATGTAGGTGTGCACAGAAGACTATGCAGTATTCTTGAGTTAGACGATGCCTACCAACATGAAGCCTGCAAAGGCGACAGGCTGCTCAAGCCAGCAGACATTTACTCTGTGGAACAAATCAGAAGAAGAGGACAGTGTGTGGTAATGAAATAAAATTAAATGAACAGTAGTTAGTAGTCTTGAGACAGCTTAAGAATTACTTTTATTGTATCTTCAAACGACTAATTAGTAACTTGGCATTAAACTGAGAAGTTTGAGGAAAACAACTGGCAGAAAAATCAGACATAACTTCAGAGCTGGTCCTGCTTTGGACAACATAGCCTCCAGAGGTCCCTTCCCACTAAATTTTCCTACGAGCTGATTCTGCATCATACCTAAGCAAAGGCAGAACAAAAATCTTAATTGCAAGAAGTCCTGTCTGGCACACTGGCGAGATCATGCTCCGCTGTGTACACGTCAATGAATCAACATTAGAAGAGATTTACCCAGTTTCAGCAATGATTTCTGGAGCTACATATGTTGGGGTCCCACAAACAGTATATAGAGGTCCATCCACAATTGTTGCTAGGCCAAAGTCTCCTAGCTTCAGGGACTTGCTTCCATCTTGGTGTTCATAAACCTAAATGAGGAGGAAAATTCAAAGGTTTAACACAATACCATCAAGGCAACTACTATAACATTTACTAACTGCCTGAAAGGTTCTTTCTAATTTATAGTCTTTTTAAGTTCTCCTTACTTACAACATACTTCTCTGCATACTTTAAAAATTCTCAGACAATTCAGATAACTTCCCTTGCATGCACTCAGGGTGTGGTTGGGAAAGACTTACTTTGATACCTGGCCAACAAAGGACATAGTGTAGCTTGCTAGAAGCTAAAGCCCAGAAGAAAAGGCTTGACCTTGCAGCACTGACACTCCTAGCTTAACTCCTCACTGACAGCCACTTCACAGTGTAGGGGTTTTGAGTTTATTCATCCTACTTCAGCTTTCAGAGGAATTTCAACTTCTTAGATAATACAACAGTGACTACACTGATAGCAGCAACAGAGTCCTCTCTGTGCACTGAAGTCACAAGACACAAACCTGGCTGGGACTATTGCACCTGGAAACACTGTCCTTTCGTTGGGTAACTGTTAAGCACCAATGTCTTACTGGTGTGTTACCATCATCATCAACGGTTATAGTTAGGGCTGTTAATGAGTATACGTGAAAATCCTGTCTTAAAGCATCATTGTCATAACAGCAACGTGAGGTTTTATGGGTGCAAAAGGAGATTAAGATAGAGTGACAAAAAAATAGTTAGAAGCATAAGTAAAAAATGTACAATTTAAAAAGCCAGTACAATGCAAAAGAAGAACCTCAAATCTGCAAACACTGAAAGCTTCTCCAGAATCATTTAAAATTAAGAAAATACTAAGATGCATCTAAATTAAACATTAGACTGTGAGTCTTTAATCCAGCTGCTGGTTTGGGCTCTTGCTTTCCATTTTGAACTGCTTTATGTTGCAATTTAATGCTGTTTACCACAACAGCACCTTAAAAACTTGAAACACTCTACAGGAGGCCTTAAAGTATATATGCATCATTTTGTTATTTTGCAACCCAAATCAAAGCTTCATGCAATCTGGCTCACCAGTAGTGATATTCTAACAATAATTAGCAGTAACACTGTGCAAAAATAGAAGATATGATACTTCACAATCGAAATCATCACCATCCTTAATACCCATCTTGATCACCTACTCCTACATCAGAAATCACATTTATCTGCAACTGTTTGCAGAGGAAAATCCTAAGTTTTTTGTTACAAAAAATTCTACATTGGACCCTTGAACAGCTTACTTGGTGCAAAAATGAAATCTTGATCTCTCCTGCCACTGTTTGCTACAGATCTCCTATAGCTGATAATAATTAATTATACAGCCCCTCTCATTTCTCCTTTGTTAGTCGTGTCTAGAGAGAAAACCCTCTTTCTGTCCCGAATCCCTGCTACCAGGTGATACCACCACAAGCAGACATTCAGAATACACAAAATTCTTCTCTTTTCCTTTTGTTATTTTTAATAATAAAATTGGATCTTTAAGAGGACCAGAAATTTGATATGGATTCACATTTCTCTGCTACTAAGCCAGAAAAAAACCCACAGGCTTATAGAAAAGCACTGGAAAAAAAAAGGCAATTATGGTTTTATTAAAAACACAGATTGTTAAATACATCTGGTTCCTGAAACTAAAGAAAGTACTCTCTGAAATAGCAGTAATAAATCTAATTTCAACAACAGTTTTAATTAAAGGCTAGAGACTAAAGCTTTAAATATTCACTTGCTGAAAAATGTAAATTGTGCACTTAGACATCAAGAGCTGCAACCAGTCTAATTAGCATCTCATATTCTACTTCATGCGGTTATCTTTTCCAAAGCCCTCTCTGGGTTGCGTTAACCTAAAGAATGCTCATAAATTCCTTCCTTCAACAGACCACACCTTGTATGACTCATACATCCTAGAAATTGATTATGGAAGAGGCTTGTTCCGCAGTATTTATCAATGCAGAAGATTTGGTACTGTGCATTTTCTAGTATTTTGCCTCATCTGTTTCCAGGAATTACTTTCCTTGAAAAACTACTTCAGTTGACTTGTAAAACCAAAAAAAGTAACTTTTCCTCACCCTGTTATAACTCCATATGAAAGGAGTCCAATGTGAAGCTGTGGTGTGTTACTTGCCCATCAAGGAATGTGAAAGATAATTTAATGCTCGTGTTATTCAGAATAAACACTATATATGTTCCACTGCATTTAAATACTAAAGGGCAATTAAAGAAATGGGGATTAGTGCAAATTACCCACTATGTAGTGCTTTCACTGTTTTAACTAAGCAATAAAACTGTGTAATTGTACAACACTAATTGAATGCAGCCACACATAATTGTGTGCCACCATATGTATCCTATTACTATAAAGACTGTCAGAATTTTCTAAGCTGCTCTTGTGATCAGTGCAGATGGCAACAGTCAGAGAAGTTGTTCTCTAGGGTTTATTATATGGCTATAAAGACATCCCATGACTTGACAAAATAAACATGCTAAATAGCAGCAATTATGAAAAATGTTCCAATTAAAACATGGAAGACACTCTCCAGAGAACAAAAAAAATAAATGCTAAAAAAATCACAGGTATTCAGCATATTATAAATTCTTGGACAGTTGACTATTAAGTGCGCTTTGCATACCATGAGGATAATAAGGATTATTTAAGCACTTATAGAAATGACTAGTGTTGCACATAGGATATTTAGACCGGTACATACACACAAAGATGTATCAGCAGGGTCTATAGCTGATGGCACACATCAGCTCTAAGCATGAAAGTTACTTTTGAGGAAAAGAAAAGAAAAAGGAAAGAAAGAGGGAGGTGAAAGTAAAGCTCTCCCAGGAGCTGGAAAGAAATGCAATAAGGAGGCTCCAGATAAGCATCTTCCTCTGGGTATCCTCTTCTCCAGAGCAGCATGTTTCACTTCACCCTTTCTTTTTTTCTTGTGGCAACTCCATAGCTTTTGTCAGGCCTTGCTCATCCTCTCTGTTGTTTTTTTCCTGCTAATGGGGCCATTAGCCTTGGGACAGGTATTGATCAGGCAGATGCTGCCCTCCTGGTTGGTTGCTCTGCTTTAGGCAGGCCTGATATAGGGTCCTCTAAACCTAAAGCTGCAACCTGGGTAGGAAAAGGTCAGGAGGAAAGGGCTGATTCTCACCCTAGCAGCCAGGAGAACCTGCTGTAACAACACTACTGGGGTTTGCAAGGGCAAGACAGTAGTGGCATGAAAGCAACTACACAAGAACAAAGGGAAAAATACTGCCATTACCACTTAGGTGAAGGGTTACAGAGCAAAAGGCACTCTACAGAAGACAATCAGAAGGTCTTCAGCAATGGGAAGGTTGAGAATCATGGCAGTTTGGAAGTGTTTTATAAACGCCATGACGATAACCCTAATTGCAATATTCTGATAGAAGGAACTACCTACCCTGCTGTATGAAGATAGGCTGAGACATCTGGGCTTGTTCATCCTTGAGAAGAGAAGGCTTAGGGGAGACCCCATTACCATGTACCAGTACTTGAAGGGTGACTACCAAGAGGAAGGAGACTCCCTTTTTACAAGGTGTCACATGGAGAAGACAAGGGGGAATGACTGCAAGCTGCTCCAGGGGAGATTCTGATTGGATTCCAGAAGAAAGTTCTTTACAATGAGAACAATCAAACATTGGAATAAGCTCCCAAGGGAAGTGGTGGACTCCCCTACACTGAGCAGTTTTAAGACACAACTTGACAGGGAGCTAGGCCATCTCATTTAAACTTTTTATTTAAAAGGTTGGACTAGATGATCCTTGAGGTCCCTTCCAACTTGGCATTCTATAATTCTATGATTCTATCCCATCTAACACATAAGAAGATAAAAGTAGAAAGGTCAAGAGACACTAAGGCCATGGAAAGCCAATGTCAGAGACAGGGGTAGAACTCAGGTAAGGCCAGTTCCAAAGCACTCTTTCAAAACAGCATTTGTTTCTTCCAAGGACCTGATAAACCTTAAAGAAATAATACAATTTGTGAATCAAATGCTGGCTTTTGAGAGGAAGGACACTTCAAGAGGTTAAGTGCTGCATCCCCTCTGTTCAGTATCAATATAAATGTCTGAATTTTATATACACATAATGGCAATATTACTCAGAAAAAAATTCAGCTGCAATGCAAACAGTGTGATCATTCCTGGCAGCGGCTATTTACGAGAGAGAGCAGGGCAGACAAATCTAATCCTCCCCTGTTGTCCTCACCTCCTGCCTACCTTTCTCTCTTCCTGCAAAAGCTTTACTCTACTATCGTCAGATTCAGGCACTCAGAGACATGCCAAGACAGCTGCAGGGCACATCTTGCTCCAGATCAAGACCATCCTGCACACTCCCAAGTCCCAGTATTAATGAATCCTGGTATGTGATTGCTAGAACTTCTACATGCAGCCACCTATGAGCACCAGAACAGGGCTACAAAAGGATTATCGGTCATTAGTATCTACTGGAACTTCAACATGCATTTAGTAGATTCTGGAAAAAGAGGGCAAGCTACTTCTTCACCCAGAACTATAAAGGCACTTGCCACTAGAGGAATCTCAAATGTACAGATTGCACTCCCTAGAATTTTAGAGAGATCTGCTTGAGTCAACTTTCCAATAAAACCTCTTCAGTGTCAAGAACAGCTAGACACACTAATTCATGGCAGAGAGCACATAACTCAGAGAATTGATATTCTAGGTATCTTAACATTGTTCTGTGGTTGCAGAATACAAGGAGAACTGGGACATCTTGATATGGGAACATGTCAGTAAGTTTGGGAAAACTCAGAAAACAGTGAAATATTCAGGAGAAATTAATTTCTGAGAATTAAATTTACATTGATTTTCTGAGAAATTAATTTCTCGGAAGAAAGTTGGAGAACACAATTGCTGCATTCAAGAGTGCAAAATTCTCAGAAGGACTAATTGCTGGGGTATGTTTTTCATTGTCTTCAGTGGATATTACTCATACAGATTCAGTTAGGAAAAGGAAGATTTAGGCTGTCTATTTAGGAAAGCAGCTTAATAAAAAGTGCTATAGGATTATCTGGGAGATGAAACAGGGAAAGGAAGAGCACTGAAGTCTCTTCCTGGTTGTGCTCTTGTCTACTACATGATTAAGAAACAACATGTATCTACACCTTTTTTTTTTTTTTTCATAGAATCATTTAGGTTGAATGTTTCCAGGGAAGGGGCATCTACCACCTCTTTGGGCAACATTTTCCATTGTTTCATCACCACCATTCTAAATAATTTCTTCCTTATGTGTAGCCTAATTTTACACTCTTTCAATTTAAAACCTTATCCCTTGTCCTATTGCAACAGACCCTGCTAAAAAGACTGTCTCCATCTTTCTTATAGGTCCACTTTAAGTACTTAAAGTCCTCAATAAGATCTTTCCCAAGCCTCCTCTTCTTCAGGCTGAACAATACCAACTCTCAGCCTTTCCACACAGGAGATGTGTTCCATCTCGCTAACCATTTTTCTGGCCCTCCTCTGGACCCACTTCAACAGAGTCATGTCCTTCTTGTGCTGAGCGCTCCAGAGGTGGACACAGCACTCTAGGTGGGATCTCACCAGAGTGGAGTAGAGTGGCCATGATTCTTTTGATGCAGCCAAGGATACGGTTGGCCTTCTGGGCTGCAAGTGCACATTGTCAGCTCATGTCCAGCTTTTTATCCAACAATATCTCCAAGTCCTTCTCTGCAGGGCTTCTCTCAATGTCATCCTCTCCCCAGCCTGTATTGATACTAAGGATTGCCCTGGCTCATGTATAGGACCTTCCACTTGGTCTTCTTGTACCTCACAAAGTTCACACAGGCCTACTTCTCAAGCTTGTCCAGGTCCCTCTGGATGGCATCCTATCCCTCAGGAGTGTCAGCTGCACCACTCAGCTTGGATTAATCTGCAAACTTGCTGAGGGTGCACTCGATCCCACTGTCTATGTCATTTATGAAGATATTAAATAGTACTTGTCTCAGTACAAACCCCTGACAGACACCACTTGTCACCATTCTCCATCTGGACATTGAGTTGTTGACAACTACCCTCTGGATGTGACCATCCAACCCATTCCTTATCCATTGAACTGTTCTCCCAACAAATCCATAGCTCGCCAGTTTAGAAAGAAGGATGTTGTGGGGGACCATGTCAAAGGCTTTATGGAAGTCCAGATAGATGACACCCATAGCTCTTCCCTTGTGCACTGATGTAGTCACGTCATCATAGAAGGGCACTAGGTTGGTCAGGCAGGATTTGCCCTTGCTGAAGCCTTGCTGACTGTCTCAAATCACCTCCTTGTCCTCCATGTGCCTTAGCATAGCTTCTAGGAGGATCTGTTCTATGATATTGCTAGGCACAGAGATGAGGCTGACAGGTTGGTAGTTCCCAGGGTTCTCCTTTCTACCCTTTCTAAAAATGGGTGCAATGTTCCCATTATTTCTAGCCACCAGGGACTTCATATGACTGCCAGGACTTTTCACATATCATGGAGAGTGGCTTGGTAACTACATCAACCAATTCCCTCAGGATTCTAGGATGAATCTCATCAGGTCCCATAGATTTATGTATGTTCAAGTTCTCAGGTGGTCATGAATCTGATCTCTTGCAGTGCCCCCCACCCCTGGTCCCCATCTTGTGGTCCATAACATTTACACCCACTACGTTTTTAAAATTGAACTGCTGCTAATTACTTATGCAGCTGCAGAAGTACAGAATAGTCTACTGAGGACAGAACACCTTTGTATTTCTGAGAAGTTTGAAATTATACAGCACTTTACTAAAAGGTCACTTCTAGTGATCACTGGAACAACTCTACTGCTGTGTCCTGGGGAACAGTCTAGACATACTAGCTTATGTTACTGTACTTTTTGTGACAGCTGTTATTCTTAGGAAAGCTCTACAAAGCTAAGGTTAAAATACAAAGTTCAATGACTTAAAAGACTGAAATAAATGTGGCAGGTATGGAAGGAGGGAGAAGCGCAGACCTTCTCTCACTGACTCTCAATTCATTAACCATACTGAAAGCTGAATCTTCACTTACCAGTAGATTCTCCGGCTTGATATCCCTGTGGACAATGTTCAGGCTGTGAAGGTATTTGATGGCACTGGCCAGATTGTAAAGCATCCCACTGGCATCTCGCTCTGTATATTTGTTGGTGGAAGTAATAGCATCAAAAAGATCTCCACCCTGGAGGAAAATGACCACAGCATATGAGCAACACTACTTGTAAAATGACTGCAAAATTTAGGGAAGATCAAGGAGCATCATTTGTAGAGGAGGAGGAGGGAGGAGCAGCACAGTTTTCCTGCAGCTATAAACTATGGCTATTGAGATGACATCTCCTGTAACTGAACATATCCGTAATTCAGAACCATTTGTCATGGCTTAGTTTGTCAGCCAAGAGGCCAGAGTCTCTATTGCAAATTGTTCCCACTGGCTGCTGCTTTTGTAACATGTCCAGCATTTGCCAACCGGTGTATTCAGAGCCTGTGTTGCAAATTTCTGGCATGTCTGCATACTCACCTGCCATAATGCCATGTACTAACCCTTGCCACTCTTTAATCACAAACAGGTTGACATCAAATTTTTGCCCAAAGCCTGACAGAACTCCAGAAAGACAAAGGAACTCTGAACAAAACTCAAATCAGCTACCTGTCATTGCTGCTAGCGTATTTCAAAAGTCTATCTCCATCTCATAAAACCTTGAAAATGTGGATTTGAGAAATCGCTTTCTCTACACAAGATGTGAAGTTTTTAGTAGTGTGATGCTTCTTGCAGCTAATACTGAAGAACTTTCCAGCATACATATCAAATAGTTGTACTGGAGGACACCTAAGAATTAACATTAGTATTTCACCACAGCTACAAACACAGATGGCAGCTTGTGCCATTTCCAGCTCATCATGCTGTCTAATTCAATTAAAAGCTACTGCCAGAGAAAGAAAAAAATGAGCACAAGAGAGAAAGAAAGAGGGAAAGACAGAAAGAGAAAAAGAAAGAAAGAGAGAAGAGAGAAAAAGAGAAAGAGAGAAAGAGAGAGAGAAAGAGAGGAAGAGAGAAAGAAAGAGAGAAAGTAAGAGAGAAAGAAAGAAAGAAAGAAAGAGAGAAAGAAAGAAAGAAAGAAAAAGAAAGAAAAGGAAAATAAAATTAAAGTCTTCAAAGTTCAAATGCTCTTGACCAGCACCTGAGACAGCTATAACATTTGAACTGTATTTCCAGAGCTGAGCTGGCAAGCGAGAAGAAGAACATGTAAGTTCTTGGAGAAAGACCGAAAAATAAATTTAAAGAAGAGATTTAGGAGGGAGTTTGACACAGTGGAGGAAAAAACAAGCATCTTTTGAGAGATACTACCCAGAGGTATTGGGCCCTCAGCCAAAATCAAAGCAGCACTGTAAAGAGAACACAGACCAACAAAAGGAGGAGGGAAACGATAATTCTGCAAAAACAGAGCCAAACCCTTCTGCTGCAGTTAAAACAGCAAAAAAAAATAAAAAAAAAAATTATCACAGAAGACTGTATTTTAAAGAAAACGTAGGTATTTTCTGAAGGCCACTGAAGAGTTCCAGCTTAGCCAATTCTCATGATTTTGTCAACAGCCTCAAGTTATTTGCTGCATTGTTTTTAAGGTTCAACTTCAGAGTAAACACTGTTTTTACTAAGAGAAAGGTAGAAGGGGAAGAAAAGAAAAAAGAAATTTTCAAGGAATCATGGCTACAAAGAAAAAGGTGGGAAAAGATAACCACCAAAGACTCAAACGTGAGAAAAGAGAGATTACTTGTTAAGAGAACCCAAACAAACTATTAAAAATTTTGCATTGTTGAGGTGCAGCTGAAGGCTTCCAGAGCAGGTTTATTCCCACTCTAGATGCAAGACTCCAGCTTTGGAAACTGCTTGCAGCTAACCATTGTCAAATCTGGACCACATCAAAACCTCTTGCTCTGGCTAGTGACTGATCAAGGTACATCACGATACATAGTGTTAAGGAAAAGGAGGAATAAAAGGCCAAGCTAAACCAGATAGAGGATTAGAGAGAAAGGCCAAATATTTGGCAAAAGTACAACACCATGTACTTCATGGCATTATCTGATCCGTAAGTATTAGATATCAGCACGTGGCAAAATATGTGGGATAAATAACCTATCTTCCCTAAGCTCCTTCCTGTGAAGCCCCTGTACCAGCTGCCTTTTTAACATGAGGTGGTGTATTAGACAGATCTTTGGTCTTATCTAATACATTCCAGATGCTTGGGAGAAGCGTCAATAACATCAGCAAAAGATCTGCCTCTAAACAAAGGAAACAGTCCAAGCTGCAATATGAGGGGCAAGAAGGAAAGAAGCCAAACCTTAAAAAGAGAAGGCAAAATTTTGGCCTAAAATCAGAATAAAAAGAACCAATGTTCATGCACAAGAGAAACCTAAACTGAGAAAACAAGATAGAGGCTGCAGAGCACATTAACAGATGATCAAGTCAATCTGAAACAGAATAATTTTCTCCATTTAAGCAGTCTCCTTTACTCAGTAAAGTTCCTCACCAGGTAGCCTGCTAAGAAAAGAAAGCATATATTTAGTCTGTGCAGTTCTCTGCATTTAAAAGAGAGGTGATATCCTGGAAAGAGTTAACAGAGCTGACAGCTGTATCAGGCAGAATTGCTTTCAGACTTCCCTCTCCCTGAAGAGCACTTTAACCTGCAAGGTTCTGCTTAGCCGATTCACACAGCAGGTCACTATCATTTATTCAGGCACAAGGGGTGAGTTCAGGATGACATTTCAGTCTTAAATCCCCTATTCTGGAGTGAAATGGGACCAGCAACATCTGAATGTAGTTTTTATCATCTGTGCACATGAGGAAGTATACTTGGAAGTACAGTAACCAATTATTTATTTATTACCTTGTTATGTAAATGATATAATCTCTCTTTTCTTCAGCAAAAGTGAAATCATATCCTGGAGCAGTAAAAGAAACTCTGCAATAAATCTTGCTTGTTAAATTGGCCAAACCCCTGTTAGGTTTGAATAACAATTTTGTTTCGCTGTGTAAAAAGGCAACGTGCCAGAAACCAGGTCCTTGCTTCCTTTTACAAGCACCACTTGCAATGTGTTTATATTTGTATTTATGAAGTGCTTTTTCTTACACTTTACAAAGCAATGACTGGCCTATCCGCCATGAGGTGAGGGCAGTATCTGCAGCAGCCACTTATGTCAAACATGTTACTGCCAATTAATGCAGGGTGGTATTAACTGAAACCGTGCTCTGCAGTATCAAGCCTTTTCTCCTTGAATTCCTTTCCCGTCTGTGAGTCTGATTTAAAGTCAGGTTTTCAAAAGTCAGTCAATAACAGATGGTTAATGAATTCTAACAGTGCACACTACGAAATGGTAACAGTCAGCAATTGGTAAATTAACAATTAATGTCTTTCCACAAATACCTTCCTTGGTGCCCATAGACTATAACCAGGATTTTTTCTTCAGTTAAATATTAAGGAATATACGTTTGCTTCAAAGAAACAAAATTGATTACCCAGGATCAGGATATTTCTTCTAAACGTCTGTTATTCCACATAAAAGTAAAGAACATTAAAACAGTGCTCTCTAGGATATCTGAACTACAGAGAAGTCTATAAAACCCTTTTAAAAGCATAAATACCTTAATACGTGCAGCAATCCTGAAAAGTAAAGAACAAAGAGTGGAAGAAATCAGATTTTTCCAGAAAGTGAATATAATAGATGGTTTTCTTCATATACATTTTTTAAGGTAGTTACTTTGTTAAGATTTGTCAGTCCCCTCCTCTCTTATTTAGCTGAGTTCGACTTTGATTAAAAATCCACTGGAGATTACAGTTTGAACATTTTTCAGACATAAATAGCACAGCGGGTTGCACCCGTAAAACCAGCTATGTGCTTATGTCTTGGCATGTTAGACAAGGCACAGCTTTTACTTCTTAGCACACCTCATGGGGCCAAGATGAAGGATTTCTCAATGCAAGCCAAAGCTGTAGCTACAGTAGATTAAAACACTGTGCAAAAGTATCAGGGTACTTTTGAATAGCTCTCATGGACACTGGGAAAAACCTACAGTAGCATAGATCTCAGAATGAGCTCACTTATAGATAAGCACAGTAATTACCAACAAAATAGTGTTAGATGGCTAATGGCATCTGATCTGATGCCGTGAGATTTTATATTGCACTGAGAGGGTTGTGACTATGAAGCAGGTGGAGAAATTCTTCTGGGACTGGTTACATAAAGGGATTTGTGGCATGGAAAAGTGCCAGTTTTTTACTTTTTCCTTAGTGTTTAACCTCTCCATCAGAGACAAAATGGGAATGCTGAGTACCCTGCCACCTCCTTGCCCCCTGCATGTCCCAGTGTGCTTCCTCAGAGCTTGGACGTGGTGAACACTAGAGTTAGTGGGACCGTAAACTCCACAGCACCACTTAAGCCAAGTCCAGCATCTGGCAGGCTAAACGTGAAAGGACAATGTTGCCATCTCCTAAGGTGTGGAGCACGGCCTGAGCTTCTCCTGGGTAACAAGGCTATCCCAGTCTGTCACAAGGACAGGGAAAATCTATGGCCGTTCACCCATGGGCCGTGCTTGGCAGCCTCCCAGCTCTGCACTGGGGACGTAACTTGTGTCATCACTGCTGCCACAGAGCACAGGGGATAATGGAACAAACTAAAAAAATTTTCATTCTCCTTGCTTTTGTATTCTAGCCCAGAGATTTGAGAATTTTGTCAAGAAACATCTGGAGTTGCCATCTCAATGAGGTGCCTACATGAAAAGCATCCCCTAATCTCCATCTACAACCAGAGCAAAGCAGGTTATCAATCCTGCTTGCCAAAATCTCTTCCTCTCACGACCTCTGGTGGTGGCTGTTTCTAACCACGGATACAGAGGATGTCTGCTGAAGGTGACCAGACTTTAAGGTAAGTGGAAGTCATCTCTGTGCAGGGTTCAGAGCGCCTGATTTACTCACAAGTGTTGAGCACACACTTAAAACAGACCTGCACAAAAATGCTGCTGCTGCGCAGCTTTGTTGTGATCTTTGTCCCTGAACACTTAAAACTGTGGATTTTCCAGGTGTAGGCATGGTAGGCTGCCCCAGGGAGATGACTGTTGGAAAGATCTCCTTCCCATAGAATAGCTGAGGAAGGAATGAGAATCACTAATCTCATTAGTGACTGTGATAAACAGTTGTATTCTGTCAAAGTAAGTATGAAGGGCAAGATGTTCTCAGTGTTTTTCTGTCCTAAGTTGTACAATTACTCAGAAGTATTTTTACTGTCTTTTTTGGACAGTGACATACTTATGTATTAGTACCAGAGTTGAGAGCTAAATTCATACTTCCTGCTCTGCACTGCTGACAGTGTGAGGGCAAGAGAAGACCTTATCTGAACTTCATGATCCAGTCTGAATAGGTAATTCCACCAGTGAGTGAAATAAATGCACAAGATCTGGAAGTTATTACAAAGAAATAAATAGAGTCCCAAATATAAAATACTGTATTCACAAACTTTCCTTCTCTTTCTTACTTTTCTCTTTCACTTTCCCTCTCCTCCAGCTTAAATTTAGATTATTTTCAAGGAGGCGAGCCTGACAATGTGGTAATATAAATCATCAGAGAAAAAAGACAGGTGATACTGTTTGAATTTAACATAAATTAATAAAATTTAATTAAGCTCTTTTTTAACAAAGAATATTGAATTTTGAAGGCTGGAATTTATGGCTACTCAGACAGGGTGTATCTTCAATTCACCTCAAGGTAGATGCATTTCTTTAAGATAAAACTTTTTAAAGATACTTCTTTTGATGGAGCACGTAAAACTGGTGATATCCAAACTACTGTCTACAGAGCAATTCTGTCTGAGACTTACAGAAAGTCAGACAAATATTTGAAAGCTATAAAAAAAATAATTTAACAGTAGGTTACATACCTTTCAGTAGAGCGCTGGACTACTGTCAGAGACCCCTTTCATTCTCAACTATTCTGTGACTCCATGAGTTTTAGTAAGCTTCAGTACCAATGAAATTTCTCAGTATGGTTGAAACCATTCTTAATAAGCAGCTTGTCTTCAAAACACTCACCTTTACAAGTTCCATGACAAGGTACAACTCAGTTGGCATGTCCATCTCCTCAATCAGAAGGACAATATTGGGATGCTTGACTCTTCTTAAAATAGATACCTCATTCTGGATCATGTGTTCCTGCCACACAAAAGAAATCTTTAATGACTATGGGTTGATGGGAAAAACTTTCACAGTTGAAAAAGCAAAGAGAACTGGGACCTGCATGGATTCTTCAGGTTTTTATAAAAACCTAACAGATGTTGCCTCCTGCAATATGGAAGGAACATGTCTAGAAACAACATCAGTGTGATAATTGAAAGAAGAACAGAGAGTAGAACATACAGAAAGAAATGGAGGGAAAAGTATGTTTCTGATGCAGAGAAAAGTTAAATTTGGAAACTTCTAAAATTTTTCTCTGATGCATAATCTTTTGATTTAAAAATATGATAGCATTTTCTCAAAGAACCTTTTGTTACAGATTTCAAATGCTAACTTGGTATAAAACTGACATCAATTTAATTAACCTTGACACTCTTTAGACATAGTGACTGGTGTTGTTATAATTATTAGTATTATTTTTCTGTTTTCGCTAACATTGGGAATTATGAGAGTTAGAGGCCATAATTACAGGGGTAAAGAGCAAGGCGAGCACCCACACAAAACCAAACAACTGGAGAATCAACACATGCATCCAGAAAGGCACATTGCAGCCTTTCATACTAATACCCCAAGGGTCCCCAGAGGGCCAGCAAAGGCTTCAACCAAAGAGATTCTAACACTTACTAGGAAGAAGACAAATACTGACAGTTTCCCAAACTGATCTCTTACAAAATGTTTCTTAAAAAAAATAAAAATATTTTGGTTTCATATGATTTTTCTGTACTTACTTTTCCTCTACATTTACTTTTTTTGATTATTTTCAGAGCATATTCTCTACCGGTTGATCTGAGGAAAGAGAAAAGAAAAAATTGTATGATCAATCACATAGAATATTTTTTCTCAGATGAGTTTATATTTTGTGAGCACAGTAGGTCTGGGCAAGAATTCTATTCAAGTATGTGTTTTGTCAAGAAATGAAGCTTGGATTTGACTGAGATTGTGGACTTGAGCCAAATTTATTGAATATCTGTGCTTGAGAAAAAAGCATTAAGTTTGTTTTTCTTTTTTAAAAAAAGAAGACATTTCAATGTTTCCAAAACAAAATCACTTAATTTTTTCATTTTGTAGTGGTAAATGGTATCTCTTCTGCAGTTTTATGTAAAAATATTACATAGTATTTGCAGATCCCAATCTTTTCAAAACAAAAATTTTTGTTTTCTACTATACAAAAAATACAAGATATGTAAAATACTTTCGGGTTTTATTGAAAATGAAAAATCATTTGTTTGCATATCTGCACTCAGAACTGCCATAATAAAAAAATCAGTCCTTGGAATAATATTTTATGCATTCAATAAGTATAGGATATTTAGCATAGTTAAATATGATGTCTGTAGGACAAAATATGAAAGGTTCTGGACCCAGTGAGAAATTACAGAAAATCAGTTTAGGATGACAATGCATTTCAAGTGTTTTGTGTTTTGTTGCTTGTCTGTTTTTTTTTAACCATATAATATTTATTACCACCACATATACATAGATATTTATTATATAGAATGCTAACATAGAAGAATAAGCTTGTAGACAAGTTAACAGTATCAACTTCCATTTCTTAAGTCACAAAACCAAAAGATGGCTGTATGGATGGAACCAGGAAGCTCTGTTCACAAGCTCTAATTTCACTATAAGGTTAATATAAGAAAAAGCTCTTACTAGATTACTTTAATTTTGTAATAAAACTCTAAACAGTTTACAAAAGCCTACTATCTTGCCCTTCCTTCAGCATATGACATCCTGGTCTCCAAGCTGGTAAAACATGCGTTTGATGGATGGACCACTCGGTGGATAAAGAACTGGCTTCATGGTTGCACCCAAAGAGTGGCTGTCGATGACCGGTCTTGTTTAACATCTTCGTCGGCGACATGGACAGTGGCATTGAGTGAACCCTCAGCAAGTCTGCCGATGACACCAAGCTGTGTGATGTGGCTGATATGCTAGAGGGAAGGGATGCCATCCAGAGGGACCGTGACAAGCTAGAGAGGTGGGCCCATGCCAACCTCATGAAGTTCAACAAGACCAAGTGCAAGGTCCTGCATCTGGGTTGAGGCAATCCCAAGCACCGATATAGGCTGGGCAGTGACTGATTGGCTTGAGAACAGCCCTGAAGAGAAGGAGTTGGGGTTCTGGTGGACGAGAAGCTCAACATGAGCCATCAGTGCATGCCTGCAGCCCAGAAAGTCAACCATATCCTGGGCTGCATCAAGAGAAGCATGGCCAGCAGGTTGAGGGAGGTGATTTTGCCACTCTCCTCCACTCTCCTGAGACCCCACCTGGAGTACTGCGTCCAGTTCTGGAGCCCCTATTACAAGAAAGATATGGATGTGCTGGAACATGTCCAGAGAAGGCCCACGAGGATGATTAGAGGGCTGGAGCACCTCTTCTATGAAGACAGGCTGAGAAAATTGGGGTTATTTAGTCTGGAGAAGAGAAGGCTCTGAGGAAACCTTACCGTGCCCTTCCAGTATCTGAAAGGGGCCTACAAGAAAGCTGATGAGGGACTTTTTAGGATGTCGGGTAGTGATAGGACAAGTGGGAATGGATTCAAATTAGAGGAGGGTAGATGTAGGCTGGATGTTAGGAAGAAGTTCTTCACCACGAGGGTTGTCAGACACTGGAACAGGTTGCCCAGAGAGGTGGTGGAAGCCCCATCCCTGGAAGTTATTAAGGCCAGGCTGGATGGGGCTCTGGGCAACCTGGTCTAGTGGGAGGTGTCCCTGCCCACAGCAGGGGGGTTGAAGCTAGATGATCATCAATGTCCCTTCCAACCCTGACAATTCTATGATTCTATATGTTTGGTTGAAAAATAAGGAAAAAAATTGCCTCAAGCATATGGAGTGAGTTTTTTCAATCTTCATGTAGCAAAACATAGTTAAACTGATACATTAAATTGCTATATACTAAGTTAGAGAAGAGATTGTGCCTAAAAGTGTGCACAGTCTGTCAAACAGGACATGCAAAGTGAGTTATAAACTGGAAGCACTGCATCAGGGAAAAGACTGGGCACTTTCATTGCCATATTTAAGCATGGAGACCTCGTCTGGCAATGATGTACCATGAGGTATTAATTTAAGAGTAAATGGGTACTTCAGTAAAAAGAAAAAAAAAAAACCAAACAACCAAACCAAATCAAACCAAAACCCCAAACCTCAAAATATTGTATCTGTTCTGAGTTTCCAGGTCAGCAGGGAGCAAAGACAGTCTGTATTAAGACATCAATTAAAAGGCTGTGAAAAGAAATCACACTGCATGATGAGATTTACAACTTGGAAAAGAGTACAGCATGGCTGTTTGAGAAATAAGCAAAGAAAAATTTAGATTTCTCATATCTATACTCCCCCACAGAGAGGTTTAATGCTACAGCTCCCTCAAATGGGTTGCACTTCACATGGGACACACCTTCCCAGTGCTGCTGTTTGATGGCTACAGTCCCAGCTCGGTAAGGGGACAGGAAGAGATATAGACACTATTTTGAGTGAATGGAAGCAGGAGGTAAGAAAAGGAATATTCAAAATTAATGATATCTGGGTTCAAACTCAGAGAAAATATGCCCTCTTTCAATAGGAGTCTCTTTCAAGCTGCTTGGTTGCCCTAAGAATGCTTCCTTTCTGTCATGAGAAAGGAAATTGATGATTTTTGTTGGCCATGGGAGACTCCATATACTCCAAAACACTGGGAAATCTGAGCTAGTGAGGAAATGTCAGAATTTGGAAGTATCTGAAAGTTAAAAATGAACACGTATAAAAACACCGCAGGACAAATTGCACATATGATGGAGCAGATATGTAACGAGCAGATGACAACTCTGACTGCTTTTTGTTTTGATAAAAAGAAAATTAAAACTAAGATAATGCAAATCCTTTCCCCTAAAAAGCTGCAGAACCACAGGCTGTCAGCAGCACTGCGGCTTACACATCCGCCAAAAAATATGCACGGCCACGCCAGAAACTCACAGGGAAACAGGCATATCACCTCTCACCTATTACTCAACCCAAACAATAAAATGGTGCCACACAAAGTAGGAAACACATTATGGCTCGATAAAAGTCTGGACCCACAGCTCTACCGCAGGGCACGAAGTTAGATCTCCAGTTCATGACAGGGCTCTGTGCTATGTTCTCTGGCTGTTTTAACTTCTTGCAAAGTTCACTGAGATTTTTGTTGCACTAGAAAAAAATCTATCTTCATTATCTTTGTATGTGCATTAAACGTATTTGTGTGTCTGCCTGTGCATTTGCAGATGTACAGAATAGGAGTTAGAAGTCCTCACATGAAAATTTTGAAGATGGTTTTTGGTTTCTATTTGGACTGTTCATTATCAGAGGAAAACACCTGTGAACACATTCAAAGTGTCAGAGTGGTGAACTCGTGCATACGAGCTGGCCTCCACAGCTATGGAGAAGAAGTATCCATGTGATCAGTGAAGATGTGTAACAAGACCCATTCCTACTTGCTTAACACCTCATGGCACTACTCCTTTGAAGTCTAATACACACAGGAATTGTACATCAGAAGAAAGTGGAAAAGTCCTCTGGTCCAAGTATCACCCCATCAATTCTGGCTCCGCAAATGATGGACATATCAGACTTTGAAGTGAGGTATTTTTTGCTTAGAAAGACTGTGAAGAATGTTTTTGAAGGGATTTTACATGTACTGGCTTTAATTTACCCTCTGAGTCTTTAATTTCTTCTTCTACACTTGTGATGGCAAGGGTATACTGCTTTAGAAGTGGAAACTAACAGAAAAAATACTACTTCCATTTTCAAGCTCTCCCAAAGTAGTAACTCTCTGACATATATGGGATCTATGGAATGGTATAGTTCAGAGATGATAAGATTATGTACAGGAATACCTGAGCAATCATGCTATTTGACCTACATTCACTAGGTATGTCGTGTTATCGGATACTTCAGGGACCAATGGGACAGAGAAGAGGACAGGAAACAGTTTTCATTTAAGTTCTCAAGGATATTGTTATCGGTATTAATTTCAGGTGTGATGGGACCTATATTTAATTTTATTTGTGTCCTTCAGGTTGAGAAAGAGTTGTAAAATGCACACTAGCACATTTGAACTGTCAGCACAACTGGCATTTTCAGCTGAATGACAGTGCATCAAAACCTCAACCTTTTATTTTGCCTTGCAATCCGTTTCTTTGTCACTACTAACTTTACTTTTAGCTTGCATTTTTCTCTTTCTTTATTTACATGGTTTTACTCATGTTTTTCATCAGCCATGCCCCCTTCATAGGACTTTATAGTGCTTTCTTGTTTTCATATTGTTTTGCTTTGCTTCCTATAGGTTTCCATGTTCCCCAGTTTAGTGTTCTCCCCAGTTAGACTCTGCAGTTTGATCTGAACAGACATCACCCACCGGATGAACAGCTCCACTACGAACTCACTCTGACAGAGGTCTAAAGGCCTCACAAGAGTTTTGGCCAAGTCCCACAAGCACACTGTCAGCTGATACGAAATCTATTCTTCCTCCTTTCCCCAACAGCTGTCTTCATGATCTCTGACTTGCCAGAATCTTTCAGATGCAGAGCAGGACCTGTCTTCTTCCAGAGAGACTCCAGTTTAAAACCAGCCAAGATAATTTATCATCATCTGCCATGAGATCTAATCTTGACTTACTCTCTAGGTTTAATAGAACATTCTTACAGGCTAAAGAGTAAAAGTTCTTTCTTTGAGCCCAAAGGTGAGATTACAGTCTTCTGTAAGAGTCTCCTCTCTAAGATATGGTAATAGGGGATCTAAAACTTCATTCGTGGAATTTCATTATTAGGCCTTGACATCACTAGTGTTCTCTTCTTCGGACATCTCTAGCTCTGGATGTTTTTTGCCTTCTCTTCACTCCTGCTACTTAACATGAGCAATTTTACAATCATTTCACATACAGGTACATTCTGCCTTTTTTTACTCCATATTCTATTTTCAACAATGCCACCAAAAGGCACCTGCAGTTCTGCTCAGAGCAATTCTGTCTTTGTTCCCTCATTTTTACACTCTTAACATGGGGTAGAGCCAGTTCAAACATGGTTCATGATCTGCCTGACCAGAAAAAAAAATTGACACCCGAGTGGGTCAACCTGGACACTTTCAGCAACACTGACATTTAGGTGACTTGTGACTTCTCTAACCCAGAGTGGATCTAAAATCAGTCTTTAAGAGCGATTGGGCTCACCTCTTAGCAGTAAAGGGCACTGAAGAAGTTAGATTTTGATGTCTGCAACACAGGCTCCTGGAGCTGGATGGAGGTTATATAATGGCATAAAGCAGGCAAGCAGGAGATAGATGCCCACTTAATTAAAGATAAACATGGAAGAGGTTACTCCTCTGTGTCAGATGGCAGAATAGAGATGGATCCAAAGTCAGATCTTTGTGCTGACCCCTACCACTACACCGCTCACACAGAACTTCCTGACATCTTTATGTAACACTCCTACATGTGAAATGTTTCATTGGTCTAATGTAAAGAGAGAGTTCCAAGAATGTACTGCAAGAAAAGATGTTTCAGTGCAATAAGAAAGATTTAACACAAAGAACTGGTAAAATCCTGTGAACTGCAGCAGAAAAAAACCCCACAACAACAAACTAAACAAAAAAGACCAAAACCCACAAAGAATTAAATTCATGGATTGTCCCTTAGACTCACATATGAGAAGGCATTAGTCTAGTTTTTCCATCTGGCATTGAGACATTACCTTATAACACATCCTGTATTCTACAAATAAAGACATAACTTAGAAAAAGCATGACACTAATGATTATTTTTACAGCAATGAGCATATTATCTTCCTCACCTTTCTATACACTCCTTCACAATAGCAAAATTTCCATCTCCTATAGTCCTTCCAACTTTATATCGCTCTGCTATCGATGCTGGAACCTGGAAACCTTCCTCCAACACTTCTGAAAAAATCATTAGTACATTTTTATTGTTAGTGAAGGAAACACAGATGTTGCACATAACATGCATTTTAAGTCTATGGTTTAGGAGCCTGGAAACCATTCAAAGTCAGTATCTCACTTACTGTACAGTGAAACCACGCTGCTGACATTGTATATACTCAACAGGTTTCACACAGATACAATAATGAAAAATAAGACTTCTGGGGGCTCAAACATACCACCATTCGAGTGTTACATAGTTTACCATTCCCATTGCAATATGCCCCCAGGACAAAACCAAAATTGTATTTTTTTAATTATGAAAAGGCCGCTGTGATCTGCACAAGCGCAGACTAGCCTCCAAAAAGGGTTGGGACTCCTTGACACAGCATGATTAAATATATGTACCAAAGAAGTCCAACACTCAAGCACTTATTTTATTACATCCTGTAAACTGAGACATCCATAAAACTCCTCATGTGCTAAGTGCTAGTTCTCCCCCTCCCCCAATATTAAATATTTAGTTTTTAAACAAATGTTCTCAATAATACTACCTCGCATGCAACCTGGGCACCAGATGTTTAGGTAAAATTGCATTACACAATGTCTAAGCATAAGAAAAGTTTGTAGTTTCATGTGTTTTAGTGCTCATTCATGTACCATTATTTTAAAATGTATTTGAAAGAGCATATTACAAATATCTAACATGCCTCTTAAAGCTGACTGTAAACTGCAGCTGATACAAACTACTGTATAAATAACGTAGAAAAAATGCCTCTCAGAAATGTGACTTGAATTTACACTCTTTAAGACAGCGTTTTTCACTGTATCTTTATCCATCCTTTGTTCCAGTTTAGGGCTAAAAGTAAAGGTTACGATAGAAGGGGGCTGGGGCTTGCCTGAATTCACAGGCAGCAGGAAGAGTTACTGGCAGACGGGAACATACACACACACTTAGGTGTATGTGCGTGTGAACCGGCAATACCCGACCAGGTACTAGTCCTTAGCCAACTTGCTCAAAGTCTTGTACGGGAGGAGATTACTAATTCTTGAGTAAAGACCCAGGACTGCAGTATGTTCTTTTGTACCACGACAGATGAGACAAAAAATTACTGAAATGATCCAATCAGCACTGAGTCACCTGCAGAACCAGTATCTCAAATATCCTGCAACAAAATCACCTCTGACTAGTGATGTCCAGATCAAATCTGATCCAGAGTGAGCTTAACTGGTTTGCTAAGACTGATGAGCCTCCTCTCAGAGAGTCATTGAGCCCACAACGCTCCCACCTTCTCCGGCAGGAAGAATGACTCATTTCCTACACAGCTGCTGTTATCACTACATTGACTGTTTTGAAATGTCAGCCTTCAAATGTTACCTTCTGCAGGTCCATCATTTTCATCCATAGAGCTGCAAACTTTGGTGGATGCTAATGAGGTAGAGGAGCCACTGTGCTGGGAGCTCTGGAAATGGAGAGACACAAATGAAAACAGATGATTTTTAAGGAGCAAGAGTACCCGCAGCACGTTCCTGCAGGACACGTCCCAGAGAGGCTTTGGTGTTCCCTATGCAAAGTACCAATTTACTTTGGTGGAGGGGTATGTGGATGTTTGGGAAGAGTTCATTTTTTCCCACTGAAACTACACTTTCGGTGCCTCTGTGTTCATTGAGATATCCCTGATCCGTCACATGCAGCAATGTGCAGTAACACTTTTATGTATGGTCCATTAATTTCTCCCTATTCCATACACATTTTGGCAGGGAAAACTGAGGAGCTGTATGCCCTCTGCAGGCAGAAGGCTGTCTTCTCAGCAATATCCTTAATCCAGCAGGCACTAGAAGCACAAACATCTGTTGGCTTTGTTACGGGAAGAATTCCTCACTTTTGCAAACTTCCCTCTCACGAAATCCTCCCTAGTTGTGTTCTAGAAGGGAGAAATCAATGTGGTAGTGTATGGAGAAAATAAAATGTCAGGGTGAATAAAGTTTGCTTTTTTTTTGGAAAAGCAGTCGATTGGGTACAGCTCACCTGAGGCATGAGTCTGTACCTCGGTTTTAAGCACCTGTACAGCAAGTGTCTGTGTTTGCTTACACAGTTAATTGGGGGAGGATGGTATCTCTATAGTCTCATAGCCACCCAGCTTGGATGCCAAAAATATAGCAGGCAGGATCTCACTAGCAAAGCCTTCCAAAGAATCTATCAATGTCTATTAGTTACACATGGACTCTAGGCTCGTACTTTAGGAAGACAGCTTCATCAAGCATCTAGATTGCATGAAACTACACAGACTTATGAGGTGGACTAGATTTCACCCAAAATTTTTACCCTGTGCTGTGTAAGTTATACAAGCATATCTTCAGGATTCACCCATCTTCAAAGGAAACCAGAAATAAGAAATGTAACAGTGGCCCTTTAAACTTACAGCAAAACTGAGCATTTCCTCAGGCCCTCCTGTTGTAACATAAGTGAGAAGTATTCAGAGGGTTTCCAAAACTAAAACTCTCTAGGGTTCACATAGTTTGCATGCTGAAAGGTTACAACATGCTGCAGTATTTAATTACCTCCTTCAATCTATGTATTACATAAATTGCAGGCTGCACTACATGTAACTAACACTATCGGTTCCTCATCTGTGTTTGCAAGGCATCTAGATGCCCACAGTCAGGGTGCCAACCCACTTTACAAATTTAATACAGCTTCTTTGGAATGATCTCTCTCTCCTCTGCCACTGCAAAGCACAGTTGACAATTGGAGTAACAACAACTAATGATGCAGCCGTTGGGATTTTTTGCAGAGCGTGGAGCCAGGGAGAAGGCAGTCAGTGGAGTTAAAAGTTGGCCAGTTTGCTGAGTTCGTTTGAACAGGCTAACTTTTAATTTCTCCCACAACAGATTAAGGTCAGATGATTTAGGCAAAGGCTGAACTTGGCTTGTTTTTCACTAAATAATCCTGAGAGCTTGCACATCCCGTCTACCAAGAGATTCTTTGCCCCCCCCTTTTTTTTTTTTTTTCTTTTAATCAACTCCAGCTCATTCTTTTCATCTGAGCTTTGACTAGAATTAAAAATTGCATTAATCAGTTTTTGGACTCCTTTCGCTGCCTCTTGACAACAGAAGGGAGCACTTACTGATTTTATGCAGTTTGCTAAGATAGATATTGCCAGCCTTGTTTCCTGACTAGGAAGTGTTTATATATGTGATATTCCTGTGCTAAACTCTGCAGGATGTCTCAGCAAAGACTTACCTCTGGTTCATTTTTGAACAAATGAGCAGATGAGGATCAAGGTAACGGGAAAATGCTAGGAGCTCTCACGCCTGGAGAAGTCACTCTCAAAGCCTATTTTTATACACATGTAATGAGGGAATTGTTTCCTTTACACTCCTGCTTGTAAAATAAGCAGAAAAAACATGTTTTCTCTACTCGTCCTGCTGTGTCCGTTTTCCTAGACCAGGCATCCAATTTCTTGCTTTTTTTTCCACTCCACAGCATTTTCTTAAAGGAATGACTAAGTATGTTTAATGTGTGTTACCTATACGATACGGAATGAATCTTTACAACATTTAAGGGGTACAACACAAAAAGCTTAGTGCTATATTTTTAACAGATTATCAAACAACTATTTATTCAGCTTTTTGCATTTTCTATACTGAGATGACTCTTTTCAGCAGATGTTAGGTCAAGATTGCTGACTACACACCACTGCAGCTTTCTTTAGCAGTTTGACAGTCTCTTTACAGTCTTGTACCAGTTGTTCTCATTTGTGAGAATGGGAGATGTGAAAATTGAGACCTAACTCAGTGGCCACATCTTCTCAGAATGAGTGCCTAGAGAGACTCAGATTTCTAATGGGGAACCTAATTTCTTAAAGATCCTCCAGATGAGGTTTAGCTGAGAACCGCGACTGCTCAGTCCTTCCAAGTTTAGACGCCTTCGAGGACCTTTTTCAGCAAAGCGCTTCAGCAAGTGCTAAATTTAAATACAGTCTTAATCGCCCACACACGACTGAAATTAAATTCACTCCTAAATATCTGTCTTAAGTATAGCTCCCTAAATTTAGCCTAGGTTTAGTTAAACAAACTGAAAAAAAAAGTGGCCCATAGAAAACTGAAAGGAAATAAAACATCAATCACACTTTTAAGTGCCCCTATTTCTTTTCTTATTGACACCACATAAGGATGGGGAGGCTAAGATGATATTCATAACTGAAGAAGAGCTGAAGTGATGCATTAGGAGCACATACTGTTACCACAGGTCTCCAAACCAAGCATACAGCCCCTTCAGCAAGATCAGCGTGTGAAGCACCAGTGCGTGAGCAGAAGCAGAGCTCGCCAATGACAAGGAAGCAGTAGCTAAGAAGACACTTGCTAAAAATACATAATGAGATTTAAAAAACTTTTATATTTTAAAATTAATTCAAAAACATGAAGAAAACATATACTTTTCATTATCTTTGCTGAACCCTTCCTATTAAAACGGCAGATTAAAAACAAATCAGGAACCGTACATTTGCATATATTCACCAAGTTTGCTGACGGACCCCCGTCCAGAATTAAAGAGACGTTACTAGGTGAACACGACACAAATATTTTTGTCTTTATTCAGTCCGCTGGAACAACAGGCAGGCATTTATTTATTTATCTTCTGCTAGAAGGACATTCCATTTATTTAGACTTTAATTAGCTCGTTGTTCTCACAAGCTGAAAGCCCTCCGGGTCTAGCAATCCTTGTGGGTCTCGGTGTTCCTTCCAGTTGGCTTGCCAATCATGAGGCAGTCTGTCGTGCATACTGTTGCTCTCACAGCTGTGGATCCCATCAGGGATATTACAGATGGGGAGAAGGGAAAAACAAACTCTAAGCAAGAGTATAATCTCTTCAACATACAGACCGTAATGCAATTAGCTGTTTTAATTTTAAGAGATGCTGAGGTGCTTGAAATGTCATCACTTTTACACAGATTTAAAGGGGTCCAGTTACACAGGTTGCCAGCACATGGCCATTTTTATGGCACACCTCCGTAAAAGCGATGGCATAAAAAAATCAAGTCTTTGGTGTAAGGATTTCAAATCCTATTCAGGTTTATATAACAGATGGCCAGCACGCCACACATCTCATTGATGTGAATGGAAACATTAGCACTATAGAGTTTCATCCATGTCCCACTGGGAGATTTATTTAGCAACTGTTTTGTAAATAGTTTGTATCTCAGTGGAAATTGTGCTAAATCCATGAAATAAAAGGCAGTAAAATATTACTGTAATTTCTCTCTCCCCATACTCACCTTTGTCCTACATTAACTTAAAATCCCACTCGAACTAAGAAGCAGGAATTATTCTTGCGCACGACCAGTATCAGCAGTTACGAAAAGACACTTAAACAAGTACGACTAGGAAGTTTGTTAATGCAACTCAGATTCCTGAATCTTAAATCCCAAATACTGCACTGTATTTTTCAAACCTCTCAAAACCTTTATTAGTGCATATGGAGTCTACAAAGTCTCTCAACAGTAGATTCCTTTGTATTTTCCTAGCATGAAGGAAGCATCTGGATGAAATGTGAGTAACAGAAATGCACGCAGGTGTAACGGTAAGTTTGGATCTCATGCAGAGTTCTGCTCTTTTAGAAACAGGCTTAATGAAGCGAAGATTAAAATTAGCAAACCAAGAGTAAATTCAGGAAGCGGGCTCAGGATAAGGGAATTATTAATATCTTTAAATGATGCTTCCTAAGATTTTTCCCTATTCCAAAGAATTCTACAGAGTTAAAAAATATACAAAAAGCTATGTGTGTCAGCAATATGTGTCAGATGAAACGGATGGATAAATAGCATTAAAACCCAAACTAAACAGTTAAGCAACCACGCTCACCTCTTTTGGAGCCCATACTAGTGTTCACTTTGATTATAAATAACCTTTTAAGGTAGTCATGATGAATTCCTGACATAGTCAATTCCTTAATAAAGACAACAGTTTAGTGCAGGTATTAGCTTTGAAAGAACTTAAAAACTTCTTGTAGTATCTAACAGGGTTAAGTAAGAAACATGTGAGTCAATACAACAAAATGGTACATCTCCAGACAACAAAAAGTAAAGGAGAGGACAGCTGGTTTAAAACAGTAGTGTATTTTGATGTAACTTCTAAGAAGATAAGATCACTTTTTTATTATTCAATTTAGAGAGAAGCAAAGGGTTACAGTGCAACTCACTTTCCCAACTCTACCCAGTGAAAAATGTTTTTGATTTTCTTTTATTTAATTGCTTTTGGCCCAGCTAGCTGAGACAGAGAAATAAGTTTTCATGTAAACAGTACAGAGTTGGCAAAAAATTACTTTGTGGAGAAACATCAAATCCACAATCTTCACGCTGAAAGAATGGAAGCCAATGAAATTCAACGTGTAGAAAGAGAAGTGATGAAATTGTTTTCTTTTCAAATTCAGGCACTGAACTAAAGTGATGCATGAGATCCAAATTTAATTATAAACTGCTTCATCTGGAAAGAAACAATAAAAATTGTATGAAAATCTGCTACTTAACCACAGTTCTACATCCCGCCCTGTTTTGTTAGACACTTGACTTGAGAGGCCTTACACAGGGGAATGATATGTTTTTGTTCATTTATGAGATTCAGGATTGACACGGCTTGGAGAAGCGATAAATTCAAATGACGCAAACAATAGTTTGGGGTTTGTTGTTCAGGAACTTGTATTGGTTTTCTTTTTTGAAGGATAGAGGGACAAATGAGAGAGTTTGCAAGGAAATGGGACTGACAGACTGAAGTTCAGTTTTCAAGTTGAAGCACTCTGTTTTATTAAGATCCTCTTATTAAGCTGCACCATCGACTGCTTGTACACTCATTTGATTTGCATAACAGGGCAACTCTGAAAGACCAACGTAGACTCCTATATGATATTTAACAGTAAACTTAAATCTAACCTCCACTAGTTCCTAACAGCTGCTTCCAACACTGAGCCATAATTCAGACTGGCTCATTCAGCCTTTGGCATCCTCCAGGAAAGACTGATGATCTAAACCAAAAGAAGTATCAGATTCATGGTATCGGAAGTTGACCCGTCATTACTGTAACCATACGGCAGTTAACATAAAAAGTTACATATGTGGTGATGCAATGTGAAGGGCTCTTTTTTTTTTCCTTTTCTGAAGCTATACACAGGTAAAATTTCCCACTCAAATACAGAATAAAAATTGAAAGGCCATCAAAGAAGGTTCTTATTTCTTCTATCTTAAGGGCACAGTACAGGCGCCACTTTTATTTTTAATCTATTTGAGTTGTGTTTTAAAAGCTCTGCTGGTATTCTTAACTGTTACTTGGTAGAGACAGAAACGTCAAGTATTTTGTTTCTATTCTTCCTCATTTCTGCTGTGCTGTTTCCTCTCTGTGTTTGCACAGCTTTTTTAGGCAGACCTCTTTACTAGCAACCAAGAGGGTTTCAAAACTAGAACTGTTTCCAGGTTCACAGAACCCTCTAGGAGAGTGTTCGAACACAGGCTGAAGCATCAAACTGGCAGATAACATGTCAGAAACTGTAATGTCTCTCTTCCCCCGCCCTTGCCAAACAAAAAATAAGATGAGGCTATAGATATGTATTTTTAAAGACCGGAAAGATATATCAAGAAAACAAGGTACTTATTTTTAAACACCGTGGGTATGTTTCACTACCCTGAGCTTTCCACAGGCGTACTTTCCTAATACTTATTTGAAGAGGAATGCTGCTGTTGCGGAGTAGTCAGCAGGGAGCTAGTACCTTGCTTTGGATAGTCCACTAATTTTCCACTTCATACTTCAAATCTATCCCATTGCGTGCACACAAACTTACCCATAGACAATTCAAGGTAGTTATATTTACTGTCTCCAAAAGATTTGTCAGAAACCACACTAGAGCCCAGAGTTAATTATTTAAAAAGGCATCTACTATTTAAAGGAACCCATTAGGATGCATGAATCCCATATGCCTATAAAGGGAACCGTTAGATGGACAATGCTGATACAAAATGCACAAGCAATAACACATGCAAGTGTTTTTTTTAAAGCCTGTTAATCACATTTCAAAAATAAACTCACTGAACATTGTGTATTTTTTTAAATATATTTATTACATCGTTTACAATAATCTACAGTAATGTTAAATCTAGCAAAACAACAAATTGCAACCAGGATGACATGGTCAAATATGAAACACAAGTACAACACAGTGTGATGAAACAATGGAACAAAAATGAATCTTCAGCTGATTATATGAAACAAAACATTCATCGGCATTTGTTTTTGCAAGTTTTACATTTTTTGTTGATAAATCAACAGCTTTCTTTTTGGTTTCCTGCATCACATTAATACAAAAATGGCATATTTTAAAAAGCAAATATCCAAGCACTTTTCTTTAAAAAAAATAATTGTATGCATAACTTTGTAAAATCTTTAACTTATGTTGTAAATGTGCCAATATTTACAATATCATAGTGCAACTAACAAAAATGAAGAGTCCTTAGCACAAACATCGTTAGCTCCTCTTTCACTAGAGTCCAAATTCCAAAACACTGTATTGCAGGGCAAACCACAAACTAATTACCTCATATAACATTAGACAACAAGTACACGCTGAATACAGCACAGCTCTTTCATACTTCACTGCTGAGGGTTAATTTAAGCAAATGTGAATATAACCAACATGCGCAAATACAGACACTAAAAATGCACGTGAGTACGTACGTGTGCACTGCGTGTGTGTTTTTAACCCTTCGCCTACGTGTGCGTACAAAACACATGTATCTACATACCCGTTGCCTTCCATGGGGAGTTAGGGTGCTCAGCCAGTCTCAAATCAGGTGCATGGTGAAAGAGGCAAACCGGGCCAGCCGAAAGGTGTTAGGACAGCAAATGCAGCTCAGAATAGCCCCTGCGCTGCTCAGCAAACCCTGCTTTCTGAACGGAGGGGTTTCCTTGGGGGAGTAGCACACCCATTGCCAAAGAGTGTGACAATCGCTTGCTTTGCTGTGCAAAGCTACTGTTGGCTGCATGACATAAGGTTATTTTTCTACTGATCACTCAAGTTTCAAGTTTTCATCTTGTCACTAAAAGATAGACTGAAAGGTAAGATAAAATAAAGAACAATTTTGCGTTCGGTTGTATACCATTAATTGGATACAAGACAAAGTACAGACAATGTTAATTTAAGTATTCATCAAGTGACAAGGTAATTTAGCACCATAAAGATTTTCTGTTTGTTCATTTCTCTACTATTTTTGATAAAACAGTAAATATGGGTTGATCAGAGGTTCTCTTTTATATCACTGTTAATTCACTTTAACATTTAGAGTTGGCGGACATTCTTGTAACATACCACACTATATAAATATTCACATTGCAGTGTGAAGTATGAAACTGTAAAAACAAACACTATTATTTGTTTCAATTGTTACACCACACAATCTCAACACAGGTCTTCTTCAAGGCTGGTTAATATTATGTATCCTTTCTTATAACATACATTTATAGCCACAATATTACTGGCCCAGAATTTTCATTTTACAGCCATATATGCCCTGTGAAAATGGTTGAAAGAGAAAAATAACTAAATATAATGTGCTGTCACTGAATTCTTTTACAAACTGAAAAGCAGTTTTTAGCATTGGATAATGAATGTTAAAGATTTTACTAATTTCAACAAAAGAAGTTCTAATATTGTATGACTTAATATACTGCAGAACAGTGCAGTTCAAGAGGAGACACAAGTCTGAACATGTCAAAATAACACCATTTCAAATTTATGATTAATGTTTTGTTTGTGTATATATATAGAGAGAGAGATAGATTTGTGTATAAGGTCCTATCCTTTCCACCTTGGAGTCAATTGTGGTTTTGCCACTGACTTCAAACTGAGTAGAACTTAGCCCTTGTTTGTACATGAGGTCTCTTAAAATTGTCACAATTTCCTCAGGGGAGCTGCTCAGCAAGTACAGTTTGATGCAGCTCCACTGACTTCACCAGAGCTATAGGAAATCCCATCAGATGACATCCTACCATTAATACATCTTCCCCACAAATCTGTTCAAGCCCACAAATGTGAAATCACCCTGCATGGGTTTCAAAGCCATTAATCTATGTGTGCGTGCATGTGTGTATAAATATAAACATACATGTTCTGTGCTTCACATGTGAACTGTTTGTTGCATAAAAGAAGAAGAAAAGAGATTTAAAAACCCAGAAAGTTGCAGAAAGCATTAGGGAAATAATCACAAGTATTCATAAAGCTCAAAGGGAAGCAAAGCATTCACAATCTATAGGAGACTCTTTAGCTACATCGTAATCACCTTAAAGTAGGCACAAATAATGCAGCATACAGAGAACTATAAGAGGTTCAAACACTATAAAGTTGCTTAAGCTATTCTGTTATTTAATGAAGTCAATGAAATCTAGGGACAAAATAAAACCTGTGCTCTTGCAAGCAGAACTACAGCATCAAGAAACACAACTTCAGTTTCACCCATAAACTGAAACCTTCTGGTCTTGCTCTAAAGAAACATTTCATTTCTGCTCATGTATAATGAGAATTACATTCCACACGAAAGGGAACTCAGAATCTATAAACAGTGTACCTTTTCAATCTCTAAGGGACTTTCATTCCTTAAATGAAATATTAATGATATATATTGGCCTCGAATAGCCCCTTAATACAAGTCATATGTTGAAATGATTAAATGTTATGGACTAGCATACTCTGAAACAGTCTTGATGGAGAACTCGCTATGATAACAATTTCTGATATAAATCCATTTTTCTTTTCCACAGCTAAGCAAAGCCATGGGATTCAGGTTTGCTGGCAATCTGTGCTCCCTGCGCAGAACAAACATTGTTAATAAACTGCCTTAAGCAGCAGTAGCCTGTATGGGAGAGGGGAGGAAAAACAAAATTCCTGGAATTTATTTTCTTTACAGGAAAAAACCAATTTTCAAAACATCAGTATTTTTTTCAGTCTTGTGGAGCTGTCTGAATTTTTGGAAACTGATCCCAATGCAGCTTTACATAATACGCATTTCTTGGGATTAAGTAATACATTTTACAAAGATATTCCCTTATAACAAGCAAAAATGCAAGTAACTTCACAGCTGCAAACTCTTTCAGTAGAACAGGACAGCCTTACGATTGGGGTATGGAGAGAGGTCTGTTCCTATTGCTGGGAACCGTTTTAGATATGAAGTCTGAAGCAGGAATGGCAAAATATGCATTTCAAGAGGGAATGACTTAACTGCTTCAGCAAACCTGCCAGATCAATGACTTTCTCTCCAGGTGATACTGGAACCAAGTATTGAAAACAGAGAAGGTAAGTTTTGTATTCTGCTGCCCTTTTACTTCTTTTTGCAAATATCCTCCACAAAGAAAATGATATTGCTACAGTGAAGTCATAACATCACATGCCAACATTTTCCAGCTGCTGAATTTCACTATGGACAAATCAGTGTAAAGGAAATATTTCACTACATTTAAAAGTTGGCGTGTGGTAGCTAAACATTTTCTGCTATTAAGTAAATTTTCCTGATTTCTGAATATATTAACTCATCACTAAGTAGCTCAAAAATATAATCTCTATAGATTTTTTGTTAACGATCAGGATCACACTAATTTCTATTTCTTAAATCATTAGTATTTGAGATATTGAAAGGAATGGTATAAGACAGTAAAAATCTTAAATACAACAGATCAATTTTAAAGCAATATGCAACATATGATAGGAAATATTGCTATTATGTAAATTATACTAAGATTCTCACAATAAAGCAGCAGAAAACAAATAATATTAGTAGATATTTGTTAAGCAACTGGTTATAATGCGTGACCTACTTTAACACTAAAGGAGTTTTGCATATTCACACTGGAGAAAATGACCACCTCTAGAAATTACGAAAACAGAGAAATTAGGTCAATAGTAGGATAATTTACAGTACCATCATTTCTGTAGGCTTTCATTTTAAAATGCATAACATGTCTTATTACAGCAAACGAGAAATGATGTTCCTGTCCTTAACATAAGTGAAAATAATCACTCGTTTCTCAGGCAAAATGTGTTTTTCCAAAAGGTGCCACTGTATGTGTGTCTGACGAGGGTGCTGGCCAGCAGGCCCTCACGTTTCCTTGCTTAGAGATCTGTCCATATTTACTTGCAACACATGGATGATCAGTATCATACAGCTCTTGCCAGGTAAAACATTCGTGTTGTCTGTGAACACTCTTCTGCTTACAGCCCTCAGATGGGTAATGCAGTGAAGAGAACTTGAACACTGCTTTGGAAGCATTTACTTTTTTGTCCTGCAACTGTATGGGTTTTCTTCATTTTTCTTTTCATTTAGTTGAAAAAACCTAAAGTATAGAGTGCTCCATATGTGCGTGTCGGGATCAGACAGCGTGGTACAAGCAGTTTAATATGGCAGGTTTTTTCTTTTTGCATTTTACCTATTCCTTGGTAAAAGCAAAGTATTCATTAACTGTTCATAAAAAAATGAATAAAGATATCTATGGTAAAAACAGAACATATAATCAGTACCTTAGACGATAAAAAGAGCGCTATTCATAAATGTGCCCACTATGGATTTGTGCGTTATATTCACCACATCCAGTCTTCGTTCCTTAAAGTGTGCACAATGCTGTTTTGTATTTGATGGACATATTCAATGGCTCATTCATTAAAAATTTTTCCATTAAAATGCAGTGGTAAAGACAAAAATACCCCCACACACTAGAATTAATTTGGCCCCATGTTTTTAATATTAAATATGCAAAACTCTTTTGTGCGATTCACTATTACAGTAAATTAGCAGCTATTCTCTTTAAAAATGTTAAACCTTCACCAAATCACAAACCATAAACATTGTTCCATTTTCTCTTTTACACTGAGTCTCCTACTGAATCCATATCATCCGATGAGAGTGGGCGATACAGGTCCTGTAAGATGAAGTGCAGTATAGATTTGTTTATTGTGTTTGATTTGTTGCACTGCAACTGTCTTATATTCTTTTTGTTACTGTGGACCAGAAGATACTGTTTAACATAAAATACACATACTCGATAAACCCAGATTTTTGGCTTAATGTAATATAATTATTTTTTAATCAACAAATAGATGGTTAGTAAATAAAGCAAGTTTCAAAGTACAACATATTTTAAGAGGCAAGAGCTTTTTTCTTTTCTAATAAACACTATCAAAACCACATTTGTTCTGGAGAGTCTCCTAACTGTTTGGAAACTTGGCAATATTAAGTTAACCTTAAAGGGACTATATTTCCTTTTTTGCTGTTTCGCAAACAGCAGGAGGAAAGTTAAGTGCTTACCTTACATAAGGTAATCAAAACTTGCCACCCACTGGTGATAGAGCATGGATCCAGCACCATTTGAGCCCCAGAATGCTGACACTGAATATTGCCGTTACCTATATCGTACTGACAATGGTATCTCTTTTCCCCAGTTTTTCTGTGTCTGTGTGGATGTGTAAGAAGACAGCCTGTAAAGTCCCCCCGTCACTGGCTCTTTCTGACGGTAGCCAAGCAACCAGCTCATGACAGCAGAGGGAGAGTCTGAGTGTACAGATCCACTTTGTTGTTTCAACACCCACTCTGAGCATCCTCTGATGGATCAGATAATCCTCAAATGCCAGAGGTGTTAGGGGATGATACATTGCCCCATCCAACCTACACAACACCACAAGCCTCGCCAAGATACACAATAGCACCAAATGAAAGGTTGGCAAAGAGAAGCTGTAGAGGACACAGTAGTATCTTTTCAAGGTGAATTAAGCATAACTGATCGTTTAGAGGGGAAACAACTAGGTAAGTACCCAGCACACCTCACAGCCCAAGCTCGGACACCTTTAAGATATTCTGGGGGATCTTCTAAGTGTACAACGTATTTATAAAATACAACAAAACAACTGCGAGACAAAATACAAGAAGACATGAGAATGGGAAGGCTGATGGAGCCAGCTTTAGGGTTGACCTTGGTTTGGGGGGTTTTGTTGTTGTTTTTTTATCACAGGAAGATAACTGACACAAAAAAAAACCCTCCACATCTAAAGGCTATACTATAAAACAAGGACTGCCTAAAATGAATGCTTTACAAATCTCAAATTTACATGGATCTCAATAATCTATGCAGGTTGATGTTTTACTTGCAGGCATGACATAAAGGGGATTTAAGGCCCTTAAAGGGGGTTTTCATTCTTTAAAATGCATATTCTTCACGTATCTGCCAACAGGTATATGTACATACAGTAGCAGACATGTTAGACTGGAAGAGTGAAAATCAGATCTTAAATACATTTCTGGTTTGCTGTTAACAATCTAGACAAAAGAAGAATTTTAAACAGGCAAGATCATCTCATTCTGAATACTAACTAGTTAATTATTAAAATTTCTTTTGAGCATATACAGTTCGGGAATCTCTAATATATAGTACGTAAAAAAAAATCTTTTAGTTTGCTAGGGAGGGTAACACCCCAAACTAGTATCTTCCAGGTCACCGCTCATTCCTCTGCATATGAAAAATATACATTCAAAATTACAAAGAAAATATTTGTAAAAACTGATTTTTAATATTTAGGGAATATTTTTGTTTGTTTTAATAAATCTAGGGTTTAAAGCAAAATCATGCACAAGATTTCAGGATCGTATTCTCTGCTTTTTCATATACTTTCAAATACTTTAAACTTTTAAAAAGCTTTCCTTTCTACAAGAATTTTCCTTGCCTATAAATAGCCAAACAGCTATATTTCTGAAAAATATGAGGAGAATCTCTTTATTATTTTGCATAAATTAATAAAAAGACAAAACTTGATGAATAAATAAGACTTCTTGGTCACATAGAACTCAAAAAATCCTTATATACATAGAATTCTACTTCTTCAATTAGTACAGAGGTACCTTACATTTTTAAATTTTTATTATTCTGTAGTGCAGTTTCTAGGGAAGTAGAAAAAACATTTAAAATAATGATGAGCAATAGAAAATCTGGTATAAAGTATAGAATGGGTCCACCTTAATTGAAATAGTGACGCTGATTACAAGAGAGTAGGGAAATAAGGTCATAGACTATTTTATAGGCTAGTTAGGTAAAATGTGGGGGTTGCTGTTATGTATATTTACTGTTATGATTGCCATGTCACCTTTTCTGAGTCTGCATCATTGACCGTATATCCTGTTGCAGCAGGAGCTACATGTATATGCAACACAGTAACTCTACTTTGACTGCGATAAATCTGAAGTTCAGAAGTTTTAATCCTCTGTGGAAATACACAATTAAGTATATAACAATTTAAAAACAAGAATCTGAATTTCCTATTTGAGAATAAATATAAAGAATAAATATGCAAGGCAGCATAACTATAGTACACAGCCTGCAAGCTAAAATACTCGGAAGACGTAATTGGTAGTTAGCGCAGATAGCTGATAAATTTTTCCTAGTTCAGTTTCATGTCCTTATATTACACCCATTAATCTTTCAAATCTTACTTTCCTCAAATATAGGTTGAATTTCACCCAGGATTATAAAAATACAGCTTTCACTGATTTCAGAGTTTCTGGAAACAACTCAGGCACATACATATGCAAGTTAGAAAGGATAAAACTTTATCTTTTTGTGTACAAAATTTTATCTGTAGGGTTATAGGGTACGGTTTTCAGGAATATGTATCACAGCAGCATTTTTGGCTTTATTTATATCAAAGGAAAGCCTTCCATCAAAGGCCAGAATTTATTTTCTACAGAAGGTGAGCGATTAAATGTCAGTAAGATGATTGATCTCTATTTTAAGTTCCCTAATGCACTCCATAATTAGAAGGAATCTTTTCTTTGGAAAATTATACCATCTCTACTAATTTTACAGATCTTGACTATTCACAGGGAGAAATCTCTCAGTTTGTGGAAGTACCTTGCTTTTGTGTCTCTGAATTCAAAAGCATGACTTCCCCTCACCTGTGCTTCCTGGGAAAAACATTGGCAGCCTGCCCAGATCCTTCAGCATTTTTACTGTCCCTCATAGCACTTGGATGGGGATGCTGAAAAGCTGATTAATTAGTTATGTTAAGGGGAATCAGCCTATGCTTGAGTTAATGTTCTCTTTAACCTTCCAGACCCAGTACATACCACTGGTATCCCAGGTACATGATGGCATGAGAGAACAGGCTCTCCTCTAATTCTAGCTGCACAGAGAGAGAGGCAGAGAAAATTACACAGCTGAGCTGGCATTCTCAGGACCCAGTATCTTATTTCAGTTATAAAGTAGTAGCTCCCTCAAACTCCACATAAAGAGAGAAATCCAGCCCAGTCAGTAACCCAGCCATCACCTTCAAGCCCAGAGTGTGTCTCTAGCAGCCAACACTCTCCTTTCGGGGTAGGAATACATCACCTCTCAACAGTGGGGACAAGGTGGGCACTGAAATTATTCTCTTCTTCTCTTTTGTAGGTCTATCATACAATATCAACACTTCAACAACCTCCTAAGGAGTAAACCTCCTCCTGTAGCTGGATTGTCAGCCCTGTAGCTGAAGCTGTTTTGAAGACAAAGCAAAATGCTTTGGGTTCAAATTCAGTTTATGATAATAAGGTACATAAAATAACCTGTTCTCTGAATAAAATTAAAATGGCAACATACAAAAAGTGGTACTAAACCAAAACAGACCACCATTTATACTGCTAACTAAAAAAAAAAAAAAGATTATTAAGCACTATTTAATGGATGTTCATAGAAATAATTTAGTCACTGGAGTACACATTGTGACCTTTAATGACACAATTATGTTTGTACACTGAACTTCTAGCCAATACAGTTCAAAAGTTAAACATGAAAGGAGCTAAAATAAATTCTCAGAGCAAGTGCAAAGTTTCCATCCCTGAATTTGAGCAGTCGATTTTGTAACCTAAATAATATTATTGCAACGTATTTTTACATGATTGCAATCTATTTTTACATGACTGCATTCTACATTTCTTCTGGTAAAAAAATAATAAAAAATAATCTGTCTAAAATAAAGCTAGACAAGGATGAAAGGTCCCATACTGAGGTCAAGGGCACTGGATACGAATACCTGAGAAAAGAATTAAACTCTTTAACATGTTTTATCTCTCCTGTAGTTTACTTCAATATTTATTTTCTATTCAGTTAGCAACATGACTCTGCTACCACTACACAGCCCTTTGCATCTATATCACTGCCACTCGGTGATTCTGTTACACTTCTACATAGGGAACCTGGATAAGAAGCAGCCCATCTGCTCTCCTCTTCACATTTGAAAGTCAGAAATTTTGTGGCCAAAACCCCCTTGTGTCTAATGGTGCTGACCACATGGTTCCCACTCACCCATCCACGAACATTAACAGAAAAACATTTCTTCACTGTGGAGAAAGAAGCGTCAGTGGTGGAGAAGGAAGTTTAGGAAAGTTACCAGTGAAAAGGGACACCTTTACAGCAAATGGAAATCCACCGTATACTGATATTATCCATCTAAACAGACACCCTTACATCACCAATGTATAATTCATTCAGAAGACTCTTTGTTCCCTCTTCAGTGACTTATTAATGATTAACAAGCTTTGAGAGTGAAAACAAACAGGTGTGGAAGACATTGCATTCACGAAGACTTTAGTACCAGCTTACTCAACTGAAACTTGCATCTCTACTCTCTGTGTTGAAAACCATGATGCTACCCTGAGGCTTCAAGCTGCCACTCACTGACTTTCTCTATACTGCAAGATCACAGTCGGCTTCCATATCTACAAACAAGTCACAGCAGAAATGGATGGCTATATCCCTACCTGAGATGAGACTTGGGTATGAATAATTCCTCAGCTCCCTGGTATCTACCAGACATGAAGAAAGGCATGCAGGCTAGAAGACAGTCATGCCACGCTACAGTTATTCATGATCTGGATATCTGAGGCATAAGGTCTGCATTAGATCCTCAAATCAAACACTGTCAGTTCTGTACCTAGTCCCCTTACTTTGAGAGACACAAATTATATCTTTATTTAAAAATTGAAAAGGCAGAAAACCCATATGTTCAAACTGTTTATAAACAAGTCTTGAGATACAGAGTACTGCTTTAGGGAAGCTTTCATTGAGAACTGATCACAATTTAGAAAACAGCAGAAGAGAAGATACATAGACATCTGTCCCATTGCTTTTCAACAGATATAATTAATTAAATTAGCGTTTGGAGTCTTTTGGTTTAAGGAGTAGTATTTTGTCAGAGGGTTACAGCAGCAACACAGGTATGACCCTAATTCTATATGCTTAGGTACATTGGAGATTCCTCTATACGTGATAACTAGAGAGAATCTACAGCTACTAACAACTCTGGTCCAACAAAGTGACTGACAAGCCTTGTGCTACCTTCACGCTGATAGTATCTTCACTGCACAAGGCTATGATATCACAGCTAAATTCCACGGCACATTCTTTCACCTTGCTTCAAAATCAAAGCTATTTGTAAACTTTGCAAGTGACATAACGCCCAGGGCAAATTAAGAACAAAACAAAAATAAAAAAAAATAAAAAGTTTTTTAAAAAAGGAGAATGATACCTCCATTTTTTCCCCTCAAAGATAAATTAATTCCCATCATACCTAACATTTTGACAAACACAGAACAGTTGTATTCCACTTCACAGTGTCATACAAACACAAGGACTGTAGCCAGGCTCTTCCACCCTATGACTCTACACACAAGAAACCAGGGAGGAGAAGGCTATCGGGTAGTGGCCATGCCGGATTCTCCCCAGCCATGCTCAGAAATTAGTTTCCTTATTTCCTTACCCTCTGTTTCCTTAGGCTTCCTGGGCTGGTGGGAGATGGGCTTGGAGACTTCCCAGAGCGGGGAGTAGAAAGCTGGCTACCAGGGGTTCCATTCACTAAAAGGACAATAAATTGAAAAAAAAAAAATACAAGGCATTATTAAAAGCAAATAAATAGTTAAGTCGTGTTATTTCTTTTTGTTCTTTATTGAACAGATTAATTTGCTTTCGTACAATGTTTTAAACATGAAATAAGGTAATTCACTAAAGAACTGTTTCCTCAGAGTTTTGGCTCATGAAGCCAATTTTTATACAGAGTGTAAGCAAATAACCAACAAACCTGAAAAGACTCTTTAGTCAATGGCAGAGAATATGATCCTGTTTTTTTAAACTGTACTGTTGCTGTGCTTGAAAGTGATGGGAAGCAAGGTGCTTTGTTAACCTTTGCAGACATTTGCTATATGTAAACCTTTCCATTCCATTTAGTTGTGGTTGGAAGTGCTACCCATTGAAAATAAAAAGCAGTATTGCTTGCAAGAACAAACTAGCTGCTTTCTGTTCCTCATTCATTCATTTGAAGAGATTTTTGCAATACTATCTGACCCAGACATCACCTCAGACTTAACCCAGAATGGCTTTCTAGACACAAATAAATTGGATGTAACACCTCAAATCTGACTTACAGCAAAGCATCACTTTCTCAGATAAGTAAGTTCCTTCATATGTGTCAGTGTCTATCATTTTAGAAGCATCGTTTGCATGCATGTGACATTATCCATTAAATTAACAAAACAATACCAGCAGAGGACAGAATTCTACTACAAAGTAATCACACGAGAGGCTACCAATAATGTTCACACTGAAGCACTGACAGATACACTACAAAGCCTGTATCACATATGTATGTAAATATTCTGAAACAAGCAACTGTCATATCACAGTTCACATTTGTCAGCACTAGAAAAAAAAAAAAAAAAAGAATCGACAATCAGATTCTGAATCTTAGGAGAATATTTACATACTAGGATATCAACAAGGCATTTGACTTACCTTCTATGAGTTCTAACATGGACAAAATCTTACTGTTTAACCTGATAATAGCAAGCAGCAAAATTCCTGCTCTCTACTAAGCCAAGCTGTAGCCACACTGAGAAGCAATGGGATTAGTTAAGGATAGCTGGGGCTGCTCACAGAGTGAGCTGAACACGATGCAGGATTCATAAGCAGAAGCCTTTTCTGCGTAAGGCTGACGTCTTCAGAGCAGCAGTGGGAGGTGCAGGTGCTGTCTTAGGGCTACATCAAAGGTGTCAATTAAGCATAATGCTGCTGCTTCACAACGCTGAGCCACCGCAACCCCCACTCGCTTTCCATGGAGCCCCGAAAGCCTAAGGAATTTTATACGCTGCGCACTGAATCATAATGAGGTGCCTTTGGGGGCAATATACCAAATGACTCATTCGAAAATCAAAATGACAATAACTCCTGTAAAACCTTGGCTGACTAGCAACCTAGCAAATGCTAATTCCTTTGGATAATACAGTAGACATTTTTAATAGGTTTTTCTTACTTTTTACGTAATACATTGTTCTCACTGGCTAATGCTGGGCCTGTATATTATAAGGAAAAAACATGTACAGCTACCACACACATCAATAAACCACATTATATTGCATGATAAATAATGATGACTTAATTGTGCTTAGGTGCTATGAGTGATCAAAACTCAACATCATTTTGTGGAAGGCATTGTTTAATGTAAAGTTGCAATATATTTGAATAATCATAGGAACAACAAGATACACTAATTGGATTTAAATAGGGTGCTTTTCTAAAAAATCATTCCACTCATGTAGGTTTTGAATTCTCTTTGTACAGAGGACAATGGTTTGCACATATAAGCACTGATTAAAATGTTCTACTAAGTGTGTGGGGGAAAGCACATGCATATGGACACATTCGCTGAAGTTCATACAGTATTCAAACAAAACACCCCACAGATCTGGCCAGTAATGAATACAATCAAACTTATAAACAGTACTTCTGAAATCATTTAGGAAAAGGGCAAGATGAGGACATTAAAAACAAGCTCTTTGGAATCTCAATCTTCTGAAGTTTTACAGGGCTTCTTATAAAGAAAGATGTTATGATTTAGATACTAATACTAAACTACTACTACTACTCACATGGACCTAGTCCTCAAGACTGCTGAGTAACAAGACTAGTGCTCTTCCTTCTCTTTAAACCAAGCAGATACTTTCAGGTCTTATTATTGTGAGAAAGTTTAAGATAACAGATAGATTTTAATAAACCTTGTAGCACTGGGTACTGATTCCTGTCCCTTAGAGATTGAGTCCTTCCTCATAACATTCAACAATAGTTTTTCTTAGAATTGCTATTGCAGTTATTCTGTCCTGGAGACAAAGACTTGAAGCTACCAAGTGGAACCAGACAAATAAACGCAATGGTGTATTTGGCTTGATGCATTTCCAACACGTAATATGTCAGTGAGTATCTATTTGAGATGAAAAAAACAAGGTATTATAAACCCTTAAAATTTACTCACTTGCCGCCACTATTCATAGGTTTTAAGCTAAGCTCCAATGCTCTCCCCAACAGCACTTTTTAAAAAGGGAAATTATGATAGTTTACTTATCTTGGCTGGCTGTAATAAGTGAAATCAAGAGCACAATTAAAGGATCGAAACCTTCAGGAGATTTAAGTGGCGTTTGCTCACCTCCTTACCCATATCCAAAATAGAAAGGTGCCAAGTACCTAAAAAGCACACTGGGATTTTTGTGAGCATACAAGGACTCCACAGCCTGTGAAGAGCTGTTTAAGAAACTCTAGAGATGAGGGTCAGCACTAGGGATGAGATTCCTTTAGGTATTTATTGTATTGGCTTCTACATCTGAACTAGTATTCTTGACCTTGTTTTAACAAAGTTGCTGTGTAGCATGAGTTGTATTATCCCCAAGCAACCATCTAAAACTGACCCGATGAACAACACATTAGGAGCATTCACTGCAGTGTGGACTTGTAAAGCTAGGCAAGATGAATTCAAACCCACACATCTAAAAGTTTAGGGTGTGCTAGAGATGAAGCAAAATCTTCAAAATTCTCCCCACCTACCAATTTTGGTGGATTTTATTCCAAGAGCAGAACTCCAATAAATACATTTTAATGACTGAAAGCCATACAGAGTCTACATTAGAGTCAAGATGAACAAGGACTTGGGTGACATGGGTTTTATTCCCAGCTCTCTATACATATCTGTACAACATCAGGCAAGTCATGTCATCTCTACCACTTGTCTAATGAGGCTTTAATTTCTGGCAGAATGAACACTCTTTGCACCTCACATTGTCTGTCTTCTGGATGCTCTGCATACATTGCTATTACTACTGGTATTATTAATGGAATGTTGCTATTAATGGAATGTTTAAGACAGACATCACAACAGAGAAGAAACAGTAATTCCTAATAATTCCCCAGTCCACTTGAGGGTCCCTCCTTTTTTATCTTCTTGTTTACAGCTTGCTGGCAATTCCAGCTCTGACTCTAGTTCCTCGTGAATTTGCAAATCAAGTTGATATTAAGTGATGTGTAGCAGGAAGAGGCTGACTGATTCTGACCCCCTTCCTGAATTCCATTTACAATCATAACACCATTCTTACACATGCCTCTCATGATCAGATAACATGGCAAGAAATATGTGAATAAAATGTATTTAATAATAATGCATTCCTGATAAGTACAGGAATATAGTCTAAACTACCTAAAATCCATTTCTAGGTGAAATGCATTCTAGTTGGAAACTGCATTCCTGTCCAGTATCTGCACTGTATTTCTCACTGACTGATACAGCACATATTCCTAGAGGGAACCTTGTTGTAGATAAAGACATATGAAATTTGTAAATCATTGTTGTGATTAATAATGTTATTGAGTGAGTCAAGAGGTTTCTTGTCACTTTTTATCCATAAAATAGCAGGGGGTCAGAGACTTCAGTTTAACACACAACATCCTCGCATTGTCTCATGAAAAAGATTTATTTGTTCAAAATTTCACAGGTAAAATAAGTATTAAAAACCTAAAACAATAACAAAACTATTGTGGCTGCTCTCAGTAGACATATGCATCTGCTTAGCTGTGAACTCCTTTCTTTACTGTTCTCTCTTGCTGGGGATGCATAACAGGGCAAGAATCTGTTTTTCCAGCACCTGGCACACACATGAAGGTAGAAAACCCCAGAAAATACAACACTAAAGCCGGATGCCATCATCTACTGAGGTACATGCAAATAGATTTCCATATGATGATATTTATAAACTAGTGAAAATGCTGTAAATAAAAAGCACTTTTGATGGCATTCCAATAAATACAGTTTGATAGGGCATCTTTTTATTAAGTAATAAAACCAAAAAGTAAGAAAAGCTGAATTAAAGTATCGTGTCAGTCTGAGAAGTTGCCAATGCCACCACAATGTATTAAAATCATACTCTTCTACAAAAATACCTGTTGATGTGTTAACATCTTGTACTCTATAAAACATGTAGAGATGATTCTGTGTATTTACAAAAGGGGTTTGCCAAATACAAGGACTAGGACAGCCTAAACCAAAAAAAAAAAATGATTTACAGAAGTCACAACAACATGTGTAGGTCATATTCAGCCACTGTTAGCTAAAAAATGGTGATGTGAGATCACTACTAGACCTTGTTTCTATTACTCCTGTAATTTGTCACTGTCCTTTCCAAAAAAATATTTTGGTCTCAATAAGCTTAGGTAGTTACAAAGTAGTTAGGGAACAAAGCACACCTTGCCTTTTCATTCCTTCTGCTTTTGTGTCCTACTTGTATACATCTCCTCATTTCTGTCTTCGTTCCAAAAGACAGAGTTTGTCCAGATCATCACATTAAGTAAGTGCCTCCATTATCACTCCCCAGTAAAAACAAGACTTTGTAGGTTTTACCTTAGCATGCAACTGGTTGAGAAAAAAACAATAACAAGTACTGCATTTGTTTTAACTGGTGTTACACTGTCCTTTTGGCATTCATCATTTTCTATAGTTTATGTCAAGAAGTTATGCAAATACAAGAACCTCTCTCTGCCACTGAAGACAAGGCTTGACTGACCCAAACAGAGCTTTCACCTCATCAACAAATTAGAAATGTCAGCATGAGGGATCACCTTCAGGTCATTTACAATCCCATCCAGGCAGCCACCAATATCTGAGTCCCTGTAAGGTAGCCACACAACATAACCCAACCAGTGCAGAGCTCAGCAGGCACTGTAAACCCCACACAGGTTCAGCCCATGCTGATCTCCGTAGAGTAGCCACTATAGTAGCACTTCTACCTCAACCTGAAGTCAGCTATGTCCACACTATCAAGCAGAGAAGTACTGCAGACGTGTATACACTGCAGACGTTCCCAAAACCTCAGAAGACGGGAGCCTTTCTTGAAACTACAACTCCCTGGAATCCTTTTTGTAGCCTCAGAAGGTGGGTAAGTGCCTCTTTTATTTTTCTCTACACTTCATCAGAGTACAGCTGATATCTACAATCTTAGCTGCTAATTTCATGTAGTACCTCATTGAGAAAGCATGTACGTGTACGTAAGATTTCATGAAAATCTCTCTTTTGAACTGTTTTGCCTAATTGGAAACACTGGGATTCTCAAATCAGCCTGTGTGAACAGAATACCAACTCCGAGGATGTTTCTTAATTCAACATTTAATGTTTTAATCCTTGAAAAGGGTTAAATTGTTCAATCTAAACTAATCTATTTCTCTTACTAACTCTTGATTTTAGTTACACGCTATAAAATGGTAAAATGTATTTTTTTTAATTATTAGTATCAAATGCAAATACCATAAATAAAAAATTAAAAGGAAGCCAGGATCAAAGTAAAAATCATGCGGAAATCCCTTGGTCTGTAGGATGACTCCATCACTCCCATGGGGTTGTACCCTTTGCTTCAGGGAAGTTTTGTTTCAGCATATTTATTACAAAATCTGTCAGCTGAGTACCAATAACAGTGTGAAGAAAAACTTGCAAACTCGCCAAAGACAATACGATACCTCATGTTCCTTCCTTTGGGATCCAAAAGACCTTCTTGAGTCAGGTGGCTGAAGAAGGGCTGTTTCTGGATATCAGCCTAGGGATGAACTATGAAACTAAAGGAAAATGTATCCTGCAGAGCAACACATTTAACTCTTTTTTTTTTCTAAACTAACTAAGAAAAGCACAGGTATCTGCTCTAGTGAAGTCTTAGTGATCTTAGTGAAGCTAAGATCCAATTTCCGTATCCTAAGCCACTTTTTACTTTAGGGAACATCTACAGTTTTGATCAGACTTTAGCTTGACATGTAGTTTCACAATTTCTTTGCCCAGGTGTAATTTTTAAAAAAAAACACACAGCCCTTGGTAATACGTCCTACTCTATCCATTTTTCACGTACGTTCCCTTTGTCATTTGTGTCAACTCAGTTACTCTTGAAATACACACTTGTCACACTAAATAACTGAAACTCCTACATAGCTCTTCCTAACACCAAACCTGAATTGCTGTTGCAAATAAGATTTCAGGCATCCAAAATATTTTGAATGATAGTTTGAGGGGAACAGGAGATAGCTCAGAGGGGAGGAGAACTGAGAAGGAAATAATTTTGAAGGAAGTGTTCAAACTGAAAGAAAGTAGTTCCTTTTGTTGAGAATGAGTCCTGAACATTAAATTTGGGATTTCAGAGGCTAAAACAGAGTTCACCTGAATGCAGGTAATTTAATGGACCAAGGGTACAATAATTCCAGCTGTCTCATGCTGCTCATGATTTGATTAGGAATAATGGTTGTAAAGAAGTAAGCGTTGCTTTCTTCGAATCTGTTCCCTCTTCACCTGCACTGAGGCTGCCACCAATGGTGTTAATTGGTAGCAGGACAGAAGCTGACAGCTACTGAATAGCCGTCAGACACTCATAATTTTCAGTCACCAGCAATGGCCTGATACTAGGTCTCACTGAAATTCAACGCCTCTTTTATGATGTCCTTTCCTGAGTAATATTTGATGTTAACAAAAAACATAAAAGTCTTTTACAAGCTTTAAGAATACATCAGGAAAATGAAATAGAGGCAGGATTATCTATGGCACTTGGAACCAGACTTCAGCCCTCTGCCTGCCTGGGAGGTCATGCTACCTTTCTCTACTTCTCTTCTTTGCCTTGTTCCCTGTTTCTCTTCTCTATTTAGACTGAAAGCATTTTGAAGCAGACAATACCTCAAATGCATTTACAAAAAAAAACCAGAAAGCAATCTGCCTGCAGTGAGATTTATGTCTCGTGGTACTGTTTTGAAACACTATCAGATGTAAATAAAAACCTGAACAAAGCATATAATAATGGAGAAGTCTGCTCTTAAAACAGATCTTCCCAGCTTGCATGTACTCTTTCAACAAAAAAGCATTCTGTGTTTTTATATAAAAATAGGTTGCATCTGCTCTTAGGAGCCAGGGAGGCTACCAAGAAAATATAAACACGTTAAGCATATGTTGTATTAAGAAAAAAGAAAAGGAAAAAGCAAGGACAGAAGAAAGGTGAACACCACCTATAGGAAGGCATACATTCCTCTTAAATATGCCAAGAAATAGTGCAAAAGCAGCGCTGTGGTTTAAGTCCAACTGGCAACTAAGTACTATGCGGCTGCTTACTCACTCCTCCCCCCCGCTTGGTGGGATGGGGATGAGAATGGGAGGAAAAAGGTAAAATCTCAGTGGCTGAGGTAAGGACAGTTTAATAGGACAACGCAAAGAGATAAGAAGTAATAATAATGATAATACTGTAAAAAGAATGTATAAAGAGAGTGATGAGCAATGCAGTGCTCACCACCTGAAACCTGATGCTTAGCCCGTTTCTGAGCAGAGATACCTCTTCTCCTTGGCCAACTCTCTCCACTTATATACTGTTTACAATACTGTCATATAGTTATATACTGATACTATACTGTCATATAGTATCAAACATCCCCTTGGATAGTTCAGGTCAGCTGCCCTCGTTGTGCCCCCTTGCAGCATCTTGTGAAAAATAACTCTATCCCAGTCAAACCCAGGACGTGCAGACACAGCTTTTTTTGCTCACTGTAGGTTGTATTATCTCAGGAGAGAGTGAGGAGTGTGTGTCTCCCATTGCTTTACAGACTGACACATATTTTCTTGCCCTCAGTTAACCAGAGTGCAGATTTGAACCTGCAGAGCCCTCAGCACTAGTATAGACTCTGGTATAGCTAAGGGTCTTCTCTGCAACCCTGCAGCCTGCTCTTCACTCACAGCTCCATCCTACCTCTGTACTGTTGTGGCAGTGCATCCCAGAAGCTGTGGGACAGTACTTTTTATCGTGTTCTTCCCATGTTGTTACTCTGATGGTCATGTACCTGCAATGCCTGGCAGTGTTGTTATGGCAGGTTCTGTATGAGGATTTACGGGGCTTTGAGGCTCGCCAAAGGTGCTGCCTTTAGAGGGAATGGAGGGAGAGAGGCACCTCTAAAGGGTGAAAGTTATCTAAAGTCCTTGGGAATGTCACTAAGAGTCCTTTACCCCAGTATCAGATGAAACAATGAGAGAAATGGTTCTCTCGAGCAGTGTCTGGACGCTCACCAAAGAGAGAGGACATTGAGGGCCCTTTGCCTGCTCCTGCCCAGTCAGTGGCCACCACAACAAGGTAAGAGTAAAACACATAAAGGGCAAGCACCTTCAAGCAGAACATTCTCAGTTGTTAACATTACTGAATTTATCTTCAAAGCACTAGCTTTGGTATTGCTTCAAATTTAGAAGCGCAAAAATGAGACACACACACTAAAGAAAACCAACAAACTGATTAAACCCTCAAAATAATGCCTTTGATTTCTGTAAGCAACTTCAGAAACTATTGAAATGAATTCAGGAAAGTTCATCACCCTATACCACTATTTGCTCAGAATAAGGGACTCATGGACTTCACTGCATTTATAAACATTTACTTAAAGCTCAACTTTGGCTTAATTCACATCTCATTTGAAATGCTGTTAAAGAAGGGAAATAGTTTTTGAGGATGGTATTTAGGTGCTTAAACCAAAGCAGACTGTCTACATATCCTAGCCTCATTTACACACCCACTTCTCTAACAATGGGGAAATGACACAAACATTGTGCCTTCATTAACTCTAAAAATGATGAATCCTGATCAGCTATCCTGTGTTCGATGAGAAGAAAAATAATGTTGAATGCCTACATTAAAGACTACACCATACTATAGATGCATACAGGGTAACTCAAGGATACTCTTTCATTTTAGGATTTTATCAGTTTTAACATCCAACTTTGAGATTTAAAAATTTTTTTTAACATAGCCTTTGTCTAAGAAACTTTTGTTTTTCAGCCCATGCATTTATCCATGTGCATTATCTTGATATGGGCGCGAACTGATGACCAAAGCAGGTACCTGATTCTTTCGCGTAGCAAGAATGCACTGACTTTTCAAAACGCAGAACAAATCAAGTAAGAAGAATTGGATTCTTTCTCCATACAGCTCACTTAGCTTTTTGCTCAAGGGTATGCTACCAATAATGTTTTCTGCCTGTATTTTATCCCTAATTTTCACAACTTTCTTTTATAATACAATTCTTCTCAAAATTATCTTTCTTTTTGATATATGTATGTATTGTTATTGATCTGAGCAAAGAATTCTTGAAGATTTTTTATGTTTAGCCCTAATGAAAAAAAAAATTCTATCAGTAATTTAAAGATAAACTGAAAGCAGTTTAAAAGCATAGAATAAAACAAAATAGAATTAGCAGTAACAACAAGTCAACAAAAACATAACTTCCGGTTATGTGTTAGTCATTTAGGAGACTTTCTAATACCAAGATATTTTATGTAGACAACATAAAAAAAATATTTACTCATATGTGCAGTAGATGGCAACTTTTCTGTTCTGATATTGTCAAGGGTACATAATTTCAATAAATACGCAGTATTTTTAGGATGGCAGAATGGTGAAATCTGTACATGTTGTCTGAATTTTGCAGGAGAATTTTGCTTTTTGTCTAACAACATCCAAGACTTAGTGTTTCTTCTCCTTTCTACTGTTTTTGGTTTTGGGTTTTTTTTTAATGCAGTGTCTAATACCAAATTCCATTATTTAAAAAATCTGTTCATTGGTTGGTTTTAGTTTTATGTGATCTAAAACCAATTCCTGAGGGCAAGTGCTCGCTTAGTACAATATTGCTTCCTTTTATGACAGTAACATTGATAGAAATACTCATGTGTGTAAGGTTAGAAACAGGCTTCCTGCAACATTCATGCAATTTGACTTCACTATTTGCAAAAAGCAAACACAAGAGGTACAGAGAGCCAAATCAGATCTATTGTCCCAAGTAAAAGTAACTTCTATAGAAATATTTGAAATTGTTTATCCTTTTTAAGCTGTAACAATTTAGAAATAGAATAGAATAGAATAGAATAGAATAGAATAGAATAGAATAGAATAGAATAGAATATTTCAGTTGGACGGGAACTACAACGATCATCTAATCCAGCTGCCTGACCACTTCAGGGCTGACCAAAATTTAAAGAAGCTTATTAAGGGCACTGTCCACTGACAGGCTTAGGCCATCAATCAGCTCTCCAGGAACACTGCTCCACTGTGTACCAGGTTTGCATTGCAAGGTTTTGTTAGCCAGGAGGGCCACAAGGGTGGTTTCTGTAAGAAGCTGCTAGAAGCTTCCCCTATGCCCAATACAGTAATGTCAGTCAGCCCTGAGACAGATTCATTGCTGGACAAGGCCAAGCCCATCAGTGATGCTGGTAGAGCCTCTGTGACAACATACTTAAGGAGAAAAAAGCACCTCTGCTACAGAACATTAGCTGAGGAGAGGAGTTAGAATGTGTGAGAGAAACAACTCTGTAGCCACCAGGGTCAGTGAAGAAGGAGAGGGAGGAGGTGCTCCAGGCACCAGAGCACCTGTAGCCTATGGTGAAGACCATGGTGAGGCAGGCTGTCCCTCTGTAGACCATGGAGGTTCACAGTGGAGCAGATATCCACCTGAAGCCTGTGGAGGACCTCATGTTGGAGCATATGGATGACCGAAGGAGGCTGTGACCCTGTGGGAAGCCTGTGCTGGAGCAAGCTCCTGGAAGGACTTGTGGACCCACAGAGAGAGAAGTCCACAGTGGAGCAGGTTTGCTAGCAGGAATTGTGATTTGTGGGGGACTCACACTGGATCAGTCAGTTCCTGAAGGACTACACTCTGTGGAAGGGACTCACACTGGAGAAGTTAATGGAGAACTGTCTCCTGTGGGAGAGGCCCCACAATGGAGTAGGGTAATAGTGTGAGGAGTCCTTCCCCTGAGGAGGAAGGAGAGGCAGAGACTGTATCTGGTGAACTGACCACAACTCCCATTCCCCATCCCCCTGTGCCACTCAGGGAGAGGAGGGAGAGAAAATTAGGAACAAAGTTCAGTCCGGGAAGAAAAGAGGGGTGAGGGGGAAGTGTTTTAAGATTTGTTTTTATTTTCTCATTACCCTTCTCTGAATTCATTGGCAATAAATAAAATTGATTTTGCCCAAGTCGAGTCTGTTTTGCTCATGAAGGCAAATGGTGAGTGATCTCCCCGTCCTTATCTGAACCCCTGAGTCTATTGTTATATTTTCTCTGCCCTCTGTCCAGCTGAGGAGGGGAGTGACATCCAGCCAGGGTTAACCCACCACACAGTGTTTGACTGTCCTCTTGGTAAAGAAATGCTTTCTAATGTCCAGTCTAAACCTCCCCTTGTCCTTCCTGTGCAACCTATCACTGGATACTAGGGAGAAGAGATCAGCACCTCCCTCTCCACTTCTCCTCCTCAGGAAGCTGTAGAGAGAAATGAGGTTGCCCCTTGGCCCCCCTTCCTCCAAGCTAGACAAAAAGAACATCTAGCTGCTCCTCACAGGACATGCCTTCCAGCCATTTCACGAGCTTTGTCGCTCTCCTCTGGACACATTTCAGTAACTTCACATCATTCTTAAATTGTGGGGCCCAGAACTGCACACAATATTCAAGGTGAGGCTGCAGCAGTGCTGAATACAGTGGGATAATCACCACTTTTGACTGGCTGGGTATGCTGTGTTCGATGCACCCCAGGATGCAATTTGCCCTCTTCGCTGCCAGGGCACACATCTGACTCATGTCGAGCCCACTGTCAACCAGTACCCTCAGATTCCTTTCTGCTGGGCTGCTCTCCAGCCACTCCGCTCCCAATTTACACTTGTGGCTGGTGTTACTCCACCCTAGGTGCAGAATTTGGGATTTGGACTTCTTAAATTTCATACCATTGATGAATGCCCAATGCTCCAATTTATCTAGATCCCTCTGCAAGGCATCTTGTCCCTCGAAAGAGTCAACAGCACTTCCCAGTTTGGTATCATCAGCAAAACTTGTGAACGGTGCATTCAACTCCTGCATTCAGATCACTGATAAATACATTGAATAGAACCAGCCCTAGAACTGAGTCCTGAGGAGAACTGCTGGTGACTGGTCGCCAGCCAGATGTAGCCTCATTCACTACAAACTTTTGAATCCTGCCCTTTGGCCAGTTCTCCACCCAGGCACCTACTGGTTGACAGACTGTTCTGTCAGCATTCTATACATTCCTGCAGGGCTTTGTCCAATGTCTTTATCTAAGACAATCTTAATTACAGTGTCCAAATGTTTATGTCAAATGGGCAAAGTCATGGACTGTCTTTTGACAAACTCATATGTGCCTATTTCCTGTAAATTTACTGGTTTTACATAAGTTATTTTTAAGACGGGTAAATCTGTCAACAGCACAGAACTACCCAAAATGGTTCACATTTTTAATATTTCCACTACACTGTTTCTTTTCTTGTTATCAATGTAATTATATATTAATTGTTATTGTGGCATAATGAAAATGTCCTCTTTTTTTCACAAGCTGTAAAATAACCTCCTGATCTTTTGTGGTGATCAAACTTGTAATGGTATTCTGCACAGACCCTTGTAAAACCAAACTGCAGGAAATTAAGCTTTACTCACCTATACTTCTCCTGCCTATTTAAGTAAAACCAGTACTATTTCTCTCAGGACCAATGCCAACAAGGTATCACATAGTCAACATGGCAAAAATGTTGTTAGTCCCATGTCAGAAACAGTTGTTACACAGAGTAGGACAGTTATTCAATAGAGAAATGCGCATGCATAGTTCATTACCTCTACTCCCAAATGAGGATTCATTAGAAAAAAAACCAGAAAGAATCTATAACATTCACACACCAAACAGGGCCTCCCTTGCTAAAGTTTCATTTAACTCTGGTCCACCTAGTTACAAAGAAAGTTACTTAACATATGTTTTAAAAAGAGCTACTCTGAGCTTGTTCTGCACAACTGGTACTTCTCTTCATTACATCTTTTCAGGTTTCTCTGTTTCAGCTGTTCTTAGGATGTGTAGGAGGCACATTGCCCCCCAGCCCTGCTACCCACATCTACGCCTATGTCTCTCATTGTGTCTCTCCCACTTTCCTCCTTCCCTGAGCAAGGATGCTATTTTTCTCAGCTTATTCTTCTTCTGAAAAATATGGTTCCAGCTGGTCCATGCCTCCTCTTTTTAAAACCAGCTAGGAGCACCCAGGCCATTCTGGTCACCATGTCTTCATAAAGACCTTATGAAGGTGGATGCAGCACCCTGTATGATGTTCGCTTCCCTGTTGGCAGAAGACTTAACGGCAGAAAGAGCGAGGCAGTTTTCAGACAGGTCTTATGTTTGTCTCTCTTACAAAATCCATATACACGAGCAATGTTGCAAATGCTGGATTGGGTCTACTCAGCTGGCCCATACTGAGTATTACTTGTACTTTCAGGCATCAATACCGACAAATTATCTAATGTACTTTTTTTTTGGTTTATTTATTTGTTTTGCTTGGGGAAAGAGCTGCAGGGAAGAACTGGTCATAGACCAATTAGTGGGAGCAGCTGCAAAGGCAGCCAAAGCAAGGCCCTTCAGGCAGAACTTTTTAAAGCTTTTTGCTATGGCTTCTCCAGTCTGTACCACTGCTTCATTAGGTCAATTCTGACTTATTTCTTCCTCAGCTATCTTTGCACCTCACATACACATCTGTAATTGCATTCTTTCTCTGTCCTGCCTCCCTTTCCTCAATATCCTCATTGTCATTAACCTATCCCTTCCTGCCTGCTGTCTCTTAACTCCCTCAGAAACAAAATACAAACAAAAAAGAAAAAAGATTGTGAAATCAGCCTTCTGCAGACACAGATCCTTTGCTGTGTAACATGGACTAATTTCTGCATTGTGCTTATTTAGTTCCTAGTACAAAGAATACCTTTTTTTTGTCAGTATTTAGGTACTGACAGCAAAATCATCCACAGAAAATAAAGTAAATTGTACTGCGGTAATGCCAGAGTACGATTTATAAAATATTGAAGAATTATTTTGTATTGGGAAGACACTTCATCTCAGATGCAACCGAGAAAATGAGTGAAGTTTTACTATTAACTATTTCATACACACATTTTTCACAGAAATATGGAATTCTAAGCACATTGCCAATTGTATTGAAACAGATTGGTTGCTGTTGTTAAGAAAGAATTCTTGAGTGCTTTACCTGAGCTAGTAGAAGCAGGAGACTTGCTGCGTCGGGATGGGCCTGGGCTCTTGGTGGTGCTCCTACGTGAAGTTGAAGCTATTTTGGTATAGGAAGTGGATTTCACCACCCGACATTCTAAAAGACAAAGAAACTGCATAAGTTAGCAATTAAAAAAGCCAGCAAGATTCTGTAACAGAAAGAGCAATGAAAAGCACAAACATTTAGCCCACGCTTATTTTCATTCATCTTGAGGAGTTTTAGGGGAAAATACAAAATCTGTATAAATGGCTCCATTAAAATCCAAGTACAGTATGTACCATGTCTCGAACAAAGAACTGCTGCAGTAATTCAGACTTTTAGATACCATGGTTACTGCAGGCACTTAGGATAGCTTAATTTAACAGTGCTGAGACTACACATAACATTTATTTGCTTTTTAAGATTTTAGCACAGGTAATGTGGTGGTTTTTTTATAAACAATCCAAATGCAACGTAAGCATTCTTGTCAACCTAGGCAGTCTCCTCTAGAAGAATCAGAAGGCTGCTTTTATAAATCAAAATGTTAAGACTGTACAAGGTGACGCAGGTGTCTGTCACTCAAGAAAGGTTTGAAGAGAGTGAAGCAGGTTTGTTGCTCCTGCTTAATCCTCTGGTGAACAACAGCCCACATTGTATAGCACATGCAATTCATCACAGGTTGAGGGAAATGGCACTACTTGCTCATAAGAGGCATCAGTAAAATCAATGAAGAGGCGAAATTACCCTCCCACTTGAGAACACTGCAAGATGTTCAGGTTAGAGTTTATATACACCCACACAGCTCTGTAGGCATTCTTGCATTACGCCTGCAAAATGGTTCTTGGCCTGAGGATAATGCTGATGTCTTGCACTCATCATGGATACTAAATTAATCAGCAGACATATTACACAGTTGGGGAAAAAAAAAAAAAGATTTCAACTTCTTAGCCAATACAAAATTAGAAGGTTGCAGTAATGTTTATACTGTCTTCACCTGACAATGTCAGCATACTTCACTTGTTTAAAAATACAGCAGTAAACAGTTTGTTCTGTATCAGACCTGTTGCCCATTTTCTTCCCATAGTAAGGGTTCCTCAAAAAAAAAGATTAAGAGAAATAAACAAGATTTTTTTTTTCTCCCTAGTCAAAAAATACCACGTACAAGTCTGCACATTATTTAATCTTCACAGATGACCAGTGGAGCCTGTAACATAGTTTAGACAGATTAGAGAACAAAGAAATAAAATTAAGCATAACTAATTAACTTAAACACATCCACCAGAGAATGATGTCATGAAGAACATTCCTCTAGGTTGCCCTAACTGTTTGTCTTTCTTCAAGCTGTTGAAGAAAACAGAAGCAAGGACTGATGTGTTACTGAGGGAACACCCAGCACAGCTGAGAGGACCAGGGAAATACCCTGGTCTTCCCAAAGAACCTTTTCCTCCCAAACTCTCCCACCTTCCTAATGCTCAATAGTAGCAAACATCTTTCTGTTGACATTTTATGTGATTCATTGATGACTCCTCTCATTTTATACAGACTGATATGTGAAAACGGACAAAAACATTTACTCTGTTGTAGGAGGAAATTACCAACTGAAAATGGTAGGAATTAGATGAAAGCTTTCAATTAGATTCCACTAGGTAACTACAGCAAGAACCTTACATTGATGTACTGGCATAAACAGCTGCTCCAAAATCATGTATACATGTTGAATGTAAATAGGTTCTTTACCTTTCTTGTAAACAAAGATTTAAAATGTTCAAAAGCCTAACAGCCAATTTCTTTGATCTCGTAAAACTATGAGTAATCCTAGTGTGGGCCCCATTCACAGGAGTCAGTCAGGAAGGAAACTGAATATTCTAATGGTCAACAAACAACAAGACTAGAGTCAAATTACCCAATCAACCTAAAATCACTAGAATATAGTCATTTGCTTAGTAGGAAAACTAGGTTAATGAAGAAAACATCCAGCTACTTTCTCTAATACACCTTACTATGTAAAAAGCTTTCCTGTGTCCGACATGTAAAGAAAACAATTATCTACATCTCTCTCTTGCAATTCACACTATGAACTAAAGCTTAACTCTCATCTTATTACAAGTATTAATACCCATTCAAGTTCTCTCAATACCTTATAAGCACCCAGAGCTACAAGGTTAGAGATAAGATTCTGTGTTTGAAAATGTATTTCCTCTCATAGTACTGTAAAGGACAAGGCAGAAAGTGGTATGAAAGGAGAGGCAACTAAAGGCACATCCAGATTATCTTTCCATCCTACTGAAATAATGCTGTTGAGAACAATAAACAAGACAACCTTTGTAACATTTTCACCCAGTAAGGGTGTCCTGGTGGACAAGAGGACCATAGGCCAGTAATTCACTCTTGATGCAAAGAAGGCAAATGGTAACCTGGAATATGTTAAGAGGAGCGTTGCCTGCAGGTGATCCTTTACTCAGCACTGGTGAGGCCATAACTGGAGTACTGTGTTCAGTTCTGGGTCCCCAGTATAAGAGAGATATGTACTGTGACAGTCCAGCAAAGGGCCATTATGCTGATTAAGAGACTGAAGCATCTCTCCTATCAGGAAAAGCTGAGGGAGCGGGGATTTTTCAGTCTAAAGAAGAAAAGATTCAGGGGGAATTTTATCAATATATATAAATACTGTGAGGGAGAGTGCAAAGAAGATGGAGCCATGCTATTTTCAGCAATGTCCAGTGACAAGAGGCAATGGGCATACTCTAAAACACAGGAGGTTCTGTCTGAACTTTCATACTGTGAGGGTGAGCACTAGAACCGGCTGCGCAAAGAGGCTGTGAAATCTCCACTCTTGGAGACATGGTCCTGGGCAACCAGCTCTAGGTAACTCTGCTTAAGCAGGGGAGATGGACCAGATGTCCTCCAGAGGTCCCTTCTGATCTCAACCATTCTGAGATTCTGTGATTCTAAGGGCTTTGTCCATCTGTTTCTGGAAATCCCCCAAGGACAGACACTGCACAGCCCCCCTAGGCAAACTCATTCTAATGTCTGACTCCCATCATAGTGAAAATGTTTTTTTTTATATCCAGGCTGAACCTGTTGTTTCAATTTCTATCAATCACCTCTCATCTTCTTACCATGTGCCACTATGAGGAGCTTGACTACATCATCTTGATGGTGAAGAGATGCTGCCCAATTGGCACTGAGGGCTGCTGGCAGTCCCTCCTGAAGCCATCTTCTTTTCCAGGCTGAACAAGCCCAAGTCCATTAGCCTCTCCTCACAGGGCAAGTGGTCCAGCTCCCCACCATCATGATGGTCCTCCTCTAACTTCCTCCACTTCAGTGATGTCTTGCTTGAACTGGGGGACTTTAAGCTGGACACAGTATTCCAGATGTGGCCACACATGGGCTGAGTTCCTGTTCAAACAGCCCCAGATGCTGTTAGCATTCTTTTCTGTCAGGGAAATTCTCCTTTCTCTTTAGTCTGTGTCATAGACATTTTCTCTCTTTTTCTATTTTTCTATTTGTCCAAGCAATTTTGACCTCAGTTACTAACTTCTTCATCACAATTTTTCTTCTCAAAAATAATTCACAGGTCATGAAGTTTTAAAAGGCTGTAGTTCAAATGAGCAAATACTCTCTCTGCTCAAATACTGCTATGAACCCTAAGGTAAATTTTGTCAGTGCCATGTTTCCTATGGGTTTACAGGTTTATTCATAAGTGACGTGGGCTACGTTATGGCCTGTGGAGAACCACGTGGGCAAGCCTTCAGTGCTGTGCACACCAGGGTGAAGCAACACACGTCTTCCAAGATTGTGACAAAACTAGTTACGGAGTCTAAAAGGATTTCCAGTCATGGGTAGAATGTCACCATGCTGCTTGGTGTAAATAGATCTCAGCTCCCATGAACAGTTTATGTATGCAATTCTGTTGTCACATTTAGTTTGGAAAATAAAATTTTACTGCAGGCAAAGATCCCACACAGTAACCACACAACCACTGCTTGTCTCCTCTAAGACATTACCATAATCTGCTTGTTGCTGCAGGAGAACTATGTGTACATAAAGAGGAAGGGAAAACAAAACAAAACCAAACCACATGTTTTTTAAAATCATATTTTTTACACAGAATCTGTACTGGTAAGGAAATAAATTCATATAGTCTCACCAACATTATCCTGATAACTACACAATGGGTCCTTGGTAAGACATGAAATAGAAAAACATTTTTCCCCCTGATTTTCTTTTGATGCCAAAACTGTATCAGAAATAGATGGAAGAGAGTTATACTGCCTGTACTGCCTTTCTCACTCATGTGGGCATGCTCAGCCAAGAAGAAACACCAGGTGGTTTTAGAGTATGTTCATTGAGGAAAGAACCATAACATGAAGCCTCAGTCCTTCCTCTCACCATCGACCAACTAATATTAAAGGGACAAAATGATGATACCCATGGTAACATGGAGCAAAAGAACGTCAATTTTAGAGTCTGGTCACACCTATTATTGCCTTCCAACTCAGAACAACAGATAAATAAGAAACTTTTCCAGCCAAAACATCTTGCAATAAAGTATTCTGTTGTATAACTACAGATAAAACTACAAAGTAGGGAAGTACAGACTATCGGCAGCGAGACCAACAATGTAACACTGCAGCCACTTTATAGCATGGAATATTACCACAGAAGGCTGAGGCATTTAATGGACATTACCAACAATAAGGCTGAGAAGAAATGAAGAAATATGCCAAGGCTATGATTTTACGTCATTGAGATCACATAGGGACAAAATAAGGAACAAGAAGTTCCTGAGATTGAATGGTGGTGTCAATGAGCAGTAGGAACTGGTACAACTAGGAGGAACCCAAACATGTTTACTTCTGAACTTTTGATTCTTCCTGTTGTCAAATGGATAAAACGTAAGCATGAGGTAATCAAGGGATGCTAACACAGAGAATCATAATGCCTCCAGTCTCCAACTCTGTGATGTTTCATTTCCAAAATGTTTCATTAGCTTCTATGTTCATTAGGTTTTACAATGGTAAAAGAGCTGCAGAGAGTAACTAATCTGCAATAAATGTGTCACAAAACGAATAAATTTAATGTGTTTCTAGAGAAGACTGTAAAAAAGTTGTATAAATTACCAGGAGATCAAATGGCTTACTTGTCAGCTACTCAGAAGTTGACTGTATGGTCTTTATGAGTTCTTTCTGGGCTAAAATATCACACTCTGCCTATTTTTTGTTTTTTTTTTTTTTTTTTTCTTTTACGCTGTGTGTACAAGACAGATATTGATGTTTTCAGTATCCCTGCCAACTTCTTTTCTAAGACGAGAACATTTAACTTGATTGCAGCAACAGCTGTATCTTACAGATAAGCAAGGAAGGAGGATCAAGGATTTCTGTGGTTGTTGGTAAGCCACTTTACTATAAGCCTTAGGCTGGTACCTTTTACCACTGCTTAAAGACATTAGCCTCATTATCAATGTCTTCAGGCCAATCAGTAGATCACTAACCCAAATGCAATACCAATTTTAGTTTTTAAAGTTAAGGGTAATTTGTTCCATGTTGCTAATTCTTAATGCAGCTAATAAGATTTTACTTTTCAGTTGCATCCAGTCCCTCAATTAAAACCAGCAATCTTCTGCTTGCAGAACTAAGTTTCACTCTCTTCAGCAAAAGGGAAATAGTACTAGTGGCATCGACACACAAACCAATTCATCCAATCCCACTCAGGAATCACTGGCAGCTACCACTTGCAATTACAACGTGTTCAAAAGGGTAACTATCATACAGTTTCCAGAAACGAAGGGGATACAGGATGTTTTGCAGAGGTTTAAGTCATTTCAAATCTTGCATCGTCATGGTTGTGTCTACTTTAATTTTGTTCTTCGTGTCTTCTTTTTCCATGTGTTCCTGATGCAGATGGACAGTGATGTATGTGTAGAATACAAAATACTGAAGTTTTATCCCATGAACTAAGTTGTCACTGTAAATGCTGTTTTATTGATACATCTTATCTTCTGATTTCATTTCTTACCAGTAAACAGTCCTCTACTCATGATAAAGATTACAAATACTGTTTCTTTCAACTGTGTGTTGAGTATTTGTGGTAACAAACACCTAAATCTCTCTTTTTTTTTTTTT